>CM039315.1:59712143-59846360 GCA_022316695.1 Camellia oleifera | reverse complement strand
TTGATAAAACAATTTATTTAACAAAAATTTTATAATTTTAGAAATAATCACCTAAATGAAATAAATCTAAATGATAAATTGATATCTTTAACGTGATTATTTGGTTTGCACTATTTTTTTAATAATTAATTTTTTTATTTTTGTATTTTTTTTTAATTTTTAGTAAGTATTTTTAATATTTTATTTAAATTTTTTACTTTTTAAAATAATTTAACTTAGATAAACTTATAAAATATAATATTTTTGAAATTTTTTTTTTTAAATTTACCAAATATAAAAAATACAAAAAGTTCCATTTGGGAAGATGGTTTATGGGCTGTTTTGGCTATTTTAGCTACAAAAGACAAAATAGGCTATTTTAGCCACAATAAACAAAACATCACATTCCAACCATAATCATTACACTCTTTCTCTCAAAAAAGAGTTAAAAAGCAGTTCCCAAACCAAGTTTTTTAACCTAAACTAAAATAGTCAAAAAAGTCAAAAGTCAACCCACTTCCCAAATGAAGCTTTAGAAAGTGGAGGCCTAAATTGTAGATGCTTTTTTCTAGTTGATGACGTATGCTAGCTAATTGCCCCCTCTCATTCATTTTGTTTTTTGCACATGAGGAAAATAAGATGGACCCATGAGGAAAAATGACTTACACCCCTAAGTGGGGTGACCCTCCACTACCCTTTACTGTTTTTTGGTTGGTTGAAAATATTTTTTTTTTTTGGTTCTTTCTCTTACTGCCCCCCACGTGTATGTGGAGGTGCTGGGGGTCACTCCCACTGGAGGTTTGGAGCAATGCTGCAAAACCTCACCTAGCCAATCATCATTTGATGAAACAATTTATTTAACAAAAATTTTACAGTTCTAGAAATAATCACCTAGATGAAATAATTCTAAATGATAAATTAATATCTTTAATGTGATAATTTGGTTTGCACTATTTTTTTAATAATTAATTTTTTTATTTTTGTATTTTTTTAAAAAAATTTAGTAAGTATTTTTAATATTTTATTTTTTAAATAATTTAATTTAAATACACTTATAAAATATAATATTTGTGATTTTTTTTTTAAATTTACCAAATATAAAAAATACAAAAAGTTTTAAAAAGTAGAGGCCTGAATTGTAGATGCCTTTATCTAGTTGATGAGATATGCTAGATAAATCCCCCGCCGCCGGGGGGGTGGGGTTTTGTGTTGTGGGTTGTTTGGGGTCCAAGTATGGTATTTGCACATGAGGAAAATAAGATGGGACCTACGAGAAAACCTCGCCTAGCCAATCATTCACTTGATAAAATAATGGGTAAATTACATTTACCTCCCCTGAGGTTTCTGACAAATACAGGGACCTCCCCTGTGGTTTGAATAATTACAGTAACCTCCCTTACTTTACCTGACAATATCAAGATTCCCCCCTGCCGTCAAAAATCACTAAACGGTGTTACTTTTTCTTTCAAAAATTACTTTATTGCCCTTCTCTTTAAAAATATTAAAAAATGTTTTTGGATTGGAGGATAGGTTTAGAGTGTTTGGAACAGTATTTTTGGATTTATTTTTTTAAAATATTAAAAAATGTTTTTAAAAAAAATTATTTTTTTATTTTAAATATATAACTTTTATTTAAATATTTTTTTAAATTTTGTAAACATTTTAATTTTTTTATTTTAATATTTTAAACTCAAAACACAATTTCACACTCAAATTGTAACCAACCACATAACTCAAAACTCAGTTCAAAAATTATTTTCAAACCTCATAACCAAACACATAACTCAACACTCCACACTACTTTCAAAACTCTACATTCAAATCGTAATCAAACGCATAACAAAAAAATAAAATATTTAAAAATATATTTATAAAATAAAATAAAATATTTAAAATAAAAACTATATATTTAAAATAAAGATTAAAATTTTAATATTTAAAAAATATATTTAAAATATTAAAAAAAATACAACACATAGATGTATGAAATATAATACACATTAAAATAAATAAATAAATATTTAAAATATAAAATATTTACCCTAAAAAAATAAATTCAAAAAATTTCAAAATTTATAACCAAACAAATTTTTTCTTTTCAAAACTCATAACTCAAAATACGACTCCACACTCAAATCATGATTCTAAAAATAATTTTAAAAAATAAAATAAACTTTTTTGAATTTTTTTTTCCTTTTAAAATAGAGTTTTTGAAAAAGTTTGGTTTTGAGTTTTGGAAAGAGTTTTGAGTTTTGAAAAAAGTTTTGAATTGAGTTTTAAGTTTGTGTTTGGTTATAAGTTTTGAAAATAATTTTTGAATTGAGTTTTGAGTAAAAACATGTTCTGAAAAAAGATTTTTTTAGAAACATATTTGATTCTATTTTATATTTTAAATATTAATTTATTTATTTTAATGTGCATTATATTTCATACATCTATGTGTTATATTTTTTTTAATATTTTAAATATATTTTTTAAATTTTAAAGTTTTTATTTTTATTTTAAATATATAGTTTTTTTTAAATATTTATTTTATTTTATAAATATATTTTTGAATATTTTAATTTTTTTGTTATGAGTTTGGTTACGATTTAAATGTAGAGTTTTGAAAGTAGTGTGGAGTGTCGAGTTATGTATTTGGTTATGAAGTTTGAAAATAATTTTTTAATTGAGTTTAGAGTTGTGTTTGGTTACTATTTGAGTGTGAAATTGTGTTTTGAGTTTAAAATATTAAAATTAAAATATTTAAAATATTTATTTTTATTTTAAATATATAGTTTTATTTTAAATATTTTATTTTATTGTATAAATATATTTTTAAATATTTTAATTTTTTTGTTATGCGTTTAGTTACGATTTGAATGTAGAATTTTGAAAGTAGTGTGGAGTGTCGAGTTATGTGTTTGGTTATGAGGTTTGAAAATAATTTTTGAACTGAGTTTTGAGTTTTGTGTTTGGTTACGATTTGAGTGTAAAATTGTGTTTTGAGTTTAAAATATTAAAATAAAAAAATTAAAATGTTTACAAAATTAAAAAAAAATATTTAAATAAAAGTTATATATTTAAAATAAAAAAATAATTTTTTTTAAAAACATTTTTTAATATTTTAAAAAAATAAATCCAAAAATACTGTTCCAAACACTCTAAACCTATCCTCCAATTCAAAAACATTTTTTAATATTTTTAAAGAGAAGGGCAATAAAGTAATTTCTGAAGGAAAAAGTAACACCGTTTAGTGATTTTTGACTGCAGGGGGGAATCTTGATATTGTCAGGTAAAGTAAGGGAGGTTACTGTAATTATTCAAACCACAGGGGAGGTCCCTGCATTTGTCAGAAACCTCAGGGGAGGTAAATGTAATTTACCCTAAAATAATTCAGTAATGATAGAGACTCCTTTTGTGGAGGACTCCGACAATCCCTTTTGTGATCCACACCATTCATGATGTGGACCCCACACATACATGAGTGGGCCCCACACATCATGAATGGTGTAGATCAGGAAGGGGGTTGTGGGGGTCGTCCACAAAGGGGGTCTCACTCATTTTTCAAAATAATTTATTTAACAAAAATTTTGAAGTTCTAGAAATAATCACCGAGATTAAATAAATTTAAATGATAAATTCATATCTTTAATGTGATTATTTGGTTCACACTGTTTTCCTAAAAATGAATTTTTTTATTTTCCATATTTTTTAAAAAAAATTTAGTAAGTATTTTTAATATTTTATTTAAAATTTTTATTTTTTAGATAATCTAATTTAGATACACTTAAAAATTATAATATTTGTGAATTTTATTTTTTAAAATTTACCAAATATAAAAAATATTAAAAAAAAATATGAAAATTTAATATATTTGGTGCATACGATATCAAATTCTTTTTTTTTAATTATGACTCAAAAAATTAAAATTATATTATTTTTCTTTTTTGATTATATGGTATATATGGTACACACTTTCTGAAAGATTTGCACGGTAGTATTTTCTCATACAAAAATCCTTGCGACCGCCAAAATTAGGGACCTCCATTACTCTCAAAATAATGTGGATCAATCATATATTTTTGTTATTTTGTTTTGTTTTGTTTTGTTTTGTTTTGTTTTTTTTTTTTTTGTTTTTCTTTCTTTCCTAAATCAGTTATGTGTGAGTGAGGTAGCAAGAATTGTGTTTTTTGAGGGTCTGTGGGATTGTTATTTCTCTATATAAACCTAATAACCCCATTTCACTCATCCCGAGTTAGTGAGCTGAGAACGTAATGTCCTTCTACCTCATCATCACTCGTTCTCTCATCTTATGTGTGCAAACATTTCTTTTTTGTTTTGCCTTCGTTTGGCAACTTGGGTTGGGTTAGATTGAGTTGGGTTGGGTTAAGTTTAGAGTTATTTTAATCATAAAAAAAATAAAATAGATTTTTTAACAAATGTCACATCTAATCTATAATCATTACATTCTTTCTCTCACAAAAAGTTAAAAAAGTCAAAAATTCTATCTGAAATAAGACTTTTTAGCCACAGACTAAAATAGTCAAAGAAACAACCCCCTTGGGATATTTTGTGATATTGGTTAAAAGTTGACTTTTTAACTTTTTTTAGTCAATTTTGTCTTTTTATAGATAAGTTATGTGAAATATGATGTGACCTAACTGACTTTTAACCAGCTTTCCAAAAGAGCACTGTGTGTATATGTTTTTCTTAATTATGTTGTTTTGAAAATTAATTTTTTTTAGTGATTTTTTAATTTTTTATAAAATAAATTTTAATATAAATTTAAAAAAAGTAAAAGAAATAATTAATTTCTTTATAATGATTTTTAACTAAAATAATGACTTCCCAAAATAAGCCTTAATCAACAATATTTTTCTTGTTAATTCTGATATTATTATGATCATTATTATTTTCAGGTATTGGAAAATGGAGAAGCCTATGTTTAGAAAGAAACTATCACCTTCAGATGTTAGAACCTGCTTGGAGATACCTCGGAGGATTGCACTTAATTTACCCAAGTACGAGGTCGAGGGATCCAATGGTAAAGCTGAGATGGTTATGCGAGTACGAGATCAAACTGGAAGGAATTGGAGGTTTCGTCGTGGATCAAGGAGAGATGGTAGAGGTTTCTTGGTGAAGAATTGGAAAAAATTTATAACTCAACATTGTCTCAAGGTTGGCGACAGTGTCGAGTTTTATCTCTCTCCCAATCCTCTTGAATATGAATGTTTTGTTGAGTTTCAAACCTATGAACGCCACACCCAGAACTTTTTTCGTTGATTTCTCTGAACAACGAAACGTGTTTGGTCTGGTCTGGTGTGAAAGAAAGAATGCTGTTGTTGTTTCTCTTCCATTTGTGTAGCCCGGTTTGAAAAAAATGTTATATTCGGCATGCTAATTGATTTTTTTATTTAGTTTTTTTAATTGATTTGATAATTGTAAAAGAAAAAATAAAATGATTATAATTTTGATACAACATTTTATTTTATTAATTATTTTAACTTATTTTTATCTTTATTAACTATTTTAATCTAAACCTAACTTTTCAAGCAAGCCTGTGTGCTGGGTTATTGTTGTATCCAAACAATCACTTACACTACTAAAAAAAACACTTTTTGCGACCGCTATAAACCGTCGCAAATAATAAAAAACAGTTGCAAAAGACTTTTTGCGACAGCCCATGCGACGGCAAATGGGGGTCGCGAATATGGGGGTGGCAAATACTTTTTGCGACGGCAAAACAACGGTCGCAAATTATTTGCGACCACCTAAACTACTTATGGCGACCGCTATTTTGCCGTCGCAAAA
The DNA here is from genome assembly GCA_022316695.1 of Camellia oleifera. Classification (NCBI taxonomy): domain Eukaryota; kingdom Viridiplantae; phylum Streptophyta; class Magnoliopsida; order Ericales; family Theaceae; genus Camellia; species Camellia oleifera. Next base: position 59,840,588 of record CM039315.1, on the reverse strand, counting down.
AACAAAGAAAAACACTACTATGATCTTTGGCGACCATCTTGTTACCGTCGCAAAAAATAAAAATAAAAATAAAAATAAAAACAAATAAATAAATAAAAACATTGCATAAACTAATAGAAAACTAAATAAAAATGGTATGCACACTGCACTAACAGATTATTCACAAACTGCCCTCAGCCAATCCATGGCAAAAAGCATTTTCTTCAACATTAAACTAATTATTTTTGCCAAAACATATAGTTTTGACCTGTTGCACAAATCATATTAATTGTTTACACATGGATGCAATTTTTCCAAAATTTCAATGGAAAATGAAAATGAAATAGAGGGAGGGAAAAAATCCACTTGGGCCATGGCCTGCAGCCAAGGAAAGGTAACCCGCATGTGAAAAAAAAATAAAAAGAGCTCAACTCATAAATGTATTCTCATTTAGTCATTGTAATTCAAACTGTCATCGTCATCGAGCTCTACTTCAGCATCATCTGACCCACCAAGGAGTGACAGGAAAACTAAAACTACTACCAGCTGTGTTACCAAGAAATATTTGGCCCGTCTTCTAAATTTTCTCTCTTCCTCTGTCTTTTCCTTTTTAGGTTTGCTCTTGGGTTTTGAACCTAAAAGGATAAAAACTCAATTACTCTTACAATTATGCATAAAGAAAGAAAAGGCAACAGAAAGACATATAGTTGGAACCATATCTCAATAGCCACAAATCAGTTCAAAGAAGAAAGAAATTTATGTACACCATTTAAGTTCCCCTATCTAATGCTCAAACCAAGGTAGGCTGAAGATAAAATAACAATTCAGACACCACTTCTACGTGTGCAGTTTAATACATTGTTTGGATAAAACTTTGACGTATAAATAAGTCTTCTAGAGTTTGAGATGATTCTGTAAGTTTTCTAACTGTAACATTGCCTACAGTGTTACATCTCATATGATGCTTAACTCATACCTAACATGATAACAATCAGAAGAAATGTATGTGTTATTTCTATCTGGGTTTGGCTCATATCACCAGAAAATGACAGAGAACTCACTGATAACAGTATGTTTTGAGAGAACAGAAAAACAGAAACTGTTGAAGGTAAAAGGGAAGATTTCATCCAGTTTCTACAGCATTAAAAATAAAGGCTACTCTTTAGACAGATACAAAAGGTGTTTGAATTTAACAGGACTGTTCACAATTTCATAACCATAAATCATCTAAGAGATCTCAATCCTAGAAAACTTCATGCAAGTCATTCAAAACTTTCCTCTAAGTGCACAGTATCATGTGAATAAAAGAAAATGACAGAAGAGAAACCTGGCATGCCTCTGACAGAATTGAGAATCCTTCTTCAAAACAAAGCTGAAAGTCAAAATTTTAACATAAAAAACATGCACGGGCAGAATTATAAGGTTCAGCTGAAAAGCATACTAAAATGAATTTGGAACCTGTACTCATCACTAACACCATATGAAAAGACTATATCCTGAAACTCTTCAAGCACTGCCACTGCACATGAATTCATAAGGTTTAATGGTTTTTTTCTCTTCAAGCACTGCCACTGCACATGAATTCAAAAGACTATTTGCTTCAATGGTTTTTTTCTAAATACCTCAGAGCAGTGCTAATTCAAACAGATTGCCAAGGATTGATTAATAGTTTGAAAAGGGTTATAAACAACCCCATAAGTTAAACGGGGCCATCTTCCACTCATATAAACGTTATAAATGAGCACTCATGTATTTTGCACTGTCTACACATATCATCTCAGCACACACTTGCAAGCATGCATGCTCCAACTCTGTGTACATATCATACTCAGTGCAGCTGTTTTCATTTTTTCCGACTATCAACCAAATGACCCAAAAGAAGCTTCAATGATAACACACAGCTTATGAGCCAACAACCATATAGTATCATCATATTATTCAAGCAAAGCATATAAATATCAACACCAATATCAATAGTATTTACCAACCCAAAATACGCTTTACAAACAGTTGGTCTATAGACTTACTAACAAGACCAGCTCACCACAAAACCAAGAAAATTTTAAAAAATCATACAAAGTTGACAAAAGCTATCATTGATACAAGTCGGGGAAGCAGGCACAACACAGATCAGATCACACAATTGGAAAAACTAAACAAATATCACGGCTGCGCAGAAACACCACGGTATTATGAGGTGCTCGTGCCCCTGTAATCATATTACTGCTCTCTCACTGTATCTATCTCTCTCCCAGGCTACCTTTTCTACATGGCCAACAAGGAGAATTGAATCTTAGTTTGGGAATGCAGGGAACAAACCTAGTTGGCTGGATCATTAACTTAATCTACAAGAAGGGAACCCAAAATTTCCACCTAATAGCTTGAAGGAAAATGGGGACAGAAAGGCATATGGCCATCGTTTGGTTTCTCAAATTCATGACCTTCAGAAAATCACTGACACACACTCATCTGCGACATTTTTCATTATGTAAGATGTTTCCATTGAAACTGGGGAAAGACAGATTTATAGATCCAGCATGCCTTCTCAGTTTTAGAATCAAACATCATTTCCAACATCACCACATCATAGGGTAGGTATGATCTTTATCTTTAGGAAAAGTCATAAAACTGAACTGTTGAGTTCTATTAGCAACATTTTAGTACAGCAAACAAGCAACAAAATTCCATGATCAACTAATTCTCATGGTTGACTAAAGAGGGATAGCTCCCGAGGCAGACACGTTCTCTGACAAGGATGCCTTATGACTCCGTTTGGTATCGATGGTAGGTTAAAAAAACAAATATATGAAAATAAATGATCGTATAATATTCGGATAAGTAAGAAAGTAAAGAATATGAGTGAAATTTTTTCTTTCTTCTTTTATATTTTGGAGGGTCAATATTATAAATATTTTATAACTAACCAATTGAAATCTCACTAATTTTATTATTTTTGATAGGAAATGAAATAGATTTAATAAAAGAGTTGTATTTTTTATTATTTTTCATCATTTAACACTTAATTTATAAATAGACATATTCAGACACGAGATTGTGTAGCCGCCTTGAAATGGTTCTACATGAATGAATCATCATGATAATTTAATATAATATAATTTTATTATGCACATGTAATGCTTAGTAGTGTTCTTAACAATTGTAATGCTTCTTGTAGTATCATTCAAGCATATGGGCATGTATATGTTAAAAAAATTCAGATGATTTTACTTTTTTTGTCAGACCTGGAACAAACCCATTAGTCTAATTACTGGAACTCTGAGCGACCATGGGGAAGTTTTAATGGTTCTGTCTCATGTAGTGAAGTTATGATATTTTTCTTCATGCTGAGGTTACAATTTTGAGTGCTTCATCCTACCTAATTAACTTAATCTTCTGTCGATGTCCCAATAGCAGAAACACGTCTTCAGGAAAGTTATTAACAACCTTGTATGTTAGGCCAGTGGCTTTACCCCTTTCATTTGCCCGGTGGCACTTAAATTTTGGGGGTAAAGTAGGTTCTTTTTTTCTTTCCTTATGTCTCTGATATTCTTCATACACATACACATCACAGTTTTGATGTGTCTGTATACTTTGTTAAGGCTGAAGAATAATATTTTTACTTCTTCCACTTCTTGTAATACCCTATCTGCATGTTAGAATGGTATTTGTGGCTATAGTAGGGTTGAAGGTTAAGAGTGTTGCTTGGACTGTGGGATATTGTTTTGCGAAGTTAATACCCTACGTGCGCTGCTTCTATTTTTTTTTTTTTTTGAACTTTTTTTTAGTAAGAATTTTCATTAAGGTAAGACAGACTTCACTTAAAAAGAATCCATCTGACCAATAAAACTTACACCAAATAAGGAAAAATCATTACTAGAAGTACAAAGGAGAAAATTTTAGAGCAGCCATGAACTTTGAAAGTTTTCATCAAACTTGGACTTGAAAACTAACATTAGTGCCCCATGGCTTATCTCATAAGCACGCTTCTAAGTGAGAACGTCTATCCTAACAATGCCTGCTCACAAAACTAATTTAATCACAATCAATCAATCCAATCATGCTAAAACTAATTTAAAATCCTACAACTCAGTTATAGATAGTGAGAAAACACGCATCGATTAGTTTGAAATGAAGGCATTGAGGTTGTTTTCTAACCTTAAATCAATGAAATAACTGTCAACATTAAGTCTCTCAGAAGTCCTTATACGCCAGCTGAGTTAGGTTTGGGCTTGACCTGTAATGACAGAAACGAGAGTTAAAAAAATATTAGATCTAGAATTTTTTCTTTCCTAAATAGAACATGTCTGATTGATATTCAAAGCACATGTAGCAGCCATGAAATGAACAACATATTCAACAATAGAGATGAAAGCACATGTAGCAGCCATGAAATGAACAGCCATTAAATATTAGTTAACACATGATTATTTGTTTAGAGGTTACATTGTTCAGATTCTCCTGCAATATCATGACAATGATTGGTGATGGTCTTGTACTTGGGGCAGAGGTTAGTAAATACTACAAACTTCAATTGGCTAAGGTTGGTGAATAAAGGTTGTACTCAGTCAAAATTGCCAACTCAATTATGTTATTCCATGTTTGGTTTTGATGGTTTGGATAGAAGTGGCTAGTTAAAATCCTTGTCACTACTACAAAAATGGTTAAAGATCACACTTTGAAAAAAAAAAAGATCTCACTTTTATTGGAAGTGTGATAGAAAAAATTAGATTGATATTTTAATCACACTTAATTTGATTGAGTGTGATAATATTTATTTTTTATGTCACTTTTCAATTAAGTGTGATTATATATATATATTTTTTAATCACACCTTCTAATTAAAAGTGTGATTATATATACACTACTACTTTTTAATCACACTTTTTAAACAAGTGTGATTATATATATATTTTTTAATCACACATTCTAATTAAAGTGTGATTGTTTATATATTTTTTAATCACACCTTTTAATTAAAGTGTGATTATATATACACTACTACTTTTTAATCACACTTTTTAAGTAAGTGTGATTATATATATATTTTTTAATCACACATTCTAATTAAAGTGAGATTATTTATATATTTTTTAATCACACCTTTTTAATTAAAGTGTGATTATATGTACACTACTACTTTTTAATCACACTTTTTAAGTAAGTGTGATTATATATATATTTTTTAATCACACATTCTAATTAAAGTGTGATTGTTTATATATTTTTTAATCACACCTTTTAATTAAAGTGTGATTATATATACACTACTACTTTTTAATCACACTTTTTAAGTAAGTGTGATTATATATATATATTTTTTAATCACACATTCTAATTAAAGTGTGATTATTTATATATTTTTTAATCACACCTTTTTAATTAAGGTGTGATTATATGTACACTACTACTTTTTAATCACACTTTTTAAGTAAGTGTGATTATATATATATTTTTTAATCACACATTCTAATTAAAGTGTGATTGTTTATATATTTTTTAATCACACCTTTTAATTAAAGTGTGATTATATATACACTACTACTTTTTAATCACACTTTTTAAGTAAGTGTGATTATATATTTTTTAATCACACTTTTTAAGTAAGTGTGATTATTTATTTTTTATGTCATTTTCTAATTAAGTGTGATTATATATATATATATATATAGGGTAAATTACACTGACACCCCCTAAGGTTTATGTTTATTACAGTTCTCCCCTCACGTTTTGAAAATTACATCTCCCTCCTTGAGGTTTAAAGTTTCATTACAGATTCTCCCCCTCAACAATTTAATTTTTTTAAAATACTAATTTTGCCCTCACTGGGTAAATTACATTGACACCCCTTACATTTTAGAAATTACAATCCCCTCCCGAAGGTTTAAAGTAGCATTACCAATTGCCTCCTAGGCTAGTATTAGTTGGAAAAAAAAATCCATTGAAAAAAAAAATAATTGGAAAAAAAATAATTGAAAAAAAATTAATTGAAAAAAAAAATGCTAGTAAAATTTGTAAATTTCTGTTTAAAAACCAACATAAACTTATTTTTTGAATTTACATTTTTTCCTCAAATTCACAAATTGAGACAACCATTTATTAATAAAAAAAAATTATCAAATAAGTTTTTATAACAGTTTTTAAAATTTTTGTAAATATAAATTGAAAACTGAAAACGAAATAGTTACCAAATAGGCTTCAGATCGTAAAAATGTCGTAAAATTAACAAATAATTAAGTAAGTTACCAACATAAGAAATGACTTATCAAAAGATTCTTAGGCTATGTATGGTTTGATTTTTAGAAAAAAAATTAAAAATTAAAAATTAATTTGGTTAAGAAATAAAAAATAAAAAATAATTATCATTTTTATATAATTTTTATCTTTCGAGTGGTTAGAAATAATTTTTTACAAATTAAATTAAAACAACCATACGTATGTATATAACATGCCCAAAAGTTAAAATGATAATTTTTTTTACCCTTAAATGATAATTATTTTTTATTTTTTATTTCTTAACCAAATTAATTTTTAATTTTTTAAAAAAATTTCTAAAAATTAAACCATATATGGCTTAAGAATCTTTTGATAAGTCATTTATTACGTTGGTAACTTATTTAATTATTTGTTAATTTTATAACATATTTACCATCTAAAGCCTGTTTGATAAGGTGCCGTTTGGTAACACTGTGTGTTTGGTAACGTTTACGTTTTCAGTTTATGTTTACAAAAATTTTATAAACTGGTTTTTGTTTATTTTAGAAAAACATAAACTACAAACGTGTTTGGTAATTAACAAAATGCTTAAAAAAATTAAAAAATATAAAAAAGAGTGAGAAATGGCAAGTGGTGGCAAGTGGCGGTGGAAGACGGTGGTGGAAAGTGGTGGGTAGCTGGTGGTAGCGGGTGGGTGGTGGTGATGGGTGGGTGGGTGACGGTGGCGGGTGGTGGGTGGTAGCGAGTGGGTGGTGGTGGTGGTGGCGGGTGGGTGGCGAATGACGGGTGGTGGTGAGTGGTGGTAGCGGGTAGGTGGCGGGTGGTGGTGGTGGGTGGGTGGGTGACGATGGCAGGTGGTGGGTGGTAGCGAGTGGGTAGTGGTGGTGGTGATGACGGGTGGTGGTGGAAGGTGGATGGCGGATGGCGGGTAGTGGTGGGTGGTGGTGGTGGGTAGGTAACGGGTGGTGGTGGTGGGTGGGTAGGTGACGATGGCGGGTGGTAGCGAGTGCGTGGTGGTGGTGATGGTGGCGAGTGGTGGTGGCAGGTGGGTGGCAGATGGCGGGTGGTGGTGGGTGGGTGGTGATAGTGAGTGGGTGGCTGACGATGGTAGGCGGTGGGTGTAGCGAGTGGGTGGTGGTGGTGGCGGCGGCGGCGGCGGCGAGTGGTGGGTGGTGGATGGCGGGTGGTGGTGGGTGGTGACGGGTAGGTGGCGGGTGGTGGTTAGGGATGGCAATCTGGAGCCGGCCCGACGGTGACCCGACCCCCCGACCCCGAATTAAGCGGTGAATAACCGAAAAATATCCCCTATGGGCCGGGGACGGTATTCAAATTTTTATCCCCGATAATATCCGGGCCGGGGACGGGGATATGTTTTCCAGAACCGGACCCGGCCCGGCCCCGGCCCCGCCCCCCGGCCCCAGCCCCGCCCCGGGTGGTCCCCGATGTAAAATGACGCTTTGGTCCCTGCTATATATATACACGCATATGTTGGTCTTTTAGGGTTTCACTCACACACCTCTCACTCTCACACTCACACAAACACACGCCGCTCCTCCTCTCTCGTCTGTCCCTCTCGTCTGTTCCTCTCTCGTCACCGCTGCCGCGCCTGCCTCCGTCACCGGCGATCCTCCCACCGTCACCGACGATCCTCCCTCCGTTTAGGTATCTCTCTTTCTCTCTCTCTCTCGCTCTCGGGATTTCGACCGTCGGTTTCATATGATATATGTATATTATATATATATATCTCAGTGTTTAGATTAGATCTAAGATCTGAGTATAGATCTGTAAAAATAGTCTCTCTCTCTCTCTCTCTCGGATTTCGTTTACATATATGTATATTAGATATATATACTATATATATATATATCAGTGTTTAGATCTGTAAAAAATACAATATATATATCAGTGTTTAGATCTGATTTCGTTTACCCTCTGTATATATATCAGTGTTGTTGATATCAGTGTTGATTTCGTTTACCCTCTGTATATATATCTGTAAAAAATACAATATATATATCAGTGTTGATATCATTTGACTGGTGGATCATGGATGTGCTGGATGATATGTCCATAGTATTCTGTAGTGCATTGTATTTTGAAGATGTAGTTTTGGAAAACAGTGCTTGTTTGGTGGTTAATTTATTTTAGGTCAATTGGAAATGTAACATTATGATGAGTAGGGGTTAATGTGTGGATGAAGATGTAATGAGCTTGGTAGAGTGGATGATCCTCTGTTCTTAATTTTACCAGCTCAAATAGGTGTTCCAGATAGTCTTTGACCCAGGTTGAGATTTCTATTTTTTCTTTTTTGGTTATTATTTTTTTATTTTAATTTTTTTAGGGGTTAATGTGTAGCTGTAAGAAACTTAATTGTTTAGGTATCCAGTGTCTTTTCATATTTTGACTTGTATACCTCATTCAGTGAATGTTTATAATGGGTTTTGTTTTATTTATTTATTAATTACATGTATACAGCTTCATACTACTTTATTTTAGTGCATTGTATCATGTCATAATTTGTTTAAAAGATGATGAGTACTTAATTTATTTATATTAATTCAATCCATATTATTTTTATAAAGGTTAAAAATGTCAGATGTTAACTCTGAAGCACCACCAGAAATATATTTTCGTTACTAATAATTTTTAATATTTTGAGACCTTTTAGTGAGGAAATTATTTTGTCACTAATTTTGGATGGAAAATTTTGACAAATTGGATTGTAATGAAAATAAATAAACTACTAATTACAAATTTGACAACTAAAAAATTTCATAAAATACCTAAATTTATTTTTTAATAGGAATACTTTCACATTACTACCCAATTATGATGTATTTTTATTTTTTTTTCATATTTTTCTATGTCTTTACATGCACCCAAAATTACAGCGCCAAATTTTTTTTTATTTAGCGCCTAAATTGAATAATATCAAAATTTCGGTCCAAAAAAACTTTTCATCTCCTTGATTAGAACTTTGTGCCCTAATCTATCTATGGTTCCTTCACAAAGCTGTAACAGAGAACCATCGTGAGTTCATACTCCACCGTGAGGACGGTTCATCCACCACCGTGAGTTCAACCTCCATCGTCAGGACGGTTCGTCCTCCACACCATGAGTTCATCCTGCACCAACATCAAGCTACAGCACCACCGTGAGTTCCAGGTCAGTTTGTTGTCTCTCTCTCTCTCTTTCTCTACCCCTCTCTCTGTTCAGGTCTCTGGGTTTCTCTTTCTCTACCCTCACTCTGTCTTCGGACATGTTTGCGTAAATGGAATTCATTATTAAGTTGAGATTAAAGTCATTCCATTCGTTACTTCTAACATCTCCAAAACTTCTCTACTTTAAAGGGTTCTATGAACAACTTGAATGATTTTAATTTGGGGAAAAAATATAGAAAATAGAATGATTAACATGTTATGTATTCTAATTATGATATTTATATTCTACCCAATATAATCATTGAAGTGAATGAATTATTGGTGATTCTACACAGAGTAAAGTCTCATGCTTCGGATTATGGGTCTACTAGGTGTTTGATAAAATGCCACAATGGCTAATTTTTTCTTCATTGTTTTGTTTATTTTTTTATTTTATTTTTGTTGAGCAGCAGGATTGGATAATTATAAAATCTGATTTATCAATTTGTACATGTCAATTGTCCGATAGATGAATCTCAGTTTCATTCCCTATGCATTTATGCTCTTTAATTATTCTGTTTGTTGCATATGTTATTTTTTTTGTTCCACAGATTGTTACTCTTTCGTACAGAGCTCCAGTGGTTTTATGACGCATTAATAAAAAGAACTTAATTTCAGAAATAGGAGCTAGCTGGTATTGTTGTTCTGCCAAATTTTTTTCCCCCTGAAGCATGTACTCTTTCTTGTTAGTTCTTATAGCAAGTGCCCATGTTAGATTTTTTGTTTACTTTCTTAAATCCTATAGTTAGTTTTTGCACAATAACCATTGCTTATCTACTATTTTTTGTGTTAGACTTCTACTCGGGAATTTGTGGAAGTTGTCTTTGCTTATTAGGTAATATTCCCTGATTCAGAGTAGCAACTAATCAAACTTGCACAAGACCTTGTTACCAGGTATGAGTTTAAATAATTTTTCAGGTAAAGAAGTTAAAAGTGTGGTTTACACACATCTTCACTCCTAGTGGCTTAAAAAATTTAACTCCACTCAGCTGATAATAGACACCTGTTTTACTTGATTGTGCTTTCATTATGTCAAAAATCAAATAAGAGGTTCAGTTTTTTCCCTGCTGTATTTTTGTACAATCACGTAACAGTATAGCTTACCTTGAGGATTCTCTTTCTTTGTTTGGCTCTGTGGGATTTTGCAGTGACGCTTTGATGGAACAAATTAAAGCATTGGTCTATCGTCACCCAGACAAACTCTATGTAGGTCTATGTTTTTTTTTTTTTTTTTTTTTGCGTTAGTTATTTTGTTAAATTGGCAGTTCTCATTGTTCATATATTAAGCAGATGGAGACAACTGGAGGTAAAAACAAGGGCTACCATGCAGAGATGACTGTTGTTACTTATTGCCGGAATAGGAAAGACATAGATGACAAGTCAAAGTTTCGGATCCTTCTTATAAGTTTGTGTCTCTTAATGCAGTAAGATTGCATTTGAATTGTTATTAGTTATTTCCTTTTAAAATCATATTAAATTAGTTGAGTGTAACCTGCATACCTCATTTAATTTGATGTCTAGTTCGTAGAATAACTCAGATTGGTAATTGCTGGTGTGTTTGACAGATAATTACTTGTCTTCCAGAGTTTTGGGCTTTTTGGAAGGGAGCTCATTACAAGCAATAATATATGTTTTTTTATTTGTACTGTCGATATTTTTGTTTTGTTTTAGATACAAATTTGAGTTCTTGAATTATCAAAAATTATTAGTATTGTTGGAAGATGTTTTATATATTTTTGTAAGGAATGTTTGTATTGTTACATGGTACATATATTGAAAAATCTGGATAGCTTGACACATTTATATAATACAAAAGTTAAGTAGTTTTATCACTATTATCTTGAAAATGTTGATTTGGAACTTGAGCTCAGTAATGTTGTGGAGTCGTGTCATCACCTGGTCAATCTAACTTTTATATACTAAATGCTATGAAAATAGGACATGTGATATAGTATTTTGGTTTTGAAGCTGAGACCAGTTTGATCACCATTGAAAATCTCATGCTTGTTGCTTTCTTTGAATATTGAAACATTACGGTATTGCACAAATTTGATAATGTGACTTGCCTATCAAACAGAAATGTGTATTTTGATTGAATATGATGAGTTACTTTCCTCTCTCGGATGTCTTACTATAACATTTGCAGCAGTGTTGAAGATGATTCATCACTTGATTAATTGATAGCTCTTTTTTTTTTTTTTCCTTTGATAAATACTCATTAACTTACAACATTTTGTTGTTGGTTTGGTTCTGACATTTTAATAGGTTTTGCATCCTTGTGCTTCTTCCATCAACATAAACAGCTTGATTTGGAACATGTACTTTCGAGACCTTCTTCCGAGGTTGGTAAAACCAGGAGATGATGGTAATAGTGGATCAACTGCTGTTTGTGACACAATTTGCTTGCAGGTATGCAAATGAACTTATTCGGTTTGAAACTTTGCTGTGACACAATTTGCTGTCAATAACTGCTTTTGTCATCCTCTTTTAGTAGTTGTTAATGTTTGATTTCACAGGCCTGTTGGCCACCTTCTTCGGTTTGAAACTTTCCATTGTTTTTGTCAAATATTATCATTGTATGTGGTTAGTAGTTATTGATTGAATTGAACTGAAAATGCAGGACATACGCGGAAATGATGTACCTTTGAGAAATTACAATGGGAAGGTTGTTTTGATTGTGAATGTTGCTTCAAAATGGCAAGTGACTCTATATAACCTAGTTAGTCAAATCTATTATATTTACATGGTTAATTTGCCTCTTCTTCTTCTTTTTCTTGTTCACTATTCTCTTTTGATAATCATTCATACTAAAACTTTTTTTGTTTTGTCCTTGCTGTTAATTACTTTCTCTGCTTCCTGAGAGCTGATGGTGCACAATTGATCTTTGGGCCATATTCTTCTTCTTTTATTTCCCTAGGAATAAAATTTGGCAGAGAGAAGATATGGGGACCAAGTCGTATGAGGAGGCCATTGCTGGACTCAAGAAACTTCTCAGGTGACTTTGCCTATAATATGACTTTCAAAAGTGAAGTTGATACAAATTGAGATACATAATGTATACATGTAGTTGTGCTGAATCAACGCAGGAAATGAAAAATAAAAAAAAGAAAAGTAAAAAGTAAAAATTCACTGGTGATACATAACACTCATTACTTGATATGTTTTTTTGAATTTTTTTTTTATTGCAGGAAAAGTCCAGCTTTGTTCGGTGAACTCGCCAAAGGCCAAAGCCCCAAAGTACATTGAATTCTCTTATGATTATTAGATTTAGATGCCACATGACACATATTCTTTTAAAAAAATAAATAAAGTTGAGTTATAATTAGCTTTTTTTTTATTTAAAAATTATTATTATTATTATTTATGTTTTCTGGGTAGTTGATCATATAGTGCTGTTGTTATATTGGTTAGTTCACAGTGTTTGCGTGCTCGGATTCCCGGGTCTGCCCATCTCATGTATTGGATTTTCAACCCGGTGAGGCTTAGATTTAGATGCCACATGACACATACACGGCGTCGGCGATCATCTACACGGCGTCGGCGATCGATCTAGATTCTACACTACTGACTGAGGTATCTCTCTCTCTCTCTCTGCTTTCCTCTCTCTCACTAGATTCTACACTACTGAAGAGGTTGTTAATATGTTTTTGGGCCAACCAGTTATGGGAAAGTGATTTGAGAAGTTGCTATAGCTGGCTGTTTGATCATATGATCTGGATATATTTATTGATTTCATTGTTTAATCATGTTTTTGCAGATTTTGTTGAGGGAATAGTTGATATGATCGAGCGGTTGATGTTGGGAGCCAAAGATTATGTTGCTTTTTTTTTTTTTTTTTTTTTTGAAGACTTTAATTTTTTAGTACAGTGTATTCAAAGATGGTTAATGGATAATGTCTATTATAAATTTAATTAATTTGTTAATTTTGTTATTTTTCATTTACAAAAAATTGTTTGGTGATTGTAATTGATTTTTTTGTTGTAGCAAACCTATATATGATTTTTTTTAATAAATAATTATTTGTGACAGTAAAACAATGGTCGCTAAAAGTGTTTTTTATTATTTTATTTTTTTTTGCGACGACAAAATAGCTGTCGCAAAAAGTCTTTTGCGACCCCATGTGCGGTCGCATAGGCCGTCGCAAAAAGTTTTTCGTGACTGTATTTTTATTATTTGCGACGGTATGTGACGGTCGCTAAAAGTATTTTTTTTAGTAGTGAATGTTATTAATCACACTTAAAAGATGTGATGTAAATATTTTTAATCACACTTAAAAGGTGTGATCTAAATGTTATTAATCACACTTAAAAAGTGTGATTAAAAATGATCCTTTTTAATCACACTTCCAAAGATCACACTTAAAAGGTGTGATCTAAATACTTTTAATCACACTTAAAAGGTGTGATCTAAATATTTTTAATCACACTTAAAAAGTGTGATTAAAAATGACCACTTTCAATCACACTCCCAAAGATCACACTTTAATAAAATTTAAAAGGTGTGATTAAATAACATACATCACACCAAAAAAGTGTGATCTTTATATGTTTTTGTAGTAGTGTGTGTTTGTCTTTACCAAATCACCTTCAGAAAACTTTATGCAAGAACATTGTAGCACTATCCGGGTAAAATCATTTCAAGGGCCAAATTAACTTCATATGGGCCACAACTGTGACATACTTTTGTTTTTGTTTTTAGTTTGCTTTTCTAGTTCTGTTTTGTTTTGTTTTGTTTTATGTTATTTTGCTAAATGTAAAGATCTTTGTCCAAAGAAAAAACATGATACTATGATACATTCTGAGTTTAGGGTTGAACACTGAAAACTGGGGGTACATACTAAACTTCTGAACAAAGTCATGCTAAAGTGAAGCTGTAAACAAACTCTTCGGAGGAAGTCCAGACTTGGACCAGTGGCCTGTCCTGGGCCGAAGATCACGAGTCTACAAGGGATGAAGATCCCTGCGAGTACAATGCCGTTGGAAATGAGTTAGGAGAATGGATTTGGCTAAGCACTGGGGATAGGGGTTACAAGATCAGAATGGAGGACAACAACTGAAGCCAAATGCATTGAAAGGTAATACAAATCTGAGATAAAAGGCCAGAAAAGTGATGATGCTGAAGACTCGGAGATTTCAACAGCCAAGCTGTCGAGCTTGATCAAAATGGAGACAGCAAACAATACTGGCTGAAAATGGAAGCTTCGACAAGCATATATGTTCAACCATTTCTTCATATATCTTCTCAACTAGGCAAGCAATCGTGGAGGACCGGCCTAAGGAAATAGAGGATCTTATGAGGTAAGATGAGTTTCTTTAGTCTAGAATCTATACCATACCAAAAGCAACCTTGAGAGACTGGTTGTTTTTGTTAATTGATGTACATATAAGGAAGATTAAAGCATGGATTATGCTCTTTGATAGACATTCCACCACAAAACCATATTGAAGCAACAAAAAAAAGTGGTTGGACATAAGAAAAGTAAATATGGACATCCACACAAGCAAATCAGTTTTTACTTAGAATGGAGAACAACAATCAATGACAAACATGTAATGACTTTATCGGCTTTGACACTGAACAAAAAAATTTAAAATACAAACAAATTATTTTAGAATCAGATTATTGCTGCAAAACCTTGTACACCAATGTTTCTCGAGTTCTAAGGTTCCCTTATCTCCTTTGGAAGTTCAAGACCTTGATCGCATAGACAAAGACAAAGAAGAAGAGGAGTACCCAACCAAGATGAACCACGGCAACAGTTCCGAGGAAATCATAATCATAGCCAAGATTCCGCTTGAAGTAATCTTTCAATAGCGTACTAGAACAATCATTCAAGGACCTACATCTTAAGGAGTAGATGAAGTGAAGAAGTGCCAAAGTACAGCCAATCAAATTCGTCAAGCCAAAGTTCAAATTGTTTGCATAAACTTTTATTAGTAATCTTAACAACCATCCATTAGAAAACATGAAGAAAAAAGATAGATGCATATATATAAAACTATTGTCACATAAATTTTATCCTGATTGAAGTCACTTATAATGAGAAGAAGCTTTATTTCATACACAGTCTAAGTACAATCTAAGTGCCTCCAAGCCATGTAACATTTTAAAATCATCAAAGGGAAGGGGGGAAAAAAAAAAAAACAAACAAACAAAAAATAGCCTTTCAAATTTCCTAATTCAGAGAATTCTTGATTTCATCCTATTTACTATTTTTTATTTTTGACAAGTAACTCAAATTACCAGACCAATTTTCCTCAATGCACAATTAAGTCAAGACTTGAGAGTTCAATCACAAAGACAATTCACATTGTAGTCGAAGAATTTACAAAACATGATGATTGAATCATGGAAGAATGGACGATAACAAGTAAAATCACAAAACTAAAGTTAATCACGTGATTCAAAAAATTCACAATCATCGAGATTGCTTAGTCAAGCATACAAAGAGAGATTTCTCGCATTTAAAAAAAGCTTGCTCGATACCAATTGTATAGTAGATAATACTGTACTCCTTGTCTTAGAGTAATCTGATTCGTTTGATGGACATAGAAATGGAATGTATGTATGTATATAGTTATACATTACATGGATATATATATAGAGATAGAGAGAGAGAGTACCGAAGAGCAGAGAAGAGAGCTGGATTACAGAGACATCAGATGGATTATAGATATCAGTAAGTCTAAAAGTTTGATAACATCAAATGGCTTTAATAGTGAGATTGAATTTGCAATCACCTGCAAGAAAAACCATAGATAACTTTATTTGACTAACGCTAGATAAAATTACAAAGAACTGCAATCGTAAGATTGTGATCCATATCAATTTGATGAGCAAATACTGAATCTAAAGAGAGGAGATTTGAAAGGCAAATACTGAATCTAAAGAGAAAATACTGAATCCATATCAATTACAAAACCAGATCAAGTACAAATATGAAACAAATCAAAACAAACTGAATAAAAAAAAACAGAGGAAATTTGAAGAGAGTTGGTACCTAATTTGTACACAATGCGTGATAGGTGGGCTTACTCTACTGCATTTGAGAACTCCAAGAGACCTTTTCAATGCGGTCTACTAGTAGAGTTAGGGTTTCTCTGCGATGAATCGAGCAAATTGCAGCTAGATATGTACACGGATACAGAGAGAGCAAGATTGTGCGAAAGCGAGATTGAGAGTTCAAGAGAGAAAGAGAGATCGAGACAGAAACAGAGAGATTGAGAGATCGAGGGAGATATTCATACTGATGGAGTCCTTCAGACAACGATGGGTACGTGAGCGAGAGCAAGAGCAAGATCGAGATAGAAAACAGGAACGAGAGAGAGAGAGAGAGTCGAGTGAGCCTGCTAGGGCAAAACAAAAGGGCGCAAATAAATGAAAGAAAATAGGGACCTTTTACTACCTACTTGCGTTTATGCTGTTGCGTTTTTTTTTTTTTTTTTTTTTTTTTTTTTGCCACGGCTAATCAAACAGTCGCAAAAAATTAGACGCAAAAAGCCAATTTTCTAGTAGTGTTAAATTTTTTGTTTTTCTCTAGTTATGTTTTGTTAATGTAGTTTGTTTATGTGAAGTGTAATTTGTGAAGGATATAATTTTAGAAATTCTAAGAGTTTTATTAAATTTTTTTATCAAATACTCACATGAAAAAAATTTGATAAAATTCTTCAGTCTCTATTTTTATTTTATTATTATTATTATTATTAATTTTGAAGCATTGATTTAAAACTGGCAATAACCTCCACTACTCTCTTGCTAGAGAAGTTGTACGGGGCCTCTGGACCGAACTCCAACGAGATTGGTCAAAATAGTGAGGCTCACTGATATGTTGGTGATTGAAAGAACAGTAGAAAGACTCTGGCTATTAATGGTTGGTTGATGACACAGTCACCTCATGTCCATGAGGCACCCGATAATTTTGAAAATTATCAACTAATGAGAATGTTCGTGGTTTAGTGGCAGTCTCAGAACTTTCAATCCATCATCCGTCTGAAATTAAACAGATTTGAAAAAATCAATCCGTAATCGTCAGCCGAATTAACAAATGCACATTAAGTGAATTGGCGAATGAATACGAATTGATTTGACAGTTTATATTTTTATAAATTTTTAACATAATAAAACCTTGTGACAATTTTTTTTTTTTGGTTTTGTTTTGGGATAACAATCCAATGTGTCTACAAACATGGACAACGATTCAACAAACATCTATCATCTATCTTAACATTTACTCACTATAACAAAATTTAGTTGCCAAAAGTCACATTTTAGTCACCCAATTCTTTTGCCGACTAAATTTTTTAGTTGCCAGCTTTGTCGTTGAATGATTGTTGGGAAAGATAATTGGCAACTAAAAAAGATTTAGTCACTGAAAGTCCACAATTGGCAACTAATGTTTTAATCGCCAAAAGCTTGCAATTAAATTTAGCATGATATTTTCAGCAATTGTTTAGCTACTAAAATTTTAGTGGCCTAAGTATAATATTTTTTGTTTTGGCTACTAAATATTTTTTCACCAAAAGTTTTTTTTTTTTTTTTTTTTTTTTTTTGGGGGGGGGGGGCTATTAAATCATTAGTCGCCTAAAGTCTTATTTTTTATGATTATTAAATATTTAGTCGCCAAAAGATTTGTTTTCATTTAACAGTGAAAACCCATTATCAATAGTGAAAACGATACACAGAAACCATTTTCTAATAAACAAGACATGTCTCTCTAAACATGTCTCACTTGAGTGAAAATCCCAAACTTTGAACCGGGTATACAAATGAAAAATTTTCAGATCAAGTTTACAACGAATAGATGAAAGTGGAGATGGAGATTACACACTTAGGATGGGATGCAACTACTACTACTACAAACACCAACAACAATCCTATGAGAGGCAGTTAGGAGAATCTCACAGCTATTGAAATACTATCTTTTCCTTCAATTTTTATGAGGTAGTTTGAGTTTGCCAAGGCTGCCCCAGCTAATAATGGACCACCCCACATGTGTCTCACTAAGGCCTCGTTTGGGAACAGGCTAATTTAGTAACTTTTTGGCTAATTGGCTAAAAAGGTAGGTAAAAAAAACTTGTATGTTTGGGATGACTTTTTGGCTAATTACGAAAAGATGTGCAAAAAGTAGAGAGAAAAGAGAATCTTTGACTTTTTGATATGGGTTGTTGGCTTTTTGGCTAAAAGAGTAACTTTTTGGCTAATTGGCTAAAACAGCCAGTCCCCAAACGAGGCCTAATTCTACTTAATATGTTTTATCATTACCTCTTCTTATTGGTTTGTTATTGATAATGATGATGATGATAAACCACTGTTGATAATATTGAACATTGTTGATTGAAATGATGGAAGGTTTTTATGATATATGTATTGGCGATTCAGATAGGTATATGCAAAGCGCTCCAAAATATTATCCATTTTTTTTTTATATTACTTTTTCCAAAATTAGGTACCATTAATAATCTAGACTTTGGCATGAAAAATGAGGAAAATGTCTCCACAGATTTGCTACATCTAAGATCCTATTTGATAATTGTTACATGGGTTAGTATTGAATTAATAATTTGGTGGATCCCGCGTGACTTATATTTGGTTGCAAAAAGTAGTACCGGATAAACAATCGCATATATATGGAACCATAAATCTTTTGAAATGGGTGAATTCAAAAATGGTACATACTATTATTAATCCAATCTCATACAATTAAGTAACGAAATATGATTTGTTCTTGATATAAACAACAAAAGCTCCTTTATATAGTGAAGTGTTTTACAAAATTTCACATACATAACCAATATGAAAAATTAGTTTTATATCTCTAATTTAATATCACTGTACTAGAATTTATATTACTTAATCCTACTCAATCTATCACTTAGTCTTATAAAATTCATAATCTTACTCAACTTATACTTATGAAATACGACACGTCCTGATGTCTCTGTTGTGGTTTAACCATAGCATGACACATTGCCAATCCAACGGCCCATATTTGTTTCTAACTATTTACATTAAAATGGTATTTTTTTGGAGCAGAAAAAAAAGGGACCAAAAAAAAAAGTTTTATCATATTTTCCCACCCAAGTTGATTCCAATATTTTCCGTCGAAGTATCGTGGCATTATGGCATTATTTACCAAAAAAATTAAATATTGCTACAGACTACTATAACTATTGCTACATACTTGCTCTTGCACCCCAAGGGGTCAAATAACTAAAATGAGAGGCAAAAATGAATGATTTCCAAATAAATACAAAATAACCTTTAAAATGCCCCTTCTTATCATCCTTCACAAAGATCAATTTCAAAGCGACTGTTAGCATTACAACTTGCAAATAATCTATAACCAGTATTAACATTATTGATATTTTTTCATAAAAATACAAGAAAAAATATATAAAATGAATAAAATAGAAATGAAAAAACAATTATTTTTTTTATTATTATTAAAGAATGAAATATACAATAAACTATAGAACTAAAAAAAAAAACACAAGAATGAACTAGATTATACCATGGAACATATTACATGATGGATTCAAATAGACATATAAAATAATATACGAGAAATTATTTAAATTTAAAACTTTGAAGAACAAAAGATAAAGATGCATATCGAAACTTGTGTGATACCATAGTTTTCTTCAAACAGATTCAATGTTTCCTGATGGGTGCTAGTGGTACGCTGGCTCTGTTTCACAGGATACGACGATCGAAACTAGCTATTGCAGAAGCACATTCTGAATAGTTTCGACGAACTTGATAATGAATATACTTTCTATAACAAGTGTGACACCCAATTTTTTTTTTAAAATTTAATACTGCAATAAATAGAATTCTAAAATAATAATAAAAATAAAATAGTAATAAAAAATAAATAAATGCATAGTTAGAAAGTTGGGAATTAATCGATTAAATTGCTCAAGAAATAGATTGGGAGACACCGCATGTTTGGAATATTAAATATTTCAATGAGTGGTAAGTGATGTTTTTGTGTTGGGTGGTGAGGTTTTTAGACATGAACTTAACGTATAATCATTGGGAACTTTAAAAATCATAAAGAATTGAATTAAACTAATACCCTCCCTCCCCCGCGCAAAAATAAATAAATAAATAAATAAAAAATAAAATAAAATAATGGCCAAACAAGATTTCGATGGGCCAAGGGTTACTATAGCCCTTGGTGATTCTTGAGGTAAAGACAGATGGCAATAAAAATCAAGGGTCAATACAGGTGGCAAAGAGAAAGAACTTCTACGTGTGTATCTCCTAGCTTGGGCCTCACTCTTAGTTCAATATAAATAGAGGGCGTTGGAGTAGAGTGAGGGAACAACAAACTTAGTAAAGTGATAGAAGGAAGAGCATAGCATTAGAGGTTCGAGAGTACGTGAAAAACAAGAAGAAATTTATAGTAAAAGTGAGTTATATTATATCTTGAATTACCATAATATGTTTTCTATATGTCTTGAGTTACCATAATATATTTTATGAATGTTTTGACTTACCACAATTTATTTTATATAATTTTTGTTTTATATTTATGTTAATGTTTCAATTACGTGGATTATTTTCTGAACTTTATTTGCTTAAATTGAAACCATGGATATGTTTGTTTAAATTTTAGAAATCATTTGACAAAGATTTTGTAAATAATTATGTTTTGTAAGTACTACCGAGTGAACCTCTTGGTCTACAAAACTTCTGAGAGCTCTCATTTTACGCTTGAGCGCAACTTCTGGGCGCTTGAGCCAATGTTCAAAAATAAGAGTGGTCGCTCGACAGCAACTTTTACCGCTCGAGCCAACCCCCAAACTCTACAAAACTACTAAGAGCTTGCATTCTTCACTCGAGCGCAACTTTCACCGCTCGAGTGAAGAATGTAAATTCTGGAATTTTTAGATTGCTCTCTAAGCTTCAAAACACATTCTTTCGGGCCAAAACTTAAGAAAACACTTGTAAACTCATAGAACTTCATGAATTGAAAGTCATTTCACAAAATCAAACCGAAAAGCATTGTCAATTATCCAAAACAAAACTTGAAATTTAATATATAAAACATGCATGACTTGATATTGGTTCATTTCTTCCAAAACATGATCAATTAAGATAAAATAATATAAGATGTGATGAATTTCCAAAACCAAGTATTAATAATGACATGCATGAGGAATTTCTTGGAAAATAAACTCAAACCATGACGAAATGAGCATGCATGCATGATTTGCTTCCCCAATTCTACTTGCTTAGCTCAAATTGTGCCTCAATTCTTATATTCTCTTGAATTCTCATGTAAACTAACTTGAGCTCATATAGTATGATTTGAATTCTTAACTAAAGTCCACAATTCCTTGTATCCTAGCGAGTTCTTGGGTAATTTCACCAATTCCTTTCAATCCTCTAGCAATTTCTCCTTTCTCTTTTCTTGGAACTCAATGCTCTTCTTCTCTCTCTCTCTCTCTCTCTCTCTCTCTCTCTCTCTCTCTCTTTCAATCCTAGCCATCTCTTTTCAACCAAACCATTTACCAAAATCAATCCAACTCTCAAAACATATCATTTGGATTTTTTCTACAAATTGGAATTTCTCTTTTAGAAAACCAAATGCAAGTTGTTTACCAAAAATAGATTTAATAGTAAAATCATAACTAAACAACCCTCAATTTGCACAAATCCTCAACCCACAATAACATTTCAAAATCAATCAAATGACTACCAAATATAAATAACAAAATACGTTACAAATATGCTATCGAACTCATATTGAGTTTGGGAAATAGACCCTACATTTTGAAGCGAAGAGGAGAACTCTGAAAAACTCAAAGTTGATGAAACTACGAAACTCTTGGATCAAAAGAAAGCTCTTGATGAGATCTACAACCTTTCTCAAAGGGTCAAGGTGAAAAGATGTCTTTAACCAAATAGATCTAGAGATCTATGTAAAAAATGGTTGAGTTTCTATAAGAGAGAGAGAGAGAGAGAAAGAGAGAGAGAGAGAGAGAAGAGAGAGTGAATGAGAAAAGTGTGTTTGGGTCTATTTATAGCGGTAGAATAATAGTTCTAAAGTCAAAGAAAAGAATAAGTCAAACCCCCAAAAGAGTAGAGCCTAAAACCAAACTAAAATCTAGAACTTAACTCACAGGGGTCGACCCTTAAGATAGTTGTGTTGACTCTCAAAAAGAAAAGTTGAGACACTAGTGTGTGCAGCACACAATGGTTGACCCTAGAAACTTAGGGTGTCGACCTTATTTTTCAGTAGACAACCAAAACAAACCAGCAATGAAAAGGTCGACCCTAGGAACTCAGGATGCTGACCCTAAAAACCAGCGGAGATACTAAGAACAACGCAGCAAGGCGGTGTCGACCACCAGGAAGACTAGTGTTGACACTAGAACAAATTTTCCAAATTCCCAAAGAACCTTTCAACGAAAACAAGTGCGAATGAACAATCTCAACAAGTCTAAATCGAATTGTACTCCTTCAAAACCAAAATACAACAACTCTAAAGACTCCCAATATGAAAATAAATGAATTAAATACACTCTCTAATAGTCTAGAGGACATAAGTGCTATAGGTCAGCCTTATGAACTCATGTTGTCGACACTATTTTTTAGTAGCAATTTCTAGGATTGAGTAGCAAGATAGTGTCGACACCATCTAGATTGGTGTCGACCCCAGAGGTCAACAACAAGACAAGTGTCGACACCGCCAAAACTAGTGTCGACCCGAAATTTCAGTAGCCACACCAAGAGCATAGCAATAAGGTGCTGTTGACACCACCAAGACTAGTGTCGATGCCAGGAGTAGAACAAAATAAAGAGAATGAGGAAGTGTCGACACCACCAAGGATGGTGTCAACCCTCGAAGCCAAAACCCAACAAGAAGAGAGGGAAGGACGATCGCTACGGACATGGTTTTCTGGACTCAAAAACAATAAATGAGTCGGATCTAAGCCCGGATCGCTATAATCTATGAGATCATTCTTCTCAGGTATATACTATGTTCATACATATGTATATGTGTTGTGTTATGTTCGACTAAATATAGTTGATCTAACCATTCCTTTAAAGTTTCATAAGTGGGTTGTACTCATGAGCTGTTACTTTCTTTCATACTATTTATTGTGTTTGTAGATAGTTGAATGCAGGCAAGTGCTAAAATGGACATATGCTTATTATATTATGCTTATGAACATGCGAAGAGGCAGTTCCTTGCACTTGCAAGGTATGGCATTTTGATCTATTGCAACAGCTGTCTTATTATTTGTTCTTTGTTTAGAGACACTTATTTCTATTGTGCTTTAGATGAGGTTGAGCTTGGGTTGGAATGCCTTCATCAATCTACAAAGAAAGAGCTACAAGTGCACCTGAATGTAGATGGGCCATTGAAAGACTCCAATGAGTTCCACACAAAATTAGCAAGACTGGCTAGGTATTTCTAATATTTTCTTAAACTATAGTTTTCTTCTACATAATATGAACCAAATTGAAATGCCTAGTAAACAATGCGTGTGATAGTGAATTTGCAAGTACCAAATTGTGAATATTCCAATTTTTTCCTTTAAAAGAAGCAACCATAACTTTTGCTTAGTTTACTTTTAAAAGTTTAATATATCTCATATAGTCAATTAATAAAAAAATAAAAAAATTGGCATCTAATAATTATTTTGTCATTGTTATTTATTTACTTATTTAGATGCTACCTCATCGTTAGGAGCTTGCTTGGTGATGTTGATTCAATGACAGTGGAGAATGCTAACCATTATTGGAGTTTTTTTTTTTTTTTTTTTTTTGTAATGGAAAAATATTGTATATTTTAATTATCATGCACCATGTATTTTTAAATATTTTAAGTTTACTATAGTTGTGGATAATGTTAATAAAATTGTTTTTATATTTGATTGCCGTTGCAAATAAACAAGCATTTGGCATGGTAAAGGAACAATATTTTGTGTATGAAGGACATGGTTTTCATATGCTAATTTTTTTTTGTATGGAATTATTATTTTAGGTTAAAATATACTTATATTGTATGAAATTTGACATTAAAAGTTAAAATTTTTGGATGGTTGGACATGAAATGGATGCAAGTTGTGGAATGATTAATAATATATGTATTGTTTTGTTTATATACATGGTACAAGTTGCACGGAATATATACAAGTTATAAAGAAATTAATAAAAAAACACAAAATAAAGTTTTTAGTGACTAAACAATTGATAGCTAGAAAGGAAATCAATCAGTGTGTTTGGTTTTATTTTTCTAGAAATTATTTTTTTTTTTAGTGAATATTTTTAAAATTTTAAGCAATTTTTTTGACTTTTTAGATGCATCTTACTTAGATATATCTAAATAATAAAATATTTGTGAAAAAATATTTTGAAAAATTAATAAATACACAAATATGAAAAATGTATTGAATTTTTATTTTATTTTATTGTATTTTTGGTATTTAGTGAATTTTTTAAAGATTTTTTTCATAAATATTATACTTTTTTATTATACTTTTTAAGTGCATTTATGTTAGGTGTGTCTAAAAATTAAAAAAATTGCTTAAAATATTAAAAAATTCATTGAAAACAAAAAATTACGAAAAATAAAAAAGTAGAATTTTCTAAAAAATATTTTCTGAAAACCAAAACCAAACAAGTTAAATGTTTTTAGTGACTAAATATTTTGTAGCAAAAAAGAAAAAAAAAAAGACTTTAAGCAACTAAATAGTTAGTAGCTAAAAAAATTAGGGTAAATTATGCAAATGATCCATGTAATTTACAGGATGTATCAATTTGGTCCTTACTTACTTTGCTCAATTTTGCCCATTTAATTTGACAGATTGTGTTATATTGGTCCAATAAATAGTGGTCATTAGGTTTGATGGATGGAAAATCGCCACGTGCTTAAACAATGTGTCATTTTGGTTCTTGTAGTTTATGCAATGTGTCAATTTGGTCCTTATTGTTTTAATTTGCTCGATTTTGATAGAGACCAAATTGACACATCGTGTAAACTCTATGGACCAAATTGACACATCGTTTGAGTTTCCGTCCACCAAATCTAATGATCGTTATTTATTAGACCAATATGATACAATCCATTAAATTAATAGGCAAAATCAAGCAAATTAAAATAATAGGGACCAAATTGATACATCGTGTAAACTAAAGAGACCATTTGCATAATTTTCCTAAAAAATTAAGATGGAAAATAATTTTTTTGGCGAACTAGATATTTAGTAGCCATAAAAAAAATTTGATAATAGGTGACTAAATAGTTAGTTACTAAAAAATAAAAGATGAAAAATAATTTTTTGGCGACTAAATATTTAGTAGCATTAAAAATAAGACTTTAGGTGACTAAATAGTTAGTAGCTAAAAAAAGATGAAAACAATAAGATAGTGTTTGGTTCAGTTTTAGAATTATGATTTGATAATGGAGTTATATTTTGAGTTCATAATTTGTTGAATCATGATTGGAAAAGAGAAAATTTGTTTGGTTATGAGTTTTGGAAAGAGTTTTGAAATGAGTTTTGAATTTTTGAAATGAGAAAAATTGTTTGATTATGAATTTTGAAAAGAATTTTCAAAACTTAATTCAAAAACTTATAACTAAACACACAACTCAAAACTCTATTGAAAATTCTATTTAAAGCTCATAATAAAACTCTTTTTAAAATTTAATTCAAAAAAATAATTTTTATTTAAAATATTAAAAAATATATATTATTTTTTGTTAAAAAAATATCAGCAAATGCTTTAAAATTACTTTTGATTGTATACTTGGTAAGATATTTTTTTTTTATTCTTTTGATTAAAAACGGTCTAAAAAAATAATTTCTATATTTAGAAAATATCAAAAACAAACATAAGATAATGTTTGGTTTATTTTTCAAAACTCAATTCTGTTTTTAAATTATGATTTGGATGCAATATGTTAACCAAATATATTTTTAAAATACAACTTAAAATTATTTTTAAAACTCCTATCTTCTCTTTTTTATTTATTATTATTAATCAATCAATTAATCACTTTTTTTTTCTCTCATCTTTCCTCTACATTGTCTCACATTCTATATATTAATCAATCAAAAAAAAAAAAAAAATTAAAAGAATGACAAATCATTCCAAAACTATTTTCAAAACTCATAACCAAATAAAATTTT
The DNA here is from genome assembly GCA_022316695.1 of Camellia oleifera. NCBI lineage: Eukaryota > Viridiplantae > Streptophyta > Magnoliopsida > Ericales > Theaceae > Camellia > Camellia oleifera. The sequence goes on along the minus strand of CM039315.1, from coordinate 59,814,046 downwards.
CCTTTTCAAATTATGATTCAAAAACTTAAAACACAACTCCACACTCAAATCGTAATTCTAAAATCAAAACAAATGGATCCTAGCTTTTTTGTTTTCAAATAATAGGTTGCAATTGCCAAATAAAAAAAAAAAAGTGTTGTTTTGATCAACCAACCGGACATCTAAGCGGATATCCAGGCAGAAAACCAAGTAGACCTAATCCACAAATTCAAAACTCAAAAATTCCACTCTGCCAAACGTGCATTGGAATGGGTATTCAAATGTGGCATTGGAATCAATTTTTGAAAACTTAAATCAAACATATGATTTCAAACTTAAACCAAATAGAGCCTAAATTTTTTGGCGACTAAATATTTAGTTGTTCTAAATAATTGAAATTTTTAGCGACTAAATTCTTTGGTCCCTAAATATAATACTATTGCGACTGCAACTTATCATCGACTAAAAGTTTTAGTTGCTGAAAACTAAAATTAATTTTATTTGACAACTTTTGGTGACTAAAACTTTTGGCAACTAAAGATTTAGTCACCAATATCCGTTAGACTTACTGAATTTGATGATTATTTTTATGTTTCTGATTTATTTGAAAGAGAAAAATAGATTGAAATCTTATATTTTATCCCATTATTTTTTCATCTATTTTTCTCTATCCTAATCATATTTTTGGAGTGTAAAAATATGCTTAATCGGGTGTTAATTTCAGCCCAAAACAGAGTCCAAAGTAGCAGCCGAAGCAATCTAGCCCAAAGGGGGCCGGACATTCGAAAGGACATCCGGTTGGACGACCGACCAAGGTTTTTGGCCTAGTTTTGCTGCAGTTCAGTTTTGCTTCACATTGGCTGTCAAACCAACAGTATACTAGACAACCGCGAAAGCCATTCTTGACGACCGGGACCCCACCAAACATCCAGAAGGATATCTAAGCGGACATCCCTCAAGAGCAAAATTTCATTTTGGACATTTGAGTGAACGACCACTCTGTACTACAACAGCTCTTTTTCAAATATAGTTGTCATCAATCAGACCCATATTTCAACTCCTTCAAGATCTAATCATGTATAGGAAATGCAAATTTGAGTGGAGTAGATTTAACCAAAATCTTACTCAATCTTCTTAACACACGCAATAGACAATGGTCGATGATTTTCTTCTTGATAAATAGTAGAGCTTCAGCTGAGGAAAAAAAAAAACCGAAGAAAGCAACAACACAAGCAAGAAATTTTCTTTGATCTTTCATCACTCTCATCTTTCTCTTTTCTCTGAAATGTTCTTCATCTGATTTTCTTTTTCCCTTCAGAAATTACAGTGAGCTTTAACTTTAAGCATATATACTTGTGAGAGTTTTATTTTTACTGATATAAACTCATAACTTGAATCTTTGTAATAATTCTTGAGAGAGTTTCATTTCAAGCTTTTTACAAAAATAAAACCTATCATTCAAATATTGTAAGAGTGTAGTACACTCAGGTTTCTTGACTCTTTGAGTGTGATTGAGAAGGGCAAGGTTTTGGGCTTGGTATAGTCTTTGTAAAATATGTGGAGGATTTCTCCATTTGTGAAGAGGTTGCTAGCACCCCAGTGAAGATAGAAGATAGTGAAAAATCTCAAGTGAAGCTTGAGGAGTGAATGTAGGTTTGGTTGAAGCTGAACTACTATAAATCTGTTTGACTCCGCTTCCTTATTCTCTTTACTTAACTGATATAACTATTTACTATAATTACATACTTCACTGTTAAATTCTTAATTAAGCATTACCATTAACTGTTATTCATCTACTACTTGGAATTAATTATCTATTGTGCAAATTGTAATTTTTATTAGGATATTATTATTTTGTATTTGTGAAAACCTAATTCACCCCTCTCTTAGGTTGTCTTTTGGGTAACATGCTTTCGACAATTAAATTAAATTAAGTCACCAATTATTTTCCTTGACAATTGGTCAATGACTAAGGTAGCAACAATTAGTCGAGATCGAGATTGCAATCTACTCTTTTCATCAGGCTGCGACAATGCTGGGGAACGATAGTGCAATGAAGTTAGGGAATGGGTGGCAAAGGTGGAAGGGCTTAGAAAGAAGACAATGGTGGTGGCAATGGTTGGTGGTTTTGAGGGAATAAGAGAGGATGGTGAAAGAAGGGTGATAGGAAGAGAAGGTAGTTGGAAGAGGTGACGGGGAAGGGCAGAGAGGTGCTGCAAGGGTTGTAGATGGCGTTGCCAACACTGAATTTGCAGAGACAAAACCTTAATACTTGAAACTTGGCATCTTTGGTAATTTTCTTGAGGGGCAAAATGTTAATTAAGAAAATAAAATAAAATAAAAAATTTGTGTGGGATGAGAGAATTTATAGTTTGTAAATAGAAGCTCCCATTACCAATGCCAATTGAAATAAGGGTTAATTACAAGTCAATCCTATTTAGTAGACTTAAATACCTATAAGTTCTATGTATTTTTTAGAGAGCTACTATTAATACCTACCTTTATTGTTTGGACCTGCCGCATCGCTTTTATTTTTTCTTTCATTCCGATTTTGTCCAAACCTGAAGTTCCATTTTTACCCCTATCCCTAACTTTCTAACCCTGATTTCCCAAACTCTAACCCCATCTATTCCATTACTTCTGGCCGCCGCCTATCATTCGTTGTAACCAGCTACCACCTCCATCAACAAGCACCCCGAGCCCCTCCTTATCCATCGCAACCCATCTATCATCGAATCAAAACAATCTCTCTAAGAAATCAAAAAACAAGTTGATTTCTTTAGAAGAATTCACCAAAGTAAAGAAAATTCATGTAATCTTTACGATCCATATGCTATAGATTCATTGGACGATGATTCAAGTGAAAAACCATGCAAAAAATGTATTGTTTGAAGATTTTCCTTGTTGGTGGGTCGAATTCGAATTGGCCTAAAGCTCCTAAAACAGAGAGCTTATGCTAAGACAACGACGACAACAACGCCAAAAAAGCCCCAAAAAGAAGATAGTTTTAGCTAAAACCCTCAACCCAAATTGATAGAAACAATCTGGGTCGAAATACAAAGGGGTTCGACAGCGAAAATGGGAGAGATGGGCTGTTGAGATTTGAGACACTTTTACTAGAAGCTAATGAAGTAGATAAAGGCATCAGTGATGGTGGGCGGTGGATCGTGATCTGGGTCATGATGAGAAGAGAAAGAAGAAGAAGAAGAATAAGAGAAGGCAGCAAGGTGGGTGATTATCGAAACTATAGTTGAGAGATCGTGGCAGTTGCCAAAGGCAACGGTAGTGGTGTCGGATGTGGTGTTTGGAGTGGGGGCTAGGGTTTGGGTTTATGTTTGGGTTTGGATTTGGGGTTAGGGGTATAGTTGGTATTAAGGTGGGAGTTCAAAGAGAAAATGGTGGAGACTCATTTTGTTGGGTGGGAGTTCAAGAATTGAAAGGGCCAAAGTAAAATGGTAAGTGCTAATAGTTGCCCTCATTTTTTAAATGCACCATTAAGTCCTAAAATGACTATATTACCTTTATTGAATTTATTATTCCTCATTAATTTTCTCTTTTCTATTATATTCTCTCTCTTTCTACCATTTCTCCAAACAAACTTTCCCTCTTCTCTATCTCTCTATATATATATCTCACTCTCTAAAGAATTTCAAACCACCACTATCGCCATGGTCGTCCATTTGTCATTGCCACCGCCATCATCACCTGTTACCATCATCGACCACTAGCACCTGTTATTGTCATCGTCACCGACTACCACCACTACCATCGTTCACCAACCATTTTCACTGTCGCCAATCTACACTCTACCTTCTTCGACCCACCACTACTGTTCACTATCGCTAATCTACACTCCACCATCTTTGATCTACACTTCATCGTCATAGATGCATCGTCATTGATTCTCTAGATCTCACGCCTCTATCTCCCTCCTCCATCCGTCTTAATTTTTTTTTTCTTTCAAACCAAATCTGTTACGAACCAAGGTTTAATATATCTTTAATTCTTGTGTTGATTTGTGATAGTGATGACTAGATTTGCCTTTTATAATTTTTTTTAGAAATTTATCATTGAAATAAAACTCCCGAACAAAATCCAGACTCAACATTTTTTTCATTTCAATTATTTTACTTTCAAGTATTACACTTACATTTTATAGGAATAAATTAAAATACTCTTGGTAGTTCCAGATTTCCACCTTTGAACTTGCCCTTACACAATGTAACATTTTATAATTGTGTTATTCAATTAATCAATTGCATATTTTCTACCCAATTTCTTTCCCTCATTTTGCTTCGAAATTCAAGTAACATTAGATTGATTCTTACTAAACCACAATCAATAAAAATCCTATTTATTGAGCCTAAAAAAACCTATTTACGATCATATGTTAGGTAATTGGTTTATAAACATCTATAAAGGCTTTTCAATTTTTTACTAACGCGAGAATTATATTTTTATCCGTCGAAGTACTAGAAAGCGGAATGCTGTCACACAGCAAAACGCGGTATCATTTTGTGTTTAATTCATTTGTCAACCAAAACAAAAAAAAAAAAAAGTGTAGTGAGTCACGTGCTGTTAATAGTTTGGTGATGATATAGAACTCTAGGGAGAGAGCTTCAACAAAAGTGCTAATGACCCGACAAGATTAAAAAAAAAAAAGAAAAAGAAAAAAAGGTCAAAACATCAAATTAAAATTTTTTTTTTTTTTTAGACCTTCTATTTTAAAGTTTCTAAACATTTGTGTTTTTTTATTTTTTTTGCTTTGTCACATTACTAGAGCTCATATTAGAGTTCTATTTTTAGAGCCATGTATCATTGCTCCAAGCTTATATTGGTTTGGTAGAGTTTTTTTAGCTTAAAATTGGTAATTAAAAAGCAGAAGTTAAAAATATATATATTTTTAATTTTCAAAAAATTAGAGTTTTTTTTAAAATTTATTTAGACTAGTTTTACTTAATAAACTATAATAAAAAAAATATACCAACAATATTCTCAAATTAAAGTAAATTATAGTCATTTTTTAAACAATCATGCTACGTAGCTTGAATCCTTTCTTCCCTTGAATTCCCCGAACTCAAAACGACGTCGTTTCGTCATTTTGAATTTTTTTGTTTTGTTTTTCCCAATAACGCAGAAGAACAAAGAAGAAAGAAGAAGAAGAAGAAGAAGAAGAAGAAGAAGAAGGAGAAAGAGGAGAGTAGCACACACAGAGAGAGAGAGAGAGAGAGAGAGAGAGAGAGAGAGAAAATCATCATCATCAACAACATCATCATCATCATCTTCAGATCATCAACAACCATTCAACCATTCATCTTCAACAATAACAACATCTTCAACCATTCAACATCTTCAACAGCATCTTCAGATCTTCATCAACATTTTCATCAACATCACCATCACCATCATCAACACATTTTCAGAAAAAAAATAAAATAATCGGGCGATCTGCGATCGATTGGCGGAGGCGGAGGAGGCGGCGGCGGCGATCGGCAAGACCCTCTCTCTCTCTCTCTCTCTCTATTCCCTCTTCCCTTCTCTTCTCTTTCTTTTCCCCTCTCATCTTCTCTCTTCTCTCCCTTTTTCTCTTTCTCTTTCTCTTTCTCTCCCTCTGTTTCAGACTGCATAAGGAGAGAGAGGAAAAAAAAAGAAAAAGAAACTGCTTAAAACGACATCGTTTTGGATAGTCGAGGGATTCGGCGGGACAAAATTCAGGGAAAAAATTATTTTTCTTTTTTAAAATTGTAATAAATAACCCAATTAATTGGATAAGAGGAAGAGAGAGAGAGAGAGAGAGAGAGAGAGAGAGAAGGGAGGAAGGTGAGATCTTCTTCGTGGTGCACAAGAAAGAGACAAGACTGTGATGGGCAAGATCACAAATATTTTATGGGGAATTACATATTAGTGGTAGGGCTGCAAACAAATCGAATTGAGTTGAGTCGAGTTTTGCTAAGCTCGAACTCGGCTCGTTTATTTATCGAGCTCGTTTATTGAGCTTGAGCTCGGCTCGTTAATTTTAATGAAACTCGAGCTCGGCTCGGTTCGATAATTTTTTTTAATATTATTTATATTATTTAATATGTAAAAAATGTATTTATATTATTATATATATATACATTTATATATTTTTAATATATAAATAATGTATTTATATATATTTATATATTATTTAATATAAAAATAATATATTTATTATATAATTTAAATAAAGATAAATGAGCCAAGCTTATGCGAGCTCGAGTTCGGCTCGTTACTAAACAAGCCTAATATTCGAGCTCGAACTCGACTCGTTTACTAAACGAGTCGAGCCGAGCTTGTTAATGAATAGCTTGGTTCATTTGTAGCCCTAATTGTGTCATAATTTTTTTTTATTATAAAAAGTTGATAAATTTTATAAATTTTAATAATTAAAATTATAATTTTTTTTCACTATTATTTAATAATTTTTCAAAACTTCTCTTGAATAATAATTTCTCAACACATTAATATTTTGAATGTAACACTCATATACTCATTAAATTAATCATTCATTCATAAAATAATTAATTTAACAAAAATGTTACAATCTCAAAAATAATCGGTCAAAATTTTTTGAGTTGGAAATGGTTATAAAATTTTGGGTAAAATCAGAATTTTTTCAACCAGAATTTTTTTCCTAAGTTTGGTCTAATTTTTAGGTGGGGCCCATGCATCGATTTACATGGGTCAAAGTGGTAACGCGTTCTATACCGCGTTGTGATTCACGTGGTATATTTGGTTGCTCAAAACCATTACCGAGTGAATGAAAAATTGAAGCCAAAGTATGCTCCATGGAAATCGAGTTTTGGTGGAATTTCCTTAAAGGTTTGAATATAGCTTGTCTCACATTAATTTGGTGGGAGGTTTTGAAAAGGTTTATAAGGCATGGGTTTGGTACTTGGGGTGTGCTCTAAGGGGTACCCAAGTGTTTTAGAGGGAAAGGTTATGGACAAGATGGGCTAGACCCATTGGACCCAAAAATCACCACACGCGCGCCCCGCCGCCGTCCGTCGGGCTGGGCCTGGGCTTGGGCGCGGGTGCATGGTGTGAGGTTTGGGTTGGGCTTGTTCGGCCCAATACTAATGTTCATCCAAACAGGGCCCTTCCCGTTTTTTGCTATCTGTTTGAATTATAAACAGATTCAAATTCAAAACAAACAGGTTTCATACCTGTTCAATTCAAAACCAAGAGCCACCTTCACATCTATAAATAGGACCACCCTCATTTGATGCAATTCATTCAGAAATTTCGTATTTCACTTCTGCTAATTCTATTCTTCATCTTGCTGCATTTTATTTCTGAAAGAAAGAGTGTAAACACTTAGTGTATTCGTAAGGCAAACAATTTGTAGTGCTGCTATTGTTTGTGGTAAGATCATTTTATCTTGGGAGATAGACGTCCAAATTCTGAAAGCACTGTGGAGAGGACGAATCTGTCTTAAGGACACAGTGTTAAACACTGAACTTGATCAGAAAAGTAATTCAAAAAAATTAACCAAGTAAGTTGTTTAATTTTATTCTGTTTTTAAATTTGTTTCAGATTTTAATTTTGTTTTTGTAACAAAATAAAATCTGTTATTTATTTATTTATTTTTATTTCGAGTTTGATTTTTGTAATCAAACATATTCTCTCCTTTTCTTTATTTCTTTAATTCTAATTGTTGTTTTGTACACAATAGAATTAATATCTTTTAAATACAGTGAAGATTGCCCAACAAAATAATCGGTCAAAATTTTTTGAGTAATGTGATTGTGTGATAAATATTGAATTGATATAAAATATGGAAAAATAAATTAATCATAACTTGATATTGTTAAATAAAATTCAGAATAATTTTAAAATAATAGTACTACTGTTAATTTAATTTGGGGAAATATCAAATTAGTGATTTTAAAAAAAATAATTATAAATGAATAATAAACTTTACAAATATTAATAATTAAAATTATAAACTTTTTAATAATTTTATAATTAGTTTTTTTAAAAAAATGGACTGAAATATGATTTCCCCATTTAATTTCATGGTCCTGGCCGTCCAAACGAATATGAGCCAACAGAATTGGGATCCTCTCCTTGAGCCCCCTCCTTGAGTCCCTCCTTGAGGGGCCTTCGGGTCCACTTTGAGGTCCAATTTTGATAATCTGAACCGTTCACATTTTCATATTTATTCAGTATAACATACCTGTAAAAAATCAAGTTGATCGGATATCAGAAAGTATGTGTTCGAAAACTGTTTATTAAAAAATAGTTTGTAGTCCTAATTTTTTAAACACATACTTTCTGATATCCGATCAACTTGATTTTTTACAGGTATGTTATACTGAATAAATATGAAAATGTGAACGGTTCAGATTATCAAAATTGGGCCTCAAAGTGGACCCGAAGGCCCCTCAAGGAGGGACTCAAGGAAGAGGCTCAAGGAGAGGATCCGGACTCGAGCCAACAACCGCAAACATGCTGAGCCGCCCTTGTTGAAATGACAACATATATGAACCCGTTTTACTAATTTTCTTATTTGTCGTCTATTTTCACTACGCCAGAGATCTCAGAAAATCGTCCATATTTTTAAATTTATTATTTTTACTTCATCTATAAAACCTAATTAAAATCTTTTAAATTTGTGAAAAAATGAATATTTTTAAGAAAATATATTTGATTAAAGAGAAAATTAATAAAAAATCTAATTTTAAAATGGTATAACACTATAAGAAAAAACACTTTCCGTGACCAATATTTTGGTCGCGGAAAGTACCATATTTGGTCGCTAAAACCTTTTCGCGACCAAAATATGTTGGTCGCGAGTTGGTCGCTAAAGCCTCGTCACAGATAGTTTTATGCGACCAAAAAAGCCTTTGGTCGTTAAAAGTGACCATTTACGATCAACTTTTTTTGTTGCGGAAAGTCCAATTCATATTAGCCAAAAGTAAACTTTTAGCGACCAAAGATAAGTTGGTTGCCAAAAGCCAGCGCCTTGACCCAAAAAAAAAAAATTCATTTGTGCTGCCTGGGACTTGAACTCCTAACCAAGGAGTCACCATGCATCCAATCCACTATGCAATAGCATGCTTCTTGTTCATATTTGGCAAAAAATATATTTAATCCATAAAAATTGGGTTATATATTATTTTATAAAACTTTTAATACCTAAACAGAAAAATAGCATGTAATTACTGTAGTATCATTTTTTTTAAAATTTATTCCGCCATAACTTTCCGCGACCAACCTTTTTTTTTTTTTTGTTGCCAAAGGATAATCTTCCGTGACCAAAAAAGCTTTTGGTCGCCAATAGTATACTTTCGCGACCAACTTTTTTTTTGGTCGCCAAAAGGTGATCTTCTGCTACCAAAAAAGCCTTTGGTCACCAATAGTATACTTTCCGCGACCAACTTTTTTTTTTGGTCGCCAAAGGGTAACCTTCCGCGATCAAAAAAGCCTTTGGTTGCCAATAGTATACATTTCGCGACCAACTGTTTTTTTTTTTGGTCGCCAAAGGGTATACTTTCTGTGACTAACTTTTTTTTTGGTCGCCAAAAGGTGATCTTCCACAACCAAAAAAGCCTTTGGTTGCCAATAGATATACTTTTCGCTACCAACTTTTTTTTTGGTCGCCAAAAGGTGATTTTCTGCGACCAAAAAATTGTGGTCGCCAAAAGTTAAATTTTAGTTGCAAAAAGTGGACTATTTGCGACAAAAAAAAATAGGTGGTCGCCAAAAGTGTTTTTTCTTGTAGTGTAAGGCATTAGATTTTAAATAAAATCTTATTTGGTCATAAGAACAAGTTGGAAAAGTGTCGAAAAAATTGCTGAAAATTTTCGCCCGCACTGGGAAAGTCGTTGGCAACGGCAAGTGACTAGCGACAGCAGGTGATGATGGTGAGATAGAGAAATGTGTAGTGTTCAATAGATATGGTGTTGAATGAGTGACATATGTCATATTTTAACAGATAAGTAGTTTGGTAAATTTCAACAGACAGGAAAATAAGCTTGGTGAATTTCAACAAATAGACAAATTATATAATTTCAAGATATTGAGCGATTTTAATAGATAGACAGATAGGTTGATTTTAATAAATAATTGTCATTTTGAACAAATTGTATCCTTTTAATCTAAAAATATTAGAACTTGGACCTAATTATTCAAAAAGTTAAGAAATGAATTTATGACCTGAATATTATTGGTTAAATAACACACAAATGCTTTTCTACACATTATTGTTTAATTTTTACATAAATATGGAGGCTAATGACGTCCTATTTGGTCATATGTTTAAAATAATATACTGTAATACCTTATTTGTGAATAATAAATTTTGAACAAATTACATTGATGAAGTGTTTTTTTTGGATCTTTGTGTCAACTTTATTCTTATAATTTTAATTAGTTCGATTTTAATTATATATTTATAATTTTGTCTCAATTTAACCAAACTGCTTACAATTGTTAACATTTTTTAATAAAAAATATGTACATAAGTGCCATATGTCATATTTTTTAAGGAAAAATTTTAAACTTGTTCAACTCAATGAATTAACTTCAATCAATTTAATGATAAAACAACGTCATCAATTGATCTAAATTGATACAAAATTTAAAATTAAAGATCAAAATTGAACTAATTAAAAATGTAGGGATCAAAATGACACAAGAAATAAATGTAGGGACTATTGGTGTAATTTTCTCTTCTTTTTTTTTTTTTTTTTGGCCATATACCTTCTTGAATAATTCTATGATATTTATTGTTAAAAATGTAAGAGAACAAATATGATTGGTTGTCAAACCAAATAATGATACTTGGTCATTTAATAATATTTGGATACATATATTTTTAATAAGATTTTTAATAATATAGAATTTTAGTAATTTTCTAGATGCCTTTAACCATGATGTGTTTGCGCACATACGCATACCACGTCAGCGGGGTCTAATTAGCCGGTAAAATTGAAAAATGTTAAAATTCCTCAATTTCAAAACTTTTTTTTACCTCTCATTATCACAAGAGAAGAAAAGCAAAGAAAAATCAGTTAAATTTGACTATTGTGAAATAAATCAATTTTGGAAGATAATTTTTTTTAAAATCATTTAAAAATTTATTTGATTGTATATTTTGAAAATAATTTTAGTATGATTCATAATTTTTTTTTGTAATTGTAAATTTTTTTTTAGATAGTAATGTATGAATCTACATTAAAATAATAATAATAAAAAAAAAATTCATCAAAGTTAGTTAGAGAAGAAGTAGCATTGACACTGCACGTATGAGTGTCGGCCGACATGAAGTTCTAGAAAGTAGAGTCTTGCACGTACTGAAGTTCTAGAAAGTGGCGGCCTGAATGTAGACTCTTTATCTAGTTGATGCGTTGGGGTGTTTTCTTTGGATTTTTTTAAGTCGATTTATGATTTTTGATTTTTGAAAAGTTGCTTTGGGTTGTTTGATTTATTTCAAATAAATTTTATTTTAATAACTTATTTTAAGTTAAAAGTGTTGATCTTGAAAAACTGCTCACTTATTACTTTTGATTATCAGTTTTATTGTAAACATATTAATTTACGGTTATATGCTTAGATTTTTTTTTTTTTTTGTTAAAAATAGTAAAAGACCAAAATGGACTATAGAATATTATTATTATTATTATTTTATAAGAAATGTATACAAATAGTGAATAATAAAAAATAAAAATTAATTAAAACGCTAATTCACAGTTTATTTAACAAAATACTACTCAGCAACTTAAATCTATAATTCAACAGTTACACCAAATAGAATAACAGCTTCTAATTAAAATCATAATCTATAATTTATTAAGATATAATCTATAATTTGTTTTAATAGTTACACTAAATGAGACCGTTGTTGCTTTCTTATGCTAATTGATAAGAGGAGTCAAGGGAAGATAATTAATCATTCCTTTGATAATACAATTTATTTAACAAAAAATTTACAGTTCTACAAATAATCCCATAAATCTAAATGATAAATTGATATATTTAACGTGATTATTTGGTTTATACTGTTTTCTTAAAAATTGAATTTTTTATTTTTTAAATTTTTTTAACTCTTCAGTAAGTATTTTTAATATTTTATTTAATTTTATTTTTTATTTTTTAGATAATCTAATATAGACACACTTATAAAATATAATATTTTCTATTTATTTTTTGTTTAAATTTACCAAATATAAAAAATAAAAATAAAAAAAGTTTTAGAAAGTGGAAGCCTGCATTGTAGATGCTTTATCAAGTTGATGACGTTGTTGTTGTCGTATGCTAATTGAACAGAGGAGTGGACCATTCATTTGATAAAACAATTTATTTAACAAAAAATTTACGGTTCTAGAAATAATCACCTAGATGAAATAAATCTAAATGATGAATTGATATCTTTAACGTGATTATTTGGTATACATTGTGTGTGAGTGATATTCCGATCACACTGCCCTCCTTAGTAATCCCGCTGTAGAACACAGGAAGAGTAGACGGCTCCCTGTAACCTGCACAGAAAGAAAAGGCTCCGGCGGTGGTTCTTCCACCCGGGGGCACTCCGACGATCAAGTCAGTATCTCTCAAAGATAACAAGTGCTAAAATTACTGCTCAAGACCACAAATTGCGTACCTTAGACTTGCCGGGAGTGCCCTTCTTTTATAGTGTCTCTCTATCCTAGTCCCACTAGAAGTCTATCCTAGTCCCACTAGAAGTCTTACTTCTATGGACTCCAACTCTGGATCTACTTTGGACTCTTCAAGAGATAAGGATCGACTCCCTAAGAACATTATCCTTATCCATCTTGTAGTCTTTCTTCTTTCTAGGACTCCTGTCCCTTATCCACTTATCTCGGACTCCGGCTTCTACGGAGATAACCTCGGCAACTCCGAGATCACCTCAGCGTAATTGCCAAGTCACGTGGCACCTCGGCTGACACTTCGGTGTCACCTCGGTCACGTGTTGGTACTCAGAAAATACATCTCCCACAACTGCCACCTAGGTTCTATTACCTCGGCATTCTGAGGTGATTGAACCTATATTCGACTTTTTCTCGTACGTCGGCTTAAGAACTTTCTAGCTGAGATCATTCATTTCAGGCCGATATGTCTTCTTCTTAAAACAAGAATTCAGATCGATTTGACTTCGCGTATGAGCTGTCATACACCATTTTTCAACCGTTTCACTGACGCGTTTTTCCCTTATTGGTCCGTGCTGGCGACGCGCCTGCAAGCCGTCTTTTCTCTGCTTGCGCCGTCTGACGCACGCGTTAACCTAGGCGCATTTAATGCTCTGCTTTTGCCGCCGTTTCACTTTTTGGACAAAACATTTGCCTCTCTCTTCTTCGATTCACTTTTGCATTTTGAATACTCTACATTTTCTCTCTCTAAAGCATTCTCTTCTTCGTATCTGCCATTGCTCGAAGCTCTCGACTTTGCTACTGTCTTGCATCTGCCATTGAAGCTTTCGCCACTGTAGCGTCCGCCATCTGACCTCGGCGTAGCTCATTCCGGCCTCCACCTTTTCTGGTAAGCCAGTTTCCCCTCTTTTCTCAGTTCTTGATTATTCCTGGATTTTCTTGTTCGTTTTATTCTGCTCCATCATTCAGTCTGTGAATCATTCACTTGAATTTATCCTATTTTATGGTTTCGTACATGTCATGAACATTTGCACTGTTGCATCTCTGTTCTTGGTCTTCCAACCTTTGTGTTCTTGAATCTGAAGCTTCGCTCTTGCTTTTCTGTTTTCCAGATTTTCTGCCCTTCATACTCGTTTTTCTTAGATCTAGGTTTGGGATTTGCTTATAGATCCATCAATCCTTAGGAAAAACTGAAACCAACTTCACCAATATACACTTAGGTTTAAGCCGAGGTCCCAATAACCCTTCGAAAGTAAACTGTTTCTGTAGCCTAGTACTTGTATATCAAAATCATGGGTGTGTGGAGAGATAGGGTTAACTCCCCAACCAAACTAGAGTATTTTAGGCAAGAATTCTCCATCCCTGTCGATGTTCACCTCAGGCTAGCTGGGGAGAACGACTCCATTATGCCTGAGAACGATAACATGCCCTTTCCTATAGTAGCCTTTGTCCAGTGTGGACTTCGATTCCCTCTAGATCCTCTCTTTCGCGAGGTCCTTCACTACTATTCTTTGAACCCTATGCAACTCGCCATCAACGCCTATAGGACGCTTAACGGTATAATAGCCTTAGCTCGGCAGGAGAGTGTCAGGATCACTCTTGCCGACATCCAATACTGTTACACCATGTGTGCCCTCAACCTAAAGGAGAAAGGTTATGTGTACTACCTCAAGCCGAGGTCCACCGAGTTTAAAATTATAGCCGACCTTCCTGACTCCAACAAAGGTGCTGGGGATGACTACCTTATTGCATCTGGTAACTGGGAGTTTGGCCCAGATGAAGAAGTCCATCTTTTCCCTCTCCCCCGAACAGTAAAAGAGGGCAAGGGTAAGAGCCCAACGTCAACTGTTTGGCTGTTGCTTTCTTCAAGTTTTTTCTTAAAATTTTTTTTTATCTGTTTCTGATGTGATGTTCTGTTTTGCAGACGTTCGCAAGCCTCCCAAGGACTTTCGCCAGTCCTATTTCCCTGGGAAGGGCCTGAAGAAGCTCCTAGATCTTCCCGTCTTCAAACGCAAAGCTCCACTGCTATTAAATTTCATCCCCACCTATAAATCAACTTTGCTCGACGTTCCACGAAAGAAGAAGAAGAGCCTCTCTCCATCTACCACCACAACCCAGACTGCATCAACATCCCGGGCTAATCAAGGGTCAACCTCCGATCCAGCCGATCTACCATCAACTTCTGCCCAATTCCTGATCCCAGTACCAGAAAGAAAACGTTGGCGGCGACTTGTCAAAACAGCCGAGATGGTACGCCCAAAGCCAACGGTGCTGGACCTTCTAGCCGATCTTCCAACCGATGTGGATGCTGTTCCATTCCAAACCGTCCCCCCTCCGAAGCCAAAAAGAACAAAGAGGGCCCAGCCTAAGGATAAGAATGCTGAAGTTGAGGCCGAGGATGCCCAGCCTATCTCCAAGCTGGCGGAAAGCAGCAAATCTCAATCAACCGCTGGGAAGAGGCATGCAGAGGCTCAGCCATTAGAATCCCAAAAATCAAAAAAGCCGAGGTCTTCTTCCGCGAAGACTCCGAAGTCCAAGATACCAAGTGTTCCTTGGGCCCCCCAATTTACCTTGGAAGACCGGCCAATAATGGCGAATAAGAGTGCCGAGAACATAAATGTCGGCGTGGCTCTCAGTACTGCACTACTTTTGCCTGGCGATTTGGAGCGAAATGCTGGGAATAGTGAGTATGAGAACTACGCTTTAATGCTCCAGCACTCAGTTCAAGTAAGTGCTTCAGTTCCAACACTCGTCCTTTCTTTTTGTTTCATACTTTGAATTTATTTTTCTAACACTTCTGTTTTCTGTCAGGCTGTCCAATACGCTCATTCCTTTTCAATGCAATCATTTGAAAATCGGAAAAAATTGACCGAGATGAAGACTGAGTTTTCTGCTCTTCAAAGATTAATAAAGGCCTTCAAGCCAAAATGAAAAAGTTAGAAGATCAAGCCGAGGCTGCTACCAAGGCCCAAACCTTGGCCGAAGAAAAAGCTGAAGCTGCTGAGGCTATAAAGAATGTTGCTGAGGCGCAAAAGAAGGAGGCCGAGGAAAAAGCGGCCCAAGCCGAGAAGGAACTTCAGGAAGCCTTGGCTACAAAAGAAGCCGAAATCAAGGATGCTGACAAAAAAGCTTACACCCAGGGTGTAGCCGATGTCACTGAAGATTACAAACTTCAAGTCAGGCAAGCATGCAACAGGGGATTTTCCCTGGGTTGGATGTCCCTGGTAAAGAAGCTTGATCTTCCTGGTGACTCACCCTGGCACAAGGCTGAGGCAATTCCTCTTCCCTTTCCCCCTCCTCCTCCTCCTAGTCAAGCTGAGGAAGAAACCGAATCCGAATTTGAAGCGGAGGTTGAGGATGTGGATGCTGGTGCTCTGGTAAGGAAGGCCAAGGATGCCAACGGGACCAAGTCTCTACCTCAGGGTGATCAAGTCATGGACTTAACCCAAGATGAAGAGACTGTGGAAGTGTCCAAGGGGGCTGAGCCAGGGCATCTATCATCCGACCTCCTTCTGGCTGAAAGAAGTCTGAGTAAGACACTTGCTGAGATTGACGCCGAGATTGCGGCAGACAAGGAAGCCGAAGTTCCTGTAGAAGTAGAAGCCGAGGTTCTTGGAGAAAAAGATGCTGAGGTTGTGGGAGAACAGGATGTCGTGGTTGCTCTTCAGGAGCCCTCCGAGGTCCCAGACCAACCTACTGCTGAAGCTTGAAGAAACTTAGCTTCTTTTTTTTTTTTTTTTTTTTTTTTTTTTTTTTTTTTTTTTTTTCCTTCGTACTTTGTTTCTTCTCTTTGCTCTTGTTAATGTTCCCTGAGCAATGTAAGCTTCTTCTTTATGGCCGATGTGCCTTTTTGTTGCTTAAGAACAATTTACTTTTGCTAGGCCACTGTGCCTCCTTTATATACAACTGTTTCTCTTTGAATGCTGTAGTCTTTAATTTTTCTTCAGTGCTTTGATTCTATACTTAGAATATTTTGCAAGTCTCCCCTCCTTTGTACAATCTCCTCAGGGAGAAATACCTCGGGTATGTTTGCCTGAAGTTTTATCTCGGCCAGGACTTCACCTGTAAATTTTCCATAAACTTCAACAAGTATAAAGCATATAATCTTAATTTAACTTCTTCTTGTAAATTGCTACAAATTTCAACAAGTGAAGATAAACAATTATCTCGGCTTAACTTTAACTTGTAAATTGCTACAAATTTCAACAAGTAAAGATAAGGAATTTATCTCGGCTTAACTTTAACTTGTAAATTGCTACAAATTTCAACAAGTAAAGATAAGGAATCTATCTCGGCTTAACTTTAACTTGTAAATTGCTACAAATTTCAACAAGTAAAGATAAGGAATTTATCTCGGCTTAACTTTAACTTGTAAATTGCTACAAATTTCAACAAGTAAAGATAAGGAATTTATCTCGGCTTAACTTTAACTTGTAAATTGCTACAAATTTCAACAAGTAAAGATAAGGAATCTATCCCAGCTTAACCGTGTTTAAACACAATCTCGGCTTAACTTCAGCTAAGCGTTACTAATGTCTTCTCTCTGCCCCCAATGTGAACCTAAGTTCCTCTTGGGTTCTCATTGTTCAAAAAACAAGATCATGCAAAGTTGTATAAGTTCGGAAAAATTCTGCTAAGATTTTATTGATCATATCGGCAAAAAATCAAAGAACATCTAATGATAGAAAACTTTAAATTACAAGTGTTCCATGGTCTAGGCAATGCTTTGCCCTCATTATCTTTGAGCTGGTATGCCCCATTTCCTAACACCGAAGTGATTCTGTAGGGACCTTCCCAGTTTGGGCCAAGCTTGCCCTCTCTGGGGTCCTTCTTATTGCCGACGACTTTTCTCAAGACTAGGTCGTTGACTTGAAAATCCCTTGGATTGACCTTCTTGTTGTAAGCTTTGGCAAGCTGTTGCTGGTATGCTGCAAGCTGGATTGCAGCTTTCTCTCTTATTTCTTCCAGTAGGTCCAGATCTCGGGCTAGGAGCACATCATTAGACCCGTTCTCAACTCCCTGTGTTCTGATCCCTGGGATGCCGATCTCCAATGGAATGACTGCTTCTGTGCCATAAGCCATGGCAAAGGGGGATTCCCCTGTTGATCTTCTCGGCGTAGTGCGATATGCCCAGAGCACGTTGGGCAATTCGTCTACCCACTTTCTTTTTGCTGCCTGCAGCCTCTTCTTTATTCCATCCAGAATGACTTTGTTTGATGCTTCGGCTTGCCCATTACTTTGGGGAAAGCTTGGTGTTGAAAAATAATTCTTTATCTTGAACTTTGCGCAAAAATTCTTGATGAGTTTGCTGTCAAACTGTGTTCCGTTGTCGGCAACGATTGCTCTTGGAATCCCAAATCTGGTGATGATGTTTTTCCAGATGAAGTTCTTCACATCCACATCTCGGATTTTGGCAAGGGGCTCTGCTTCTATCCATTTTGTGAAGTAGTCTGTTGCTACCAGTAGGTACTTCCGCTGCCCAGTTGCTTGGGGCAATTGTCCAATGAGATCCATGCCCCACTGGGCAAATGGCCAAGGGCTGGAAACAGGGTTCAGGTCAGCAGCTGGCTGATGTATCAACGGTGCAAACCTCTGGCATTGTTCACACTTCTTCACATAGGCTTCTGCATCTTTTTGCATATAGGGCTACCAATACCCCTGGGTAATGGCCCTATGAGCTAACGATCTGCCCCCTGCGTGGCTTCCACAAACTCCTTCATGAATTTCATACAAAAAGTCTTCGACCTGAAGAGGGTGTACACACCTTAAAAGAGGTCCAGTGAAGGATCTTCTGTAGAGATGTCCTTCTGCTGTCAGGCTGAATCTTGCCGACTTCAGTCTGACCTTGTGTGCTTCCTTTCGATCTTCTGGCAGTTTTCCCTCTTTCAGGAATGCAACAATTGCATCCATCCAGCTTGGTCCCATGTCCACACATAATGCTTCTTGCATTGTGTGTGGTGACTCTATGCTCGGGCTTGATAGGTAATCGATCATTATTGTCCTCGTCTTTCCGGTTTGCATTGAGCTTGCTAAATTGGCCAATGCGTCGGCGCGGTTGTTATCTTCTCGGCTAACCTGAAGAAGTCGGCAGTTTTGAAACATGTCTGCCAGCCTGATGACTTCTTTTGCGTATGCCGACATCCTTTCATCTCGGGCAGCAAACTCTCCTGTAGTTTGATTCACTATAAGTTGTAAGTCACAAAAAACTATTACCTCATCTGCCTCTACTGCTACTGCCAGCTTCAGTCCAGCAATCAATGCTTCATACTCCGCCTCATTGTTCGAGGCTTTGAACCCCAGTCGAATAGACTGCTCCAATATCTCCCCATCGGGGGAAATTAACACTACTCCTACCCCTGCCCCCTGCCGGTTTGAGCTCCCATCAACAAAAAGTTGAAAGGAGTCGCCGATGTAAATGCTGCAGCGTCTGAGTTTTTCCTTCCTCGGTTCCTTACCCTTTGGCTGGGCTTCTCCTTCCTTGTTTGGACATCGTTCATCTCAGCTCAGCGGAGCTCGATGTTCGATGTACTCTGGCGAGAACTCGGCCACGAAGTCGGCCAAAACTTGGCCCTTAATTGCTGTTCTCGGCCTGAACTCTAGGTCATATTGGCCCAAAACTACAGCCCATCTTGCGATTCGTCCAGTCAAGTCTTCTTGTTGCAACAAGGATTTTAGTGGGTGCTCTGTCAGAACCACTATCTTGTGAGCCTGAAAATAATGGTTTAGCTTCTTTGAGGCCATTACCAAGGCCATCATTAATTTCTCCAGTGGTAAATACCTTGTTTCTGCATCGGCCAAGGTTTTACTTACATAGTACACTGCCTTCTGCTCTCCCTTTTCTTCGCGGATTATCACAGCACTTACTGCGTGCTTTGAAACTGCTAAGTATAAAAACAGTTACTTCCCAGGTTGTGGTGTTGAGAGGACTGGAGCCAAGGTAAGGTATTTCTTCAGGTCGGCCAAAGCGGCCTCACATTCCTCTATCCATAGAAAATCCGTGGCCTTTTTCACCAGATTGAAAAAAGGTTTACATTTGTCCGAACTTCGGCTTATGAACCTGTTTAGGGCCGCGGCCCTTCCAGTAAGCATCTGAACCTGTCTAGCCGATGTCGGACTCTGTAATTCGAGAATGGCCTTGATCTGATCTGGGCTGGCTTTAATGCCCCTTCTAGTCACCAGGTATCCCAAGAACTTACCGGATTCCGACTCCAAACGCGCATTTCGATGCGTTTAGTCGGAGCCGATATGTTTTGAGTATGTCAAAGACCTCTTCTAGGTCAGCAAGATGATCCTTTGGTTCCTTGGTCTTCACGACCATATCATCAATGTAGACTTCTACAGTTCGGCCAATCAAGTGTTTGAACATCTTGGTCACCAGCTTTTGGTAAGTTGCTCCTGCGTTCTTCAACCCAAAAGGCATGACTCTGTAATAGTACAAACCTTTCGGAGTGATGAACGCTGTCTTCTCTTCATCTGGGGGGTACATGGCTATCTGGTGATACCTCTTATATGCATCCAAGAAGCTCATCCTTCCATGTCCAGATGTGGCGTCCACCAACTGGTCGATCTTTGGCAGAGGGAAGCTGTCTTTGGGACAAGCTTTGTTCAAATTTGTGAAGTCTACGCAGACCCTCCACTTGCATTCTTCTTCTTTACTACCACGGTATTTGATAACCATGTCGGATAATTGGCTTCTCGGATGGCCCTGGCCTCTAGAAGTCTGGCTACTTCCTCTTCCACTGCTTCGACATGCATCAACGTCGGTCTTCTGGTTCGTTGTATCACAGGTTTGGCCGACCTGTCAACGTTGAGTCTGTGACATGTGACCTCGGGGTCAATGCCAGGCATTTCATATGGTGTCCAGGCGAACACCTCAATATTTTTCCTTAGAAAGGCTTCCAACTCCCTTTCTTCTTCTTCGGCTAATCCTGTGCCGAGAAGAAAGAAACGTTCCTCATCGCCCTCTTGGACGAAGATTTTCTTCAATGCTTCTTCACTTTTCTCGGTCGGCTCTTTGCCGATGTCATCTAGGACCTTCATGTCCTCTTCTTCAACTTCTGCCTTCTCTGGTTCCTGAATGCTGCAGGTTAACTTCATTGGTGCCATCGAGCAATTTTTCGCCTGCAACTGATCACCTCTAACTTCCTCAATCCCATGTTCTGTTGGGAACCGTAGCAGTTGATGCAATGTCGAGGGGACTGCCCCCATTGCATGCAACCACGGCCTCCCCAAGGTGAGGGCGTATTAATCACAATGAATTCTGTCTTGATCTTCTTCGTGCCAGCTTGTACCTCCAAGCTTGTTGCGCCTAAAGGCCATGTCGGCGTTCCATTGAAGCCGACCATCGGGCCGTTGGACTGCTCCATGTCATCAGGGTGAAGGCCTAACTCCTTGTAACATCTGACATACATGATGTCGCAGGAGCTGCCTTGATCAATCAAGATGCGTTTCACCTGGCACTCCCCAACCTGGAGGGATACTACCAGGGCATCATTGTGCGGGTGCTGAACCATGTCGAGGTCGGCCTCTGTGAAGGTTATCATCGGTCCTTGGCAATCTTCAGGCCGAGATCTTTTCAGTCCGACCTGGTTGACGTGCTGCAGGTGTTTTACCCTCTGTGTCTCCCCCCGTATGTCGTTTTCATTCACCTTTGAGTGGATCACGTTAACCACCCGAGGTCCACCTGCCTGTGGTTGCTGCGCTGGGGGGGGGCGGGGCTGCTGGTGCTTGAGGCAATCGTGCCTGCTCTTCCCTGGTTCTGGCTTCATCCACAAGGTCTCTTAAATGGCCCTGTCTCACCAGATCTTCTAAGTGTGCTTTAAGGGCTCTGCAACCCTGAGTTGGGTGACCCTGCTCATTGTGGTAGGCACAACGCCTACCAAGGTTTCTCCCCATAAATTCTCCTGGTGCTCTTGCCGGCGCCCTGAAGTAGGGCTGATTTCGAATTTGGTCAAGGACTTTTTGGACCGGAATTCGGAACACCGTCGTCACTGCTTGCTTTGCCCTCAACTCTGTCTCCTGTTTGTTCTGTCCATTGTTACCTCGGCCTCGCTTCGGCGAGCCGTTGCCCTTTTCTGGCTTCGTCTCCTTATTCCCCGACGTATCTTCCTCGGCTTTGGCATACTTCTCGATTCTCGCCATGAGCTCTTCCATACTCCTTGGCAGGGTTTTTGCCAAGGACTTCCGCAAGTGGACAGTCATCCTTCAGGCCGTTCTTGAAAGAGACGACCGCTACCTCCTGGTTGCATTCAGGTATTTGATTGAACACCTCGTAGTACCGCTTTGCATAGGCTCTGAGGTTCTCATCTTTGCCGATCTTCAGGGCCATCAATGCATCCACCCTCAATGGCTGCAGTTTGTTTGTTATGAACCTGGCCACAAACATCTCGGCCAGGCCTTCCCAGCTCTTCACGCTCCCCTTCGGTAGTTTGTGGAACCAGTCTGATGCAATCTCCCCGAAGGATGAAGGGAACACTTTGTAGAGCAACGGCTCGTTCCCACTGTACAATGCCATTGAATTCAAAAATAATCCAACATGGAAGTTAGGGTCCGACTTACCATCATATATTTGGAGCCTCGGCATACTGAATCTTTTCGGCGCGACGAATCTATCCAATTCTGCCGAGAATGGAGTCCTCGGCTTAACCGGGGAAGTTACTTCGGCTCCGGCATTCTGCTGTTTCCTCTTGAGGTAATCTCTCAAGTCCTCTTTACTTCTCCCTGCAGCCCGGCTGTCATTGGACTTCAGCCTTTTCGGCGCACTACTCTCGGCCTCATGGTGGCCCCTTTTCGATCCTTCTCCGCAGGATGCATCAAAACACAATATCTGCCCCGGAACATGCCAATGTTCTTTGGGGTCTGCTTTCTTCTCGCGATATGTCCTTCGGGACTCTTCTCTTCTCGGCTCTTCTCGGCCGACTTCCCTGGAGGGTCGGCAAGAGTGCCTTCCACTCCCCGTGTGCTGAGGGGCTTCAGGGACTTCTCTCCGCCCCTTCTTCTGGACGTTTGCTGCCGGCATTGGTGTGTCCTGCAGCGGGTATGGCGGCTGCATGACATTATTCTGCATCATGAAGTTGACGACCGATTGAAGGTCTGCCAACTTGTTTGCCATCTCTTTTACTTCCTCATCCCTCCTCAGACATCTGTCTTTCCAGGTCTGGAGGTCATCCTCATTATAGTATTTGCCTCTGTCCGCTTTCTTTGATGTATCACCATCTTGTCCGGCGGCTTTCTCTGCATGATTCTGATCACGAGTTTCTTCGTTGTGGTCTCCTCCTTCAGCGTTAGAGTCGACGGGTCTTCCACTCCCAGCCGGAGCGTCGTCCCCAATCTTTTCCTTCTGTGTGTTACTGGCCATCTACTCTTCTTTCGTTCCCACAGACGGCGCCAAATTGTGTGAGTGATATTCCGATCACACTGCGCTCCTTAGTAATCCAGCTGTAGAACACAGGCAGAGTAGACGGCTCCCTGTAACCTGCACAGAAAGAAAAGGCTCCGGCAGTGGTTCTTCCACCCGGGGGCACTCCGACGATCAAGTCAGTATCTCTCAAAGATAACAAGTGCTAAAATTACTGCTCAAGACCACAAATTGCGTACCTTAGACCCGCCGGGGGTGCCCTTCTTTTATAGTGTCTCTCTATCCTAGTCCCACTAGAAGCCTTACTTCTATGGACTCCAACTCTAGATCTACTTTGGACTCTTCAAGAGATAAGGATCGACTCCCTAAGAACACTATCCTTATCCATCTTGTAGTCTTTCTTCTTTCTAGGACTCCTGTCCCTTATCCACTTATCTCGGACTCCGGCTTCTTCGGAGATAACCTCGGCAACTCCGAGATCACCTCAGCGTAATTGCCAAGTCACGTGGCACCTCGGCTGACACTTCGGTGTCACCTCGGCCACGTGTTGGTACTCAGAAAATACATCCCCACACATTGTTTTCTTAAAAATTGAATTTTTTATTTTTTGTATTTTTTTTTAACCTTTTAGTAAGCATTTTTGATATTTTATTTTTTAAATAAACTAATTTAGATGCACTTACAAAATATAATATTTGTGAATTTTTTTTTATATTAAATTTACCAAATATAAAAACTACAAAAAAGTTTTAGAAAGTGGAGGCCTGAATTGTAGATGCTTTATGAAGTTGATAACGTATGCTAATTTTGGGGTGGCACTACTAGAAAAGTGAGTTTTTGCGTCACTTCTGTTGCGACGGTCAAATAAGCGGTCACAAAAAATATATATATATATATCAGCAACAACCATAACTTATAAGGGATGCAAATAACACAGCTTTCTTTAATTAATTTTCCCCAATTTCAATTTCATAACTCTCTCTCTCTCTCTCTCTCTCCCTCCTTAGATTTCTCAATCTCTCTTCTCTCTCTCTCTCTCTTAAATTGTTTATGAATTCAGAAACTTGTAATGTACCTTGTCAATTTGTTGAATTTTCAGGTGATTTCATTGCAAATTAGGTGATTTCATCGGTGTCTTGTGAGAATACAAGTAATTTTGCAATCCTCAACCTCCTCTATCACCTCTGCTTCTCTCTCTATCTGATTTAGGAAATCTAGGTTTTCAATTATTTGCAATTCTTTCTTTTCTCATCTGAAATGTTTCTATCTATTTTCAATTCTTCTCACATATACATGCATATTTATATACACACATCTGAATTCGATTATTTTTTGTTCTGCGATTCATAGCCAATTTTGCAAATTTCATAGAATTTAGGAGAGATACTGTGAGAGAGCAAAAGTTAGGATTTGATTCATTTACTTTTTATTCTCCTCTCTCTCTCTGGCTTTGTTACTCACAATTACATATAGTTTTTAAAAAGAATTTATGACACGCTATTCAAACAAAAAATTTCTATAGCCTAAATTTTGAATAGACTTGTTTTATTTTAATATTTTGTCTGATGAAGGTGCATTGGAATTTTAATTGAAATTTTTTGTAGTATAGCTAGTGTTTTTTTTTTTTATTTATTTTTTTGAATTTTTTACAGCTTAAAAAAATTAGTTTCATATTAAAGTTAACATGTGAAGCACAATAATAATTTTCCCCACATTTACATTATGAAAATTCACATAATAGCAGTAAGAATGATAGCATCTAGCTATTTCGATTTGTATTTTCAGTTTAAATGTATTTTGTAGCTCCGTAAACCCTAGTGTTTAAGCCCTTTTTTGATAATTGTTCGACGTAGCTCCTGTTGTTTTTGGTAATTGTTCGACTTTGTTCCTATCTATTAGTTCATTTGTCTTCATGTTGAATCAAAATTATCGCTTCTCTAAACCTGATTTGCTGGGTATATTATTTTTAATAAAAAGTGATACTGTCATAAAACTAATCAAGTATCCTATCACAGTATAAATTACACACGTATTTGTACATGTAATTAGATTTTTTATCAAGCATTTGAATAAAATTTGTTTACAAATGGTTATGTGATTAAGTCAAGAACCAAGGGCTTGATCAAATAAATTGAGCAACATATTCTTTTGCTGATGATAATCCTCTCAAATTCTATATTAGGCGTGTCAATGGCATCACTAACGGAACTTTCTTTCAACTGGACTGGTTTCATTAGTGCGATGATTTCAAATATTGCATTCACTTACAGGAGTATCTACTCAAAGAAGCAATGGTAATGTCTTTCCCAACATATAATTATTCTTAGTATTCTAAATTGTGGTTTTAATTTTATGGGATGGAAGAGTGTGGATGAACATAATTAAGGTCCCCTGCTTGACCTTTAATAATGCTTGATTATCTCTTATGTTGACCTTTAATAATGCTTGATTATCTCTTATGTTGCTTTCGACTTTTCTAAATGCAAGAAGTAATGGTGTTGAACACTTGACACGTGTAAGACTTAAAAGAGTACATGATTTGTATCCAATGTGCCTAGTTGGACATGCACCCAGTATCTCTTGTTTAGTCTATTAGGTAATTTTTATAACACTAAACTTTACTGACTAGTATCTTTTTATATTGTGAGTGACAATGTTAATATCAATTTGGTATAAAATATAAAATTGTGGAAAGGTTCTTTCTTTGAATAATGGTTAATAAGATTGTGACAGGATATTTCTCGTACTCTTCCCTAAACCAAAGCATACATGATTAGTCAAAACTGTAAGCTTATATAGACTAACAACACTAACTAATATAAGCATCGATCAAGTTCATAATCCTATGTTGAACAAACTTTTAACTTCAAGAAGTGCTTGTAGTAACTCATTTTCAAATCTCTAATTCAGCATCTCAGGCCATGTCAGGTTCTATAACAAACCTAATATTCAGTCATAATCCTATGTTCTCAATATACAGTGTGCCTGCAAGTTTGTGTGTGTAGGCTAGACCTTAGTACACGGAGATAAAATAAAGGACAATTAAATTAACAGTGATGGTGTACTCTATATGTGACTAATTGGTTTTAAATCAAAATTAAAATATAGGATATATACATGGGGTTGATGATTGATCTATGCCATAGGTTTGATCCAAATAAAAAATGAAAATAGTGTGAGAAGAGTGTAAGCTATCTTCTTTGATGATATCAATGCACATGAAAACATTTTTGAACTTCCATGAAGTACATAACTTTCTCCCAATTTTTGAGGTCTTCTATGATGGTTGTTTGTCTCTTCTTCAGTGATCTTGGAAATGCAGCATTATCTGGCCAATTTTTGGTCCCTCAGCTTGGCCAGCTCAAAAATTTACAGTACCTGTAAGTCTATTTTTATGTGTTTGCCTAAATGCTGCCTTGGATTTTTTTAGTTTGTCTTGATACTATTACTTTCTATTACTAAACCATCCCTTCCTTCCTCACTCTATGCAGTCTGTCAAATCATGGTAAAAAAGCCTTTGTAATTATTATTGATCTAACATTATTGATCATTTGTATTGTTCATCTGTTAACATTATTGATCTAACAACTATAAGCAATAATCTACATTTCTAGAAAAATATTCATGTTAAACATTAGGTTGGGCATTACATTTTATCTCTCATCTGTTTTTCATTTTGTGAAATCTTTATGTGCAATTAATTGATTCTGTTAATTTGTTAAATATTGATTTTGGCCACTGCCATATGCGTCCTTGTCACAATATCTATAAGGGAACACATTGTTTCCATACACCATAACAGATCACCAATATCTATTTCACTAATGTGTATCCCTTAGACAACACAAAACACAAGTATGTATTCACATTTTCTAGGGTTGCAGATGCATATGTGGGGGCATGGATCTGAATACAGGAAAGGACCAGAGTCACTAAGAGGAGCACAACCAGCAGCAATGCTGAAGAATTTTTAAACTAATAACGACTGAAATAATATATTAAAACATAAGTGATTACTTTGCAATAAAGACTGGAAATACATTTATAAAGACGTTGAGTCTTGGTTCACTACGACGATCAAGAACCTAACGGCACGTGTTTTGTTCTTAGAGTCACAGGGTGTGGCTGGGAGTATGAGCTTGAGAGAGGTGCAATACTTACAAATTAACGAATTTTACGTTTTATCAATTTGTATATATACATATGGAAATTATTAACACATTATACTAACATATTGTAGGTGTCAGATGCATCTAGTGGGCAACAAGCTTCAAAAGAAAATGAATAGGTATGCCACTCTACTATATTTCTGCATGTATTTATGATATTTACTGTGTATGAAGTTCTTGAAGGATATCACTATATTTCCCCATGTATTATGTCGTATTAGGTCTGAAATTTATCCCTAGAGCATATCATATGGAGGCTGAGTTTTATATCAACTAAAACCTTAAGGGAGCCCAATGTAATCATGCCAAACTTGTGGGGCTTGATGTATATTTTTTTAAACCTCAAAGGGTGTTAGTCTAATTTACTCTAATTAATTTATTCATTTACTGCTACACATTTTTATCTCCAAAACTCAAGTAAAGCAATGATTTGGCTTTCACGTCTGAAATAAAAATAGTGATTAGTTGCTGTAGACAAAGAACTAGCCCTTTGGATTTATTGCAGGGTTGTTGTGGTAGTTGGTCTAGAAGAATGATTGTTAGGTTAACTGTCTCACATAGATGAGAAGAAAATAAGAAGAAAGTTTCACTAATATCCCAAAGCACTTATAGGCTTGTTCATCTTTGTGTGGGATCTCTGCTAAGTGGATTTGGCTGTCAGAGTAATTGTTAGCGTAGGCTTTCATACATATTGGCCTAAATTGTTCATTTTTCATTTAATTTGTGGAAAAGCTTTTGAACTTCGCCCATCAAAAAAAAGAAAAGAAAAAGCCTGTGGAACTTCTGCTTTTAACTTCGTCATCACTGATGGTATTATCTACACTAATGATTTGAATGCGATGACATCATGCTAAGCTAAGATTGTGGTAAGTGCCTTTTTTCCAAGGACGTGCTTGTATTGAGATTCTCTGCTTTGTGGCTGATCATCACTGATGGCATTATCTACACTCTGATTCTCTGCTTCTTGGCTGATCATTCTCTGCTTCTTGGTGTTTATTTTTGTCAAACTAATTTCTATTTTTTTCAGAAAATTTCAGAAAACTGATTCTGAAATTGAAACCAAACAGAGCTGTATCAGCCCTCAGCAAATTCTTTGATGTTAAATGATGTTTTGATATGTTAATTAGTTGGCTGGTTGGAGGGGCTAAAAGTTGTAAAAAATTTTAGTTTTTTGAGAAGTGTATTCAACCTTTGCTTGTTTATCCATTGACCTTTCACTTGAGATTATTCAGATCTTAAATCTAGCTAAGGTAGTGTTTGTTATATGATCATTATGATTTCCATTCCTGTCTCTGGTCTATAAATAGGATGAAATTTTTTCTGTGATGTGCAGAGTGTTCGAGGTGTACGGTCATAAAATGTCGGCCAAAGAATTTGTTCCTCTCCAAGGTGCTGGTTTTCAGAAATGCCTAGCTTTTAGTGTTTGATGGATCTAGATTTGCTAGTTGTGTTTTTTCAAAATTATTCAAGGCTTGCTTATTTCTCTGTTTATCCCACTACTTTTCCTCTTTTTGTGTGTGTGTGTGTGTGTGTGTGTGCAGTTGGTACTTCGTTTTGCAAATCGCTTTTTCCTGCCACTGTGGAATCGTGACAACATTGACAATGTACAGGTAAGCATTCATTCTTCTTTTTCTTTCCGTTTTATTTCAATAAAGTTGTCTGGAAATGTGAATCAAGTAAAAGCATTACTAGTAAGGTTAAGCAGACCTGTGGAGTAGCTGCAGAGAGATCTGCCATATATAAAATGAAATTCTATACTCAATGTTATTCTATAAAATGAAATTCTATACTTAAGTAAAAGCATTAAGGCCGTCATAAAGTTGATGTGTTTAGTGTTAATACTCAATGCGACTTGGAAATTGCTACTGGTTCATGTATAAAATGAAATTCTCTTTCTTTCTCCAGCTTATATTGTTGTTTTTGTTCCATGATGCAGGAGATGAGATGACTCGAGTTTTCTGGAAATCGATAAAGGATAAGGTAGTATACTTTCTTAGTTCATTTTTGTATACTGATATGCTTTCAAGTTTTCCCCCCTCTTTTGTTTTAAATACTGAAACAGTTGCTTATATTTATAAATTATAATTTTGTTGATATATTGCAGCTTATTTTCCCCCTTGTGGAGTTGGATATAAAATACTTTGACCTTGGTCTTCCTCACCGTGATGCCACTGATGATAAAGTTACTGTTGAAAGTGCAGAAGCTACTCTTAAGTAAGATTTTTCAGAAGTTCTGAACCCACTACTTCCTCTCTCTCTCTCTCTCTCTCTCTCTCTCTCTCTCTCTCTCTCTCTCTCTCTCACCATTACCATTTTTGCTCTGGTTAAAATTTTTGGGTTGTGAACTGCTTTCCTGTGTTGTATCCTTTTTACTTCTCGTCTTGATATCTGAGGAGTGTAACTGTAATTATAGGTACAATGTAGCGATCAAGTGTGCAACCATTACTCCAGGTACACATGGCTGAGTTCAACTGCCAAGGAATAAACTGTTTGAATCCTCAAAATTTTAATTGTGCACTGACAAGATTTTAATTTTACATGGTATGGTAATTTGCAGATGAAGCCCGTATGAAGGAGTTTACTTTGAAGCAGATGTGGAAGAGTCCTAATGGGACCATTAGGAACATTCTGAATGGTTGGTGAACTTGGTAGTGGTTCATGCTTTGTAACTGTTAATTGTATGATGTATTCATTGTTGACAGCCTATTATTATTAGCACTTGCTGCAGGCAGAGTCTTCAGAGAACCAATTATTTGCAAAAATGTCCCTCGGCTCATCCCAGGTACGTAATATTGATTGCATTGCTGCTTTCATTCTCTTGTATGATATAGTAGTGCAATAATAGTTGCTATTGTTTTCAGGGTGGACAAAGCCTATATGCATTGGAAGGCATGCATTTGGAGATCAATACAAAGCAACTGATGCAGTTATCAAAGGACCTGGAAAACTCAAGTTGGTGTTTGGTAAAAAAAAATTCTCCCAACGTTATTTTGTTACTTCCTTGTTCCTAAGTTTTAAAGAATTGTGTTTATGATAAAAGGTGCTCAACATGTATGCAGTACCATAAGGAAAAGATGAAAAGATGGAGTTGGAGGTTTACAACTTTACCGGTGCTGGGGGTGCAGCTTTGTCTATGTACAACACTGATGAGGTTTGAGTTTGCAAATTCTTTCGTGGTATGTTGAAGTTGCTCTCTAGATTGCGGCGGGTAACTAAATTTACTTTTCTATCTTGAAACACAGTCCATTCAACTTTTGCTGAGGCTTCAATGAACACTGCTTACCAGAAAAAGTGGCCTCTTTATCTTAGCACAAAGAATACTATTCTTAAGAAATATGACGGAAGGTATGCAACTTGCTTGCTTGGCTTGTTATATTTGTATTATCTTTCTTTCTTTTTCATTTTTTTAATTGCCTTGTGCACTTCTAATCTTGTGGCAACTCCTGGGGAGCTTGTTGATTTGATTTAGTTCACTCTCATGTCTAAACTTGTCCTAATGTTGCTGCATCCATGTTTTCAGACACCTATTTTCACTATGTGTGTAACCTTGTTCTTATTCTCTCTTTTTGCTGAAGATTCAAGGACATATTTCAAGAAGTGTATGAAGCCAACTGGAAATCAAAGTATGAGACTGCTGGGATATGGTGAGTAGACTATTCAATCCAAGCATGTTTTTCAGTTTCTGGTAAATGCCTTACATCATGGATTTGAAATGATTAAATTGATAGGTATGAACACCGTCTCATTGATGATATGGTTGCTTATGCCCTTAAGAGCGAAGGAGGTTATGTATGGGCATGCAAAAACTATGATGGAGATGTGCAGAGTGATTTCTTAGCACAAGGTTTGTATTTTGAAACTTCAGGACCTCAAAGTAGCAACAATTATGCATATCCTTGTAATTCTGTGACTTTACTTTTTGGACCTTAATAGAATGGGTTACTGAATGATGTGCAGAGGTGTTGTGCATGCTATGGTGCTTTTGAGCAGCAGATTGTTTTGCAGGTTTCATGGGCATAGGTGCAATGTGGTGATGTGGAATTTGAAAAGAAAATCGATGAAAAGATTGACCAGTTCATCGATAGAGTGGAGAAACACCCAAGCAAGAAAATTGATGAGAATATTGGCCAGTTCTAGATTGTATTTTTTTCATAAAAGAATTTTTTCCAAATTTTTAGTTGTAATAACTCACGTATGGCTCCAATTTTGAGACTCAAATGGCATGTTCAATTAAACTACAATGCTATACTATTTGAATTTTTGTCATTGCTATTCTTAGAGTGCTTAACGGTACATTTTTTTTTTTTTTTTTCGACGGTAACAAGATGGTCGCCAAAAATCATGTTATTATTTTTCTTTGTTTTTTGCGATGGCAAAATAGCAGTCGCCATAAGTAGTTTAGGCGGTCGCAAATAATTTGCGACCGTTGCTTTGCCGTCGCAAAAAGTATTTGCCACCCCCACATTCGCGACCCCCATTTGCCGTCGCATGGGCCGTCGCAAAAAGTCTTTTGCGATTGTTTTTTATTATTTGCGACGGTTTATAGCGGTCGCAAAAAGTGTTTTTTTTAATAGTGGTGGGGATAAATCTAAATGATAAATTGATATCTTTAAAGTGATTATTTGGTTTACATTGTTTCTTTAAAAATTAAATTTTTTATTTTCGTATTTTTTTATTTTTAGTAAGTATTTTGAATATTTTATTTAGATTATTTATTTTTTAGATAATCTAATCTAGATACACTTATAAAATATAATATTTGTGATTTTTTTTTAAATTCACCAAATATTAAAAATACAAAAAAGTTTTAGAAAGGGGAGGCCTGAATTGTAGATGCTATATCAATTTGATGACGTATGTTATTTATTTATTTTGGGGGGAGGGGGGGGTAATTGATAAGGAGCCAATCATTCATTTGATAAAATAATTTATTTAATAAAAATTTTACAGTTCTAGAAATAATCACCTAGATGAAATAAATCTAAATAATAAATTGATGTCTTTAACGTGATTATTTGGTTTGCACTATTTTTTTAATAATTAATTTTTTTATTTTTGTAGTTTTTTAAATTTTTAGTAAGTATTTTTAATATTTTATTTAAATTTAATATTTTTTTAAAATAATTTAATTTAGATATACTTATAAAATATAATATTTGTAATTTTTTTTAAATTTACCAAATATAAAAAAATATCAAAAGTTTTACAAAGTGGAGGGCTAATTTTAGATGCTTTTATCTAGTTTATGACATATGCTAGCTAACTCACCCCGTGCTCGCGGGCCTGGAGGACCTGAGTTATTAGGGGCTTAAAGTAAATTTTTTTAAATTGGGTCCTTTATATATTATTATCTTAAAAAAAATTTTGTTTGAATAAAACATAAAGGATAAAAATTTATTTCTATTGCATTATAATTTAACAAAATTTAGATAACAAATATATATATAATAGTTGAACTTCAATTAGTTGAATCGAATCTTTATTTTTTAGCTTACGAATGCTATAAAAACTAAAATTAATTGGGGGTAAGGATGAGAATTTTCGACACAACTTAAGCAATATATAAAATTAGTAAGTTAGGATTGACTATTTTTCAACATGAATCTAAGTATAATACGATTCAATAATATGAATTATTAGTTATATATTTTAATGTTCACTAAGGGATGCGATGACATTTTTTTAATCTTTTATTTAACTCCATCTAACTGAATAAAAAAGTATGTAAAATAATAATTAAGACTAATATCTTTTTTTCATTTAAGATATGTATTTTTTTTGTTACCTATTTTAGAGTCAATCTAATAAAAAATATATAGTAATAAGGTATAATTTTTTTAATTAGAAAAATGCAATTGAATTAAAATCAAATATTCTATGAATAATTTCATTTAGTAGAAATAAATTTTATAAAATTCAACTTATGGGAAAAATTTTAATATCTACATACACTTGCTAAGTTGTTTTTAACTAAAAGTAAAAATTTTCACATTAAATATCAATCGGACACGAATCAAAATAACACCATACAACAGCATGAAAATAAATGAATTGAACTAATTTTAAAGTAATTATGAAATAACACGACATGATACACTCCCCTAATTAAGGGTCTTAAATTTGTTCAAAATTAAAGGCCCGAGGCGACCGCCTTAGTGGCACTACAACAAAAGTAGCCTATGGTGACGAAAAGTAGTGAAGAAAATAAATTTTGTCACTAAATAAGAATAATTCGTGACGAATTATAAAATTTTGTCACGTATAATAAAAAAATAAAAATAATAGGTGACGAAATTTATTTTTGTCAACAAATACTTCTTTTTAGGTGAGAAAAAATTAAGTTTCGTCACCGAAGATTTTCCCGCTAATATTTTTTGAATGGCGCCAAAATTTTAGACTTTTGGTGAGAAAAAAATTTATCACCAATTATAAAATTATTAGCGAGGAATACATTTTCGTCACCAATAATTTTGTATATATATATATATTTTTGAGAAACTTGATTTTAAATGTTTTAAGACCATTTGGTGAGAAATATATTTTTGTCACTAATAATTTTTAATATTTTGAGACATTTTAGTGAGGAATTATTTTGTCACCAATTTTGGAAGAAAAATTTTATCATATTGGTGGTAATGGAAAAAATAGACTACTTACTTTTTTTCCCCTTTTATTTTTGTTTATCAATTTTTCTCTCCTCTCTCTCTCTCTCTCTCTCTCTCTCTCTCTCTCTCTAAACAAAAACATAAGTTAATTAACTCTCTAAACCTATGGTGACAAAAAGTAGTGAAAAAAATATTTCGTTACTAAATAAGAATAATCCGTGATGAATTATAAAATTTTGTCACATATGATAAAAAGTAAAAATAATAGGTAACGAAATTTAATAAATACTTATTTTTAGGTGAAGAAAATTTAAATTTCGTCACCAAAGATTTTCCCTCTAATTTTTTTTGGGTGGCGTCAAAATTTTGAGATTTTTAATAAGAAAAAAAGTTGTCATCAATTATAAAATTATCAGTGAGGAATATATTTTGGTCATCAATAATTTTAAATATTTTTTTTAAAATTAATTTTAAATATTTTAAAACTATTTAATAAGAAATATATTTTTATGGTCAATAATTTTTAATATTTTAAAATTTTTAATGACAAAATTATTTTATCACTAACCAATCTTAAAGGGGGGAACTTTGAAATTTGACGGTAATAAAAAAGGAACCCTAGGAATGGCAACAAAAACTATACCCAATGGTTACCCATGGATACCCTACCTGAAATATGTGGGTTTCCCTATTTTTCTATCCATCGGGTCAGTCGGTGATCTAATTTTAATTATCCATCAGGGAATGGGTCGGGAAATGGATACTGCTCATTTCTCCATATGTTTTGACACAGGTTGGGATTTCTCACTCCCGCTTCACATACTACTCATTTGCTTTCTCACTCTCTCTCACTCCCACTCCAGATTAGAGTTCCAGCGTGGTGAGTTCTATCGTTCTCCAGGAATCTTGTTGGCGCTTAACACAGTTCTCCAGATTGGTGAGTTGTATCACTCGTTTCTCTCTCTCTCTCTCTCTCTCTCTCTCTCTCTCTCTCTCTCTCTCTCTCGTTCTCTCTTGTTCTTTGGCTATTCACGACCCCTCTTACAACGACGTGTGTTCGGGGACTACGAACCACTCGGAGGTCGTTAGGGTTCAGTATGATCCCAAGGAGTGTAGCTATGAGACCTTGCTTGATGTGTTCTGGTCCAGGCATGACCCTACCACGCTTAATCGTCAGGTGGCTTTGTTGAATTTTGTGGTTTTGTTTGTTTAATTTTAATGGGTTTTGGTTAATTTTGATGGGTTTTGATTGATTTGCTATCTAATTGAATTGGTACTTAGCTTCTTGTGGCTTGTAAACAAATGGGCTTTATCAGGTTTTGCTAATTGTTAGAATAGTAATTAGTCATTTAATTTATAGGTAGATGCTTGAATTTTGAGGGCTTTCAATTTTTAATTTTTGGGTTTGATTTTTTGATGGTTTTTTTTTTTTCCATCTTAAGAGGCCTTTTTTTCATGGCTTTTACTTTGATTTTCAACTGATGTAGCACAAAAATCTATATGTATATACCTGTATATATATACAGGTTTCCTACCCCTTTTCTTTGGAGCTAAATTTGGTTCTGTTTCCAGATTCACTGCCTTTGTAGAGTCCAAATAATCATAATTGGTATTGCTCCTTGCATCTATACTTTTGCCATCATCTTTTTCATTAATAAAATGGCCATTACTACATGGACAAAGCAATAACAATTACAACTACAAAGTTCTACATAGCTGAGACAGTTCATCCCAATCTTTAACATCATATAAGTTGTCCTCATCTTTCCAGAAGCATGTCATTTTCATTTTCCTTCATTGTCTTTTGTTCAAAGAGATCCTTTTTTACTGCAGATTTTAGATCATAATGAGAGTTAGGAGGGTATTTTTTTCCCAAGATTGTAGACATGTAATTGATTTAGCCACATTCTCATTCAGTTAGTTTTTTTTTTTTTTTTTTTAAAAAGCTCTTTTGCTATGTTAGGTTTAAACACTATCAGGAACATAGTTTTCAATTGAGACACTAATATTCAGAATTCCAGTATCTGTATAGCTGATTCGGAGGTACTTGCATTGGATAACACTGTGTCTGATGGTTGTATCAACTATTTTTGAGACATTTAGAACTTGTTCCATTAACATATGAACCCCTTCTCAAAATGTAATAAACAGCAGCTCAGCATTAGTGACGTACTATTACTATTATCATTAGAACAAGGGTTTTTAATTTATTTTGAAGAGTTCATTAGTGATGACTAACCAATCAAACATGGCCAAAATGTGAGGGAGACATTATATTTATCATCACTTATCTGGTGTAGAATGAGAATTACTATTACTATTATCTTTCCTTCATTTGTCTTTGTGAAATGTCTTTGCTTAATTCTAATTTTTCTGGTGCACCAAGTCAGATTTGAGTTGGAACATTTAGATGGCATCACTGATTTGATCTAGTTAAGATGAATGATAGAGGATGTGTTTTTTACCTTAACTTAAATGAGGTATATTTTTTGGAATTTTTTTTCTGATGTTTAGAACTTGAATACGAAAATGTCTTTACGTTCCGTTCAGTCATTTTGTTAGTAGGAGAATCTATTCTGTACTAGGAGAATCTCTTGCACTGTGAGCATGATTTTATCTATTTTTGGTTTTTATAATTTTGGGTTTTTATATACTATAATTAAAAAATAATCCTAACCGTACATTACCTTACCATATGAGAGTGTGAGAAGAGAGATAATGAGTTAAATACATAGTGAGACTAGAAATGGAGAGATAAAAAAGGGAGAGACTTGATGGTTAGTGATATAATTCCATCTATCAATCAAGTTACATATTCATCTGAAGTGGTTTGAAAAGAAAAAAAAAAAGAAATCAGACAATGAATTGATATATTTTTTTGGACTTTTTTGGGAATACAAAATGTGACGGAGCTTCAAAAACATGCTTCACCACCAAGGGGGTAAATGCCAAGACTGGGTTTTTAGCCACATTTCATAAAGGATTTCCTTCTTGTAATGTTTGATGAGTAATTTTCTTCGCTTGCCTAAATAATATGTTTGTAGTCTATACTCTGTACTCTGTAACACATAGTAATTTGCTAGTCTTAAATTTGTGAATTTGTTGATATCTTACTATCACAAGGTAAGATTCTAGGAAGTGGGATTCACCCTATATTGGTTTGCCTGAAACTGCTTTTGTGAATTAGTCTGTGTGGGCAGGTGATGTGTACAAAATACCATCAAGAAAGAAAAGAATTGGTCCAAGCACTGCACAAGGATATAAAACTCTCTGATCTTCTCAAGATAACTCAGGTTTTTGTATCTTTTATTTTGTTTGTCACCATATTATTTAGCTCCTGCTTTGTTTCTCAGTTACTAGTTTGATTGGCTCGCTAATAGCGTAATTTCTCCATGACGTAGCCCATGTTAATAATCTCGGGAAATCAAGATCAGATATTTCCACTGGAATTGGTGCATAGGTTAAAAAGGTCAATACAAAGAATTTTATCATTTTAGTAACATTTTTTAGATGTAAGGTTTTGTATTTTGGCCCTCTCTGGTTTCCAAGAGGTTGGAGGAAAAGAAAATGACAGCTTGTAACCTTTTTTATTTGCAAGATTTCTCGAGTTTTAATATCATTTGTCTTCTTGGCAACCAAGTGGGACTTTTGCATTTTCTAATGTTTTGAATTGCTTTAAAGCCCGAGGCTTGATTCATTTTCATTGAATCATGTTCCGTTTATTTTTTCAGCCATCTGGGTGAGAACACACACTAGTGATCATAAAGACTGCAGGTCATGTAATCAATGTAGAGAAGTCGCAAGAGATGTTCAAACATTTGAAGTCATTCCTTGTCGATTCTTCCTCCTAAACTCGAAAGCAATGGCAACAACGGCAAGACAGACTAGAGGATTCAGGAAAAAAGGAAATTCGAATAAGGAGCTGTTCTGACCATCCTCATGTGGGTTATACAGAATGTTTCTGACAACACAAGTTATTTAGAGGTTTGAAAGTTTTCATTACAGAGTTTTAAAAAGATATGTATTTTATACAGTAAACAGTACATATAAAATGAGTCTCATTGGACCTGTGCAAGCATGGTAAATTACTGACTTGAATTTAGGTTTGATGACTGTTGTAGAGGCTCTTTAACTATTAGTTGGATAATGAACTATTCATCTTAATATTATTGCAAAACCTGGCTCCAGCCATTGCAGGCACCAAAAGAATCTGAAACAGTTAAGAGTTCAGGAAATAAGAGGATTAATGTTAGTGGATCAAGTAGTTCCAGCAGTTCTAGTAGTGACTCTGGTTCTTCTTTAAGTGGTAAATGTTATCTGTTTTAGTTATTATGCAGTATTTGTATATCTATATTCACCGTAATTCGACTGCCCTTTAAGGGTTTCTGTTTGATTGTGAAATACATTTATTAATTGAATCTCATACACTACTTACAGATTTCGATAGTGATAGTTCCGCTGCATATGGATCAGATACAGGGCGGTTACCTAGGAATTGAGTGGCTTCTGAATAGAAGATAGCTACACTGCTATGTTGGGTACAAAAATAAAGAGAGAGAAGAGAGAGAGAGAGAGAGAGAGAGAGAGAGAGAGAGAGAGAGTAGGTACATGCACCAAATATCCAATAGATGCTCATATAGAAGAGGGTCAAAGATGTTCTCATTAAGTTTATTTGTGAGAAAACTCTTAAGATGTGCTCTGCATGTAGCTCTATTTCAAGAGAGATGGAGAACAAAATTCATAAACTTGACACCAAAATATTTTCTCACAAGTCTTGTTCAGTGACATCTATTTAATGCCAATGTATTTTTATCCATTGCAGATGAAAGCTTGGGCAAAAGCACAAGATATTAACAATTCGAACAATGAACTCCTTATCCATAATATTATTGGTTGCATTCCATCTCCAGGTATGATTATTTTATCATGTCTCAGTGGTACTGGACAGTAGTGAAAAGGTCAAAAATTTAAACATCGAAATGCTTAGTATTAGTAGATTATGTACAGGACATCAAGGTCAATCAGTTAACAAGAATGGCTTAAGTTCTTAGATTGAGAGTCATTTATCTATCATAGATAGTGAATGCTGTAGTTTCTGTGATTTTTTTGCTGAGTTTTTGAATAAGTTGTAAATTTTCTCACGCTTCAATGATTTTTCCCCCCCATTCTTTTGTATTTTCCTAAGCAGCTTTCTACTGTGTTTAGATTGATGCTAGTCATAACACTTCAGTTCCTGGCTATTTGTGAAAAATTGATATGGTTTTCCTTTTCTGCCAGCTCTCTTGAAATACAAGAGCAAAAGGAGGAAATTCAGTCACAAAAAGAAGAAATTACAACACAAAAACATGAAATTCAAGCACAAAAAGACGAAGTTAGAGGAGTAGGTATCCCATGAACTCGTAGATTGCCTTTTTGGTAAGTCTCGCTTGTTTTATCTTTTTATTTTTCTCATGTTGGTTAGTATATACTAATTAAAGCACAGTAGTTTGACTAATTAATAACTAAGATTTAACAAGTTTCAAGATTTATTTAATGAAAATAGATTCATTAGTTACTTCTTACATAGCATGACCCTAGTGAAAATACACACTAACCAAAGTAGAGACAAAACTATGTGTTTACTTTTTTGTGTATTTTTTCTAGGTAGTGTTAGAGTTACTCTAAGTTAGTGATGTGATTAATAGGACCTTGCCATGTAGAAAGGACCTTCTGGTTGTTAAGCTAGATTGATTGTGTACACAATTTGTATTTACATGGATAGAGCTGTTATTTGCTAGCTATTGATGTCTCTGTAACCCAGCTTTTGATGTCTCTTTAATCTAGCTTTTGATGCCTCTGTGGATAATTTTCACTTAAGAACCTTTATAGAGATATGCAAGCCCCTTTGCGATTCCCAATATGATGTCGAACTGCTACTTCCAGCTTAGAATTTGAGTCTTGTTCTTATCTGCATGGAATAAAAGAGTGTTGCCACTTAAAGATACAATTGAAAGAAGGTGCAAGGATATCTCAGATTTTTCTTTATATGCTTTTGTCAATTATAATATAGCCACACCAAAAAAAAATAAAAAAAAATAAAAATAAAAAAATAAAAAAATTAAAAAATTACAAGTTTTGGGTCATAGTAATGTGAAACTCCATCAGGGAGTGGGATTAATCTCATATAGACAAGTTGATGGTAAAAGCAGTATTAGTTAAGAGTTTTTTGGAAACTCTTAAAACATATAAGTATGTTTGCCTAGTTTTTTGGAAAGCATGTTTGCGTGGTTTGTTATATGATATGATTATATGAATACATCTGTAATTGCAATTTTGAGTGAATTCAGTGATCCTTTAATTTGTATAGTAATGCAAGTTACACAATTAACTTCAATTACACAAATCTAATGATACATGGGTTCTTCTAAATATATGAAGAAATGTAAAAATGTGTATTGCTCCCATTTTATTGCAAAAATATGAAAATAAGAAAAAAATTTAAACAATTTAGTATTTTATCTTTAGCCAAAAGTAGCCAAAATTAAAAATCAAAGTAAGAGCCAAAAAAACATGAGCATGTTTATAAATAAAAAATAAAAAATCACAATGATTCCTTATCAAAGAAGATTTGATTCAGGCTTTTGTTGGGTACAAATTCATAAATAAGGTGGTCTGAACCTTCAATGGTACAACCCAAAAGTCTTACAAGGTTCTTGTGTTGAATTCCACAGATCAAATTTACCTCATTGAAGAAGTCATCGACCCGTTGTCATGAATCAAATGTACCTCAATGCTACATTATATTTTCAAGCTATTAAATATATTCTGACATTAGTGATAGTGATATATGGTATTCCTGCAATCTTTTGGCATCTTCTGTTATCCGTGTTGCTTTATCATCAAGGATCACCTCAACTCTTTGAAGTTTTGGATTGTTATATGCATTTCTACTAAATTGGTTTATAAAATAAAATTATTTATATATGAGTTTAGATGTAATTCATAATATATTAATGTTTTCCTTGTTTATTTTCTTTGCAGATTAGTTTTTAATGACGTTATTAGAAGCATATATACTTGCAAATCAAGATCAAAGTGTTGAATTTTTTTTCCTAAACTGATACTTAGTTCTAGTTTTAAACCTAGTTGAGTGTTATTTTTTTTGGTAGACTCCACGTTATTCATTTTGGAATTTGTTATGATGGTTTTTTTTATTGTACTTAATCGATTATTATTAAATTTGTTTGATGGATATATTTTCATTTATGATATAAATTGTTTAGTGAATTATTTTGTGGAGTGGTGTATAATAGATAATAGATTTCTTAGTACATTTAAAAGACTATTGGGATATGTGTAGGGATATTTGTGAAATAATAATTTAAATTGAAATACAAAATATGGAACAAGTTCAGTGACAAATTTTTTTCGTCATTTGTACTTGTTATTATGACAAAGTGACTATTCGTCACTAATAAACATTTTTTGTGATAATTTATTGTAATTTATATATGAAACATTTCATTGATTTTGTTGTTTGGTGACTAAAAATTTCGTCATGTATATATATATATATATTTGTGACAAAATATATTTCGTCACCCATGTATGATTTTTGGAGACGAAAAATTTCGTCACCTTTACATCTTACTATGACGAAATTATTTTCTTATCAATGATCAACATGTGTGACAAATTTATTCGTCAACTAAAGTTATAAATATGGTATTGAATAACAATTTGGTGACGAAAATGAGAATTTTTGGCGATAAAATGTTGTTATACTGGTGACAAAAAATTTCGTCATTGAAGTAAATTCATTGGTGACGAAATTATTTTTTGTCGCGATGATTTTTAATGACAAACATTCAATGACAGAACAGGTGACGAAAATATTTTCTCACAAATATCTGTAGTGACGAAATTAGCTATTTGGAGACAAAAAAATTTCGTCATTCAAGACCCAACTTGTTGTAGTGTGGCCTCACCTCAGAGCCGGCCCTGGATGGGGTTGGTTTAATATCCAAGTATGCTAATCGATAAGAGGAGTCAGTCATTCATTTTGTTTTTTGCACATGAGGAAAATAAGATGAGACCCACGAGAAAATCTCACCTAGCCAATCATTCATTTGATAAAACAATTTATTTAACAAAAATTTTATAGTTCTAGAAATAATCACCTAAATGAAATAAATCTAAATGATAAATTGATATCTTTAACGTGATTATTTGGTTTGCACTATTTTTTTAATCATTAATTTTTTTTTATTTTTTTATTTTTTTAAATTTTTAGTAAGTACTTTTAATATTTTATTTAAATTTTTTACTTTTTAAAATAATTTAACTTAGATAAACTTATAAAATATAATATTTGTGATTTTTTTTTTTAAATTTACCAAATATAAAAAATACAAAATGTTTTGTTTGGGAAGATGGTTTATGGGCTGTTTTGGCTATTTTAGCTACAAAAGATAAAATAGACTATTTTAACCACAATAAACAAAATATCATATTCAACCCATAATCATTACACTCTTCTCTCACAAAAAAAGTCAAGAAGTCATTCATAAACTAAACTTTTTAACTCAAGCTAAAATAGTCAAAAACGTCAAAAAGTCAACCCACTTTTCAAACGAAACTTTAGAAAGTGGAGGCCTAAATTGTAGATGCTTTTTTCTAATTGATGACAGTATGCAAGCTAATTCCCCCTCTCATTCATTTTGTTTTTTTTGCATACGAGGAAAATAAGATGGACCCATGAAGAAAAATGACTTACACCCTCAGTAGGGTGACCCCCACCACCCTCACTGTTTTTTGATTGGCTGAAATTTATTTATTTATTTTTTATTTTATTTTTTTATTTTTTATTTTAATTTTTTTTTCGGGTCTTCCTCTCACTATCCCCACGTGTACGTGGAGGTGTTGGAGGTCACTCCCACTAGAGGTCTAAAGCACTGCTGCAAAACCTCACTTAGCCAATCGTCATTTGATGAGACAATTTATTTAGCATAAATTTTACAGTTCTAGAAATAATCACCTAGATGAAATAATTCTAAATGATAAATTAATATCTTTAACGTGATAATTTGGTTTGCACTATTTTTTTAATAATTAGTTTTTTATTTTTGTATTTTTTAAAATTTTTTTAATAAGTATTTTTAGTATTTTATTTTTTAAATAATTTACTTTAGATACACTTATAAAATATAATATTTGTGATTTTTTTTTTTTAAATTTACCAAATATAAAAAACACAAAAAGTATTAAAAAGTAGAGGCCTGAATTGTAGATGCCTTTATGTAGTTGATGACATATGCTTTATCTAGTTGATGACATATGCTAGCTAAATCCCCCGCCGCCGCCGCCGGCGGGGTGGGGTGTGTTGTGTTGTGGGTTGTTTGGGGTCCAAGTATGGTAATCGATAAATGGAGTCAATCATTCATTTTGTGTTTTGCACATGAGGAAAATAAGATGGGACCACGAGAAAACCTCGTCTAGCCAATCATTCATTTGATAAAATAATTTATTTAACAAAAATTTTATAGTTCTAGAAATAATCACCGAGATGAAACAAATTTAAATGATAAATTCATATCTTTAATGCGATTTTTTGGTTCAAACTGTTTTCCTAAAAATGAATTTTTTTATTTTCCATATTTTTAAAAAAATCTAGTAAGTGTTTTTAATATTTTATTTAAATTTTTTATTTGTTAGATAATCTAATTTAGATACACTTAAAAAATATAATATTTGTGAATTTTACTTTTTAGAATTTACCAAATATAAAAATATAAAAAAAATATGAAAATTTAATATATTTGGTGCATACGATATCAAATTCTTTTTTTAAAATTATGACTCAAAAAATTAAAATTAAAATTAAATTATATATATATATATATTTTGATTATATGGTGTATATGGTGTACACTTTCTGAAAGATTTGCACCATAGTATTTTCTTATAAAAAAAGTCTTGAGACCGCCAAAATTAGGGTCCTCCATTACTCTCGAAATAATGTGGACCAATCTTATATTTTTGTTATTTTTATTTCTATTTTTTTGTTTTTCTTTCTTTCCTAAATCAGTTATGTGTGAGTGAGGTTGCAAGAATTGTGTTTTTTGAGGGGTCTGTGGGATTGTTATTTCTCTATATAAACCTAATAATCCCATTTCACTCATCCCGAGTTAGCAAGCTGAGAACGTAATGTCTTTCTACCCAAGTTAGGGATCCAAGCATGCTAATTGATAAGAGGAGTCAATCATCCATTTTGTTTTTCGCACAGGAGGAAAATAAGATGCGACTCACGAGAAGACCTGACCTAGCCAATAATTCATTTGATAAAAACAATTTATTTAACAAAAATTTTGCAGTTCTAGAAATAATCACCTAGATGAAATAAATTTAAATGATAAATTGATATCTTTAACGTGTTTATTTGGTTCATACTGTTTTCTTAAAAATGAATTTTTTATTTTTCATATTTTAAAAAAATTTAGTAAGTATTTTTAATATTTTATTTAAATTTTTTATCTGTTAGATAATCTAATTTAGATACACTTAAAAAATATAATATTTGTGAATTTTATTTTTTAAAATTTACCAAATATAAAAAATACAAAAAAAACAAAAAACAAAATTTAAACATATTTGGTGCATACGAAAATTTATCAAATTCTTATTATTATTTTTTAATTATGATTCAAAAAATTAAAATTATATTATTTTTCTTTTTGGTTATATGGTGTATATGGTGCACACTTTTTGAAAGATTTGCACTGTAGTATTTTCCTATACAAAAATCGTTGGGACCGCCAAAATTAGGGACCCCCATTACCCAAAATAATGTGAATCAATCATATATTTTTGTTATTTATTTATTTATTTTTATTTTTCTTTCTTTCCTAAATCAGTTATGTGTGAATGGGGTTTGCAAGAATTGTGTTCTTTGAGGGGTCAGTAGGATTGTTACTTCTCTATATAAACCTAATAACCCCATTTCACTCATCCCTAGTGAGCTGAGAACGTAATGTCCTCCTACCTCATCATCACTCGTTCTCTCATCTTATGTGTGCAAACATTTCTTTT
Source organism: Camellia oleifera (assembly GCA_022316695.1). Taxonomy (NCBI): domain Eukaryota; kingdom Viridiplantae; phylum Streptophyta; class Magnoliopsida; order Ericales; family Theaceae; genus Camellia; species Camellia oleifera. Next base: position 59,769,234 of record CM039315.1, on the reverse strand, counting down.
TTGTTTTGCCTTCGTTTAGCAACTTGGGTTGGGTTAGATTGAGTTGGGGTTGGGTTAAGTTTAGAGTTATTTTAATCATAAAAAAAATAAAATAGATTTTTTAACAAATGTCACATCTAATCTATAATCATTACATTCTTTCTCTCACAAAAAGTTAAAAAAGTCAAACTCTATCTAAAACAAGACTTTTTAGCCCCAGACTAAAATAGTCAAAGAAACAACCCCCTTGGGATATTTTGCGATATTGGTTAAAAGTTGACTTTTTAACTTTTTTAGTCAATTTTGTCTTTTTGTAGATAAGTTATGTGAAATATGATTTGACCTAACTGACTTTTAACCAGCTTTCCAAAAGAACACTGTGTGTATATGTTTTTCTTAATTATGTTGTTTTGAAAATTAATTTTTTTTAGTGATTTTTTAATTTTTTATAAAATAAATTTAAATATAAATTTTAAAAAAGTAGAAGAAATAATTAATTTCTTTATAATGATTTTTAACTAAAATAATGACTTCCCAAATAAGCCTTAATCAACAATATTTTTCTTGTTAATTCTGATATTATTATGATCATTATTATTTTCAGGTATTGGAAAATGGAAAAGCTTTTGTTTAGAAAGAAACTATCACCTTCAGATGTTAGAACCTGCTTGGAGATACCTCGGAGGATTGCACTTAATTTACCCAAGTACGAGGTCGAGGGATCCAATGGTAAAGCTGAGATGGTTATGCGAGTACGAGATCAAACTGGAAGGAATTGGAAGTTTCGTCGTGGATCAAGGAGAGATGGTAGAGGTTTCTTGTTGAAGAATTGGAAAAAATTTATAACTCAACATTGTCTCAAGGTTGGCGACAGTGTCGAGTTTTATCTCTCTCCCAATCCTCTTGAATATGAATGTTTTGTTGAGTTTCAAACCTATGAACGCCACACCCAGTACTTTTTTCGTTGATTTCTCTGAACAACGAAACGTGTTTGGTCTGGTCTGGTGTGAAAGAAAGAATGTTGTTGTTGTTTCTCTTCCATTTGTGTAGCCCGGTTTGAAAATATACTATTTTAGTAAGTTTTTTTTTTAAATTTATTAATTTAGGTTAAGTTTGGCATCTTCAAAAAAATTTAAAAAGTCAAAAAGTCACTATCCTATTTAAGTCACATCACCTCTCTAACACATCACTTCAAACCAAACCCAAATCTAACTCATATTTCATAAAAAGTCAAAAAGTATATTTATTTAGTCTTTCCAAACTTGACCTTAGTCTAACTTAAAAAAGTTATATTCGGCATGATAATTGATTTTTTTATTTAGGTTTTTTAATTGATTTTTTGTTATATTCAGATGCTTTATCAAGTTGATAACGTAAGCTAATTTTGGGGTGGGGGATAAATCTAAATGATAAATTGATATCTTCAACGTGATTATCTGGTTTACACTGTTTCTTTAGAAATTAAAATTTTTATTTTCTTATTTTTTATTTTATTTTTAGTAAGTATTTTTAATATTTTATTTAAATTTTTTATTTTTTAGATAATCTAATTTAGATACACTTAGAAAATATAATATTTGTGAATTTTTTTTAAAATTTACCAAATATTAAAAATACAAAAAAGTTTTAGAAAGGGGAGGCCTGAATTGTAGATCTATATCAATTTGATGACTTTTTTTTTTTTTTTTTTTTTTGGGGGGGGGGGGGGGGTTTGGGTAGTTGATAAGGAGCCAATCATTCATTTGATAAAATAATTTATTTAACAAAAATTTTACAGTTCCAGAAATAATCACCTAGATGAAATAAATCTAAATGGTAAATTGATATCTTTAAGCTAATAAAAAAAAATTTAAAAAAAATTGATATCTTTAATGTGATTATTTGGTTTGCACTATTTTTTTAATAATTAATTTTTTTTTTTATTTTTGTATTTTTTAAAAAAATTTTGTAAGTATTTTTAATATTTTATTTAAATTTCTTATTTTTTTAAAATAATTTAATTTAGATATATTTATAAAATATAATATTTGTAATTTTTTTTTAAAATTTACCAAATATAAAAAATATTAAAAAGTGGAGGCCTGAATTGTAGATGCTTTTATCTAGTTGATGACGTATACAAGCTAATTCCCGCCGCCGCGAGGGGGGCGGGTGGTTTGGGATCAAAGTATGCTAATCAATAAGAGGAGTCAATCATTCACTTAAGAGGAGTCAATCATTCATTTTGTTTTTTGGCACATGAGGAAAATAAGATGGGATCCACGAGAAGACCTTACCTAGCCAATTATTCATTTGATAAAATAATTTATTTAACAAAAATTTTATAGTTCTAGACATAATTACCTAGATGAAATAAATCTAAATGATAAATTGATATCTTTAACAAGATTATTTGGTTTGCACTATTTTTTTAATAATTAATTTTTTTATTTTTGTATTTTTTAAATTTTTAGTAAGTATTTTTAATATTTTATTTAAATTTTTTTTATTTTTTTAAATAATTTCATTTAAATATACTTATAAAATATAATATTTGTGATTTTTTTTTTAAATTTACCAAATATAAAAAATACAAAAAGTTTTAGAAAGTAGAGGCCTGAATTGTAAATGCTTTTATCTAGTTGATGACGTGTGCTAGCTAATTCCCCCCGGGGGGTTTGGGATCCAAGTATGCTAATCGAGAAGAGGAGTTAGTCATTCATTTTGTTTTTTGCATGAGGAAAATAAAATGGACCCACGAGAAGACCTCACCTAGGTCAATCATTCATTTGATAAAACAATTTATTTAACAAAAATTTTATAGTTCTAGAAATAATCGCCTAGATGAAATAAATGTAAATGATAAATTGATATCTTTAATGTGATAATTTGGTTTGCACTATTTTTTAATAATTAATTTTTTTTATATTTTTGGTAAGTATTTTTAATATTTTATTTAATTTTTTTATTTTTTTAAATAATTTAATTTAGATACACTTATAAAAATATAATATTTGTGATTTTTTTTTTAAAAAATTTCCTAAATATAAAAAACACAAAAAGTTTTAGAAAGTAGAGGCCCAGCTAATTCCCCGCGGGGGGGAGCTGAGGGTTGTTTGGGATCCAAGTATGCTAATCGATAAGAGGAGTCAATCACTTATTTTATTTTTTGCACATGAGGAAAATAAGATGGGATCCATGAGAAAACCTCACTTGGCCAATCATTCATTTGATCAAACAATTTACTTAACAAAAATTTTATAGTTCTAGAATTAATCACCTAGATGAAATAAATTTAAATGATAAATTGATATCTTTAACATGATTATTTGGTTCACGCTGTTTTCTGAAAAATGAATTTTTTTATTTTTCATATTTCTAAAAAAAATTTAGTAAGTATTTTTAATATTTTATTTAAATTTTTTATTTTTTAAATAATCTAATTTAGATACACTTAAAAAGTATAATATTTGTGAATTTTATTTTTTAAAATTTACCAAATATAAAAAATACAAAAAATATACGAAAATTTAGCATATTTGGTGCATACGAAAATTTACCAAATTCTTGTTTTATTTTATTTTAATTATGACTCAAAAATTTAAATTATATTATTTTTCTTTTTGGTTATATGGTGTATATGGTGCACACTTTCTGAAAAATCTGCACCATAATATTTTCCTATACGAAAATCCTTGGGACGGCCAAAATTAGGGACTCGTATTACCCCAAAATAATGTGGACCAATCATATATTTTAGTTATTTTGTTTTTTCATTTTTATTTTTCTTTCTTTCCTAAATCAGTTATGTGTGAATGGGGTTTGCAAGAACTGTGTTCTTTGAGGCGTCTGTAGGATTGTTATTTCTCTATATAAACCTAATAACCCCATTTCACTCATCCCGAGTTAGCGGGCTGAGAACGTAATGTCTTTCTACCTCATCGTTCTCTCATCTTATGTGTGTAAACATTTCTTTCTTTTTTTTTGTTTTGCCTTCTTTTGGCAACTTGGGTTAGGTTTGGTTTGGTTGGGTTGGGTTGGGTTGGGTTGGATTGGGTTGGGTTGTGTTTGGAGTTATTTTAATCACAAAAAAAATAAAATAAAATAAAATAGGTTTTTTAACAAAATATCACATCCAATTTATAATCATTACATTTTTTCTCTTACAAAAACTCAAAAAAGTCAAAAAAGCCTATCTAAAACAAGATTTTTTAGCTTCAGACTAAAATAGTTAAAAAAACCAACCCTCTTCGAGGTGCTTTGGGAAGTTGGTTAAAAGCCGACTTTTTTAGCCAATTTTGTCTTTTTGTAAATAAGTTATGTGAGATGTGATATGACCTAAAATAAGTTAAAAGCTGGAAGCTGACTTTTAACCAGCTTCCCAAAAGAGCACTGTGTGTATATGTTTTCTTAATTATGTTGTTTTGAAAATTAATTTTTTTTAGTTATTTTTTAATTTTTTATAAAATAAATTTAAAAAAGTAAAAGAAATAATTAATTTCTTTATAATGATTTTTAACTTCGTTTCATTTGATATACCTCAAAAAAGTTAAAAAGTTATTAAAAAAATTAAAAAATTATAACTATTCATCAAAAAAAATATAAAAAAGTTAATTTTAAAAAAAAAAAGGTACAACTCACATGTCGCGTGAGTTGTACTTTAGCTGCTCACTGTTTGTACAAAGGGAACAGGTGGAGAAGCAAACAAGACGGTATTGTTCGGCCTTGTGGGGACCTATCACGGGTCTCATTTTGATAATCTGAACCGTTCAATATGTAGAACTCGTCGAGTAATATATGCTTGTAAAAAATCACGCTGATCGGATATCGCTAACTACATGATCAAATCAGTTTTGTATAAAAAAAGATGATGTTATAGTTAACGGTTGTCAAAAAAACTAATCCGATCAGATAGTTATCGATATCTAATTAACGTGATTATTTACACTTATATAATACTCAACGAGTTTTACACATACGGTTCTGATTAGCAAAACGGGACCCATGGTGGGCCCCTACGGACCGAACAGTACCGTCAAATTCAATGTCCGAAAAGGAGACAAGATTCTCCTATTTACTACTCTGCCACCGTACTGCCGACTCTACCCAAGCTCCTTCTATATATTAATTTATACAAATTTTTAATATACATTTTTTTATAAAAAGTAAAAAGATTATTCCAAACAATCATCTTTTTTTCTTCAACTTTTTAGTCTAAAAAATCAAAAAGTACACTTATTTAGAATACCTCAAACAACCTCTAAAATAATAACTTCCCAAAATAAGCCTTAATCAACAATATTTTTCTTGTTAATTCTGATATTATTATGATCATATTATTTTCAGGTATTGGAAAATGGAGAAGCCTTTGTTTAGAAAGAAACTATCACCTTCAGATGTTAGAACCTGCTTGGAGATACCTCGGAGGATTGCACTTAATTTACCCAAGTACGAGGTCGAGGGATCCAATGGTAAAGCTGAGATGGTTATGCGAGTACGAGATCAAACTGGAAGGAATTGGAGGTTTCATCGTGGATCAAGGAGAGATGGTAGAGGTTTCTTGGTGAAGAATTGGAAAAAATTTATAACTCGACATTGTCTCAAGGTTGGCGACAGTGTCGAGTTTTATCTCTCTCCCAATCCTCTTGAATATGAATGTTTTGTTGAGTTTCAAACCTATGAACGCCACACCCAGAACATTTTTCGTTGATTTCTCTGAACAACGAAACGTGTTTGGTCTGGTCTGGTGTGAAAGAAAGAATGCTGTTGTTGTTTCTCTTCTATTTGTGTAGCCCAGTTTGAAAATATGCTATTTTAGTAAGTTTTTTTTTTAATTTATTAATTTAGTCTAACTAAAAAATGTTATATTCGGCATGATAATTGATTTTTTTATTTAGTCTTTTAATTGATTTTTTTTTTTTTTTTTGATCGGCAAAGAAAAATTTCATTTAACAGCATGAAATTAAAAGTACAGGAAGATGAGATGCATTGAGAGAGATTCAGAAGTATAAAAATACCCCTACTACTGCTACTTGTATCTATACAACTAACCCCTAAGCCTCTCAATTTTTAAAATAAAAAGTTAAGAAGAACTTAACAAAAAAAATAAAATACATGAATCCTCACATAATAACCCACAAAGATACCCAAAAACAAACTAAAAACAAACTACACAAGACCACAACACTGCTGCACCTGATTACAACGCCTGCACAACAAGACCCACGCCTGCTAATTTTAAACTAAAACTTTACCGCCCACTATCTAATTTTGAAGCTAAAATAATCACTTCTTCAACTCCTAACATCTATGCTGCTTCAAATCTTGACAGCCCATCTGTTGCGCACCCACGTCTGTCAACTCCCAAAGCCCAACGCCCGCCTGCTTTACACCACGCTCCTCTGCACCACACTTCTCTGGCCGGAAAACTCCAAAGCCAACATCACCATGGCTGGAAGAAAACTCCCATGCCCGACTTCTCCATGCTGCTATACTCCCATGCCTGACATCTCCAAGACCCACATGCTGCATACACTCCCACTGCCTCTCCAAGGCCCACACGGATCAACACACTGCCAAAACACCACAAGCAAAACTGTTACAGCCAAGGCCACACCTTTCCTACGCTTTTGAATCACACTGCCAAACACACTGCATACACCCGACTTCACACCTTTCCTATGCTATGCTGCCGAACACACTGCCTAACACACACTGACCCACATGCTGCTTCACACCTCTCCTATGCTGTGTTACAAAACTCTGAACACACCCAAAGCCGACCAACACACAAGGCAACAAGACCCACTGCAGGTACTACTCCACCGTCCCTATATTGACGACCCAACTGCCGAACTCCTCTTAAGCAAAACAACCGCTGAGATACCACCACACATTTGGACGGCGTTCACCCCTCAAACTCCCATACGAATAGAAGCGCTCGAATGAAATCTTACACAAATCCGGAGTCACCTACAACACCGCCCGCGCAGCACCAAAACACCGAAACACCTCCATAGATCTGAACGGAGAAAACACCCCTCAAACTTCCACGCACAAAGAACCACCCGAATGAACAACCTAACCATATCTGGATCGTCCTCTTTGCCGACCCAGTGAACAACCAAAAATGTTCACCAAAACACCCTAGAAAACCAATCAAGAACTACGGCAGCCCGCGGAGCACCGGTGGAAAAATAATTGGGGAAACAAGTTTATTAAAATAGAAAACTAACAAACAAACATACAAAAAGAACTGGGCCAGCCGACCTCCATAGCCAAAGGCGGCGGCCAGCCGGCCCCAAAATGAGGCCTAGGAAGGAGGCTTTTAGAGAGAGAAAGAGGGGAGGTTTTTAGAGAGAGATTGGAGGAGTCTTTCTTTTTTTTTTAGTCTTTTAATTGATTTGATAATTGTAAAAGAAAAAATAAAATGATTATAATTTTGATACAACATTTTATTTTATTAATTATTTTAACTTATTTTTATCTTTATTAACTATTTTAATCTAAACCTAACTTTTCAAGCAAGCCTGTGTGCTGCGTTATTGTTGTATCCAAACAATTACTTAAATTTTTTGTTTTTCTCTAGTTATGTTTTGCTAATGTAGTTTGTTTATGTGAAGTGTAATTTGTGAAGGATATAATTTTAGAAATTCTAAGAGTTTTATTAAATTTTTTTATCAAATACTCACATGAAAAAAATTTGATAAAATTCTTCAGTCTCTATTTTTATTTTTATTTTATTATTATTTTTGAAGCATTGCTTCAAAACTGGCCAATAACCTCCACTACTCTCTTGCTAGAGAAGTTGTACAGGGCCTCTGGACCGAACTCGAACGAGATTGGTCAAAATAGTGAGGCTCACTGATATGTTGGTGATTGAAAGAACAGTAGAAAGACTCTGGCTATTAATGGTTGGTTGATGACACAGTCACCTCATGTCCATGAGGCACCCGATAATTTTGAAAATTATCAACTAATGAGGGTGTTCGCGGTTTAGTTGCAGTCTCAGAACTTTCTATCCATCATCCGTCTGAAATTAAAAAGATTTGAAAAAATCAATCCGCAACCGTCAGCCGAATTAACAAATGCGCATTAAGTGAATTGACGAATGAATGCGAATTGATTTGACAGTTTATATTTTTACAAGTTTTCAACATAGTAAAACTTGGCGACATAATTTTTTTTTTGGTTTTGTTTTGGGATAGCAATACAATGTGTCTACAAACATGGACAATGATTCAACAAACATCTATCTTAACATTTACTCACTATAACAAAATTTAGTCCCCAAAAGTCATATTTTTGTCACGCAATTCTTTTGCCGACTAAATTTTTTAGTCACCAACTTTGTCGTTGAATGATTGTTGGGAAAGATAATTGGCAACTAAAAAAGATTTAGTCACTGAAAGTCCACAATTGGCGACTAATGTTGTAATGGCCAAAAGCTTGCAATTAAATTTAGCATGATATTTTCAGCAATTGTTTAGCTACTAAAATTTTAGTGGTCTAAGTATAGTATTTTTTTGTTTTGGCTACTAAATATTTTTTCACCAAAAGTTTTTTTTTTTTTTTTTTTTTTTTTTGGGGGGGGGGGGGGGGGCTACTAAATCATTAGTCGCCTAAAGTCTTATTTTTTATGATTACTAAATATTTAGTTGCCAAAAGATTTGTTTTCATTTAACAGTGAAAACCCATTATCAATAGTGAAAACGATACACATAAACCATTTTCTAATAAACAAGACATGTCTCACTTGAGTGAAAACCCCAAACTTTGAACTAGGTATACAAATGAAAAATTTTCAGATCAAGTTTACGAGGAATAGATGGAAGTGGAGATGGAGCTTACACACATAGGATGGGATGGAACTGCTACTACTACAAACACCAACAACAATCTTATGAGAGGCAGTTAGGAGAATCTCACAGCTATTGAAATACTATCTTTTCCTTCAATTTTTATGAGGTAGTTTGAGTTTACCAAGGCTGCCCTAGCTAATAATGGACCGCCCCACATGTGTCTCACTAATCCTACTTAATGTGTCTTTATCATTGCCTCTTCTTATTGGTTTGTTGTTGATAATGATGATGATGATAAACCACTGTTGATTATATTGAACATTGTTGATTGAAATGATGAAAGGTTTTGATGATATATGTATTGGTGATTCAAATAGGTATTTGCAAAGAGCTCCAAAATATTATTCATTTTTTTTTTTATATTACTTTTCCCAAAATTAGGTACCATTAATAATCTAGACTTTGGCATGAAAAATGAGGAAAATGTCTCCATAGATTTGCTACATCTAAGATCCTATTTGATAATTGTTATATGGGTTAGTATTGAATTAATAATTTGGTGGATCCTGCGTGACTTATATTTGGTTGCAAAAAGTAGTACCGGATAAACAATCGCATATATATGGAACCATAAATCTTTTGAAATGGGTGAATTCAAAAATGGTACATACTATTATTAATCCAATCTCATACAATTAAGTAACGAAATATGATTTGTCCTTGGTATAAACAACAAAAGCTCCTTTATATAGTGAAGTGTTTTACAAAATTTCACATACATAACCAATATGAAAAATTAGTTTTATATCTCTAATTTAATATCACTGTACTAGAATTTATATTTACTTAATCCTACTCAATCTATCACTTAGTCTTATAAAATTCATAATCTTACTCAAGTTATACTTATGAAATAGGACACGTCCTGATGTCTCTGTTGTGGTTTAACCATAGCATGACACATTGCAATCCAACGGCCCATATTTGTTTCTAACTATTTACATTAAAATGTTATTTTTTTGGAGCAGAAAAAAAAGGGACCAAAAAAAAAAAGTTGCATCATATTTTCCCACCCAAGTTGATTCCAATATTTTCCGTCGAAGTATTGTGGCATTATTTACCAAAAAAATTAAATATTGCTACAGACTACTTTAACTATTGCTACACACTTTGCTCTTGCACACCAAGGGGTCAAATAACTAAAATGAGAGGCAACAATGAATGATTTCCAAATAAATACAAAATAACCTTTAAAATGCCCCTTCTTATCATCCTTCACAAAGATCAATTTCAAAGCGAGTGTTAGCATTACAACTTGCAAATAATCTATAACCAGTATTAACATTATTGATATTTTTTCATAAAAATACAAGAAAAAATATATAAAATGAATAAAATAGAAATGAAAAAACAATTTTTTTTTTTATTATTAAAGAATGAAATATACAATAAACTATAGAACTAAAAAAAAAAACACAAGAATGAACTAGATTATACCATGGAACATATTACATGATGGATTCAAATACACATATAAAATAATATACGAGAAATTATTTAAATTTAAAACTTTGAAGAACAAAAGATAAAGATGCATATCGAAACTTGGGTGATACCATAGTTTTCTTAAAACAGATTCAACGTCTCCTGATGGGTGCTAGAGGTACGCTGGCGTTTGTCTCACAGGATATGACGATCGAAACTAGCTATTGCAGAAGAACATTCTGAATAGTTTCGACGAACTTGATAATGAATATACTTTCTATAACAAGTGTGACATCCAATATTTTTTTAAAAAAAATTTAATACTGCAATAAATAGAATTCTAAAATAATAATAATAATAAAAATAAAATAATAATAAAAAATAAATAAATGCATAGTTAGAAAGTTGGGAATTAATCGATTAAATTGCTCAAGAAATAGATTGGGAGACACCGCATGTTTGGAATATTAAATATTTCAGTGAGTGGTAAGTGATGTTTTTGTGTTGGGTGGTGAGGTTTTTAGGCATGAACCTAACGTATAATCATTGGGAACTTTAAAAATCATAAAGAATTGAATTAAACTAATACCCTCCCTCCCCCGCGCAAAAAAAGAAAAAAAAAAAAAAAAAAAAAAAAAAAAAGCCAAACAAGATTTCGATGGGCCAAGGGTTACTATGGCCCTTGGTGATTCTTGAGGTAAAGACAGATGGCAATAAAAATCAAGGGTCAATACAGGTGGCAAAGAGAAAGAACTTCTACGTGTGTATCTCCTAGCTTGGGCCTCACTCTTAGTTCAATATAAATAGAGGGCGTTGGAGTAGAGTGAGGGAACAACAAACTTAGTAAAGTGATAGAAGGAAGAGCATAGCATTAGAGGTTCGAGAGTACGTGAAAAACAAGGAGAATTTTATAGCAAAAGTGAGTTATATTATATCTTGAGTTACCATAATATGTTTTTTATATGTCTTGAGTTACTATAATATATTTTATGAATGTTTTGAGTTACCACAATTTATTTTATATAATTTTTGTTTTATATTTATGTTAATGTTTCAATTACATGGATTATTTTCTGAACTTTATTTGCTTAAATTGAAACCATGGATATTTTTGTTTAAATTTTAGAAATTATTTGACAAAGATTTTATAAATAATTATGTTCTATAAGTACCACCGAGTGAACCCCTTGGTCTACAAAACTTTTGAGAGCTCTCATTTTACGCTCGAGCACAACTTCTGGGCGCTTGAGCCAATGTTAAAAAATAAGAGTGATCGCTCGACCGCAACTTTTACCGCTCGAGCCAACCCCCAAACTCTGCAAAACTACTAAGAGCTTGCATTCTTCACTCGAGTGCAACTTTCACCGCTCGAGTGAAGAATGTAAATTCTGGAATTTTTAGATTGCTCTCTAAGCTTCAAAACTCAAACTCAAAGCTTCAAAACACATTCTTTCGGGCCAAAACTTAAGAAAACACTTGTAAACTCATAGAACTTCATGAATTGAAAGCCATTTCACAAAATCAAGCCGAAAAGCATTGTCAATTATCCAAAACAAAACTTGAAATTAAATATATAAAACATGCATGACTTGATATTGGTTCATTTCTTCCAAAACATGATCAATTAAGATAAAATAATATAAGATGTGATGAATTTCCAAAACCAAGTATGAATAATGACATGCATGAGGAATTTCTTGGAAAATAAACTCAAACCATGATGAAAGGAGCATGCATGCATGATTTGCTTCCCCAATTCTACTTGCTTAGCTCAAATTGTGCCTCAATTCCTATATTTTCTTGAATTCTCATGTAAACTAACTTGAGCTCATATAGTATGATTTGAATTCTTAACTAAAGTCCACAATTCCTTGTATCCTAGCGAGTTCTTGGGTAATTTCACCAATTCCTTTCAATCCTCTTGCAATTTCTCCTTTCTCTTTTCTTGGAACTCAATGCTCTTCTTCTTCTTCTCTCTCTCTCTCTCTCTCTCTCTCTCTCTCTCTCTCTCTCTCACACACACGTTTTGGAGGCTCAAAAGATGATGAAGTGGAAGTGTATGAATAATTCTAGAACTCAATTTAGCCTTATATAGGCCTAGTTAGATAAACTTAATTAATTCTTATTTAGGCTAAGCAATTATAATTATTTGATTTGAAATCAGAATTTAATTAAACTCACCATAAAATTCTAAAAATTTCAAATTACACATTAGCCTAGGCAATTTCGTGATTGGATGCCGATAAGGTCTTCAATTCGCATACCGAAGCAGAATTACAAATAGATATTCCTACCATAGACAGAGATACACATAGCACATGCAATTAACTTAGAATTTCATCTTAATTACTGGTTAAGCATTCTTTAGTAAGGTTTATTAGCTAATCACAGGTCAAGGTTGTTATAGTCTTCCCCTCTTAAAAGTTTGGTCCTCCAAACTTAAATTACCTTCATTTTGGAAGAATATCGGGTTCAGAGGGAACAAATCGGGGTATCTCTTCATCATATCATCTTTGGTCTCCCAAGTTGCATACGTCCTTCCATGATTTTTCCAATCTACTTTCACCAATGGAATTTCTTTGTTTCTCAATCTTTTGATCCGGCAATTCACAATCTGGATTGGCCATTTTTCATATGTGTAATCATCTTTTAGAAGTACATGTGTCAGTTCAATCACATGCAACGGATCCCATAAATAATCCCGAAACATCGAAACATGGAAGACATTGTGCATATGCTCCTTGACCGGAGGTAAAGCCACTTGATATGCCACTGAATTAATTTTCTCTATGATTTCGTACGAGCCAATGTACCACTGTGCTAGTTTACCTTTAACCCCAAACCGTGTCAGCCCTTTCATTGGAGTTACTTTGATAAACATGTGATCACTGACTTCATATTCTATGTCTCTCTTTTGGACATCCGCATAACTCTTTTGATGACTTTGTGCAGTTTTCAAACATTGTTGAATCAGTTTCACTTTTTCAGTCATCTCTTATACAAGTTCTAGTCCCAATAATGGTCTATCTCCCACTTCTGCCTAACAAATCAGAGATCGGCATTTTCTTTCGTACAAACCTTCATAATAAGCCATCCCGATACTCGAATAATAGCTGTTATTGTACACAAACTCGGTCAATGGCAAATAAGTTTCTCAATTTCCTTGGAAATCTAACTCGCACATTCTGAGCATATCTTCCAAGGTCTGTATCGTTCTTTTTGATTGGCTGTCTGTCTGTGGGTGATAAGCACTACTCAATCTCAATTCAGTCCCCAGGACTTGTTGCAAACTTTGCCAGAATCTTGATGTGAATTTCGAATCTCTATCAAACACAATAGATACTGGCACTCCATGTAATCTCACAATCTTATTCACTTATATGTTAGCCAATTTGTCCGCATTATAAAAAGTTTTCACAGGCAGAAAATGAGCAGATTTAGTTAAACGATCAACAATGACTCAGATAGAGTCCATACCTCTAGAAGTCTGAGGTAGACCTATAATGAAGTCCATTGTAATAAGCTCCCATTTCCATTCCGATATTGGAAGTGGCTGAAGTAGTCCGATTGGTTATTGATGTTCAGCTTTCACTTGTTGGCAGTGCAAACATTGAGCTACAAAATCAGCAACACATTTTCTTCATTCTAGGCCACCAGAAATTCTGTTTCAAATCATGATACATCTTTGTGTTTTCCAGATGCATAGCAAAGTTAGAATTGTGGGCCTCAGTCATAATACGCTTTCTCAGGTCAAAACAATACGATACACAAAGTCTATTTTGAAACTTCAACACATTATTTTCATATACAAATCTGGGCCTTAGTTTTTAATCAATTTCATCAATAATCTTCTTGAGAAACTCATCTTGTAGTTGCTTTTCTTTAATTTCTTCAAGTGTAGCTGGTTGTGCAGAAATGACAGTTAGAACTCCACTTTGTTCATGTAACACAATTTCAATTTCATTTATTTCCAGATCATACAACAACTCTTTCTGACCAGTGAGCAAACATGACCAATTTCCAGTGGATTTTCGACTCAAAGCATCTGTGACCATGTTTGCCTTTCCCGGATGATACAAAATTTGCAAATCATAATCTTTTATCAACTCAAGCCATCTTCTCTGTCTCATGTTCAATTCTTTTTTAGTGAAGAAATATTTTAGACTTTTATGATTCGTATACACTTCACAAGTCACTCCATATATATAGTAGTGCCAAATTTTTAGAGCAAAAACCACAGCTGCAAGTTCCAGGTGATAGGTTGGATAATTCTTTTCGTGTGGTCGGAGTTGTCGTGAAGCATATGCAATTACTTTTCCATTCTGCATTAATACACACCACAGACCTTTGTATGATGCGTCACTGTAAATCTGAAACCCATTTGTACTATTATGTAGAATCAGAATTGGTGCAGTCACCAGTCTAGTCTTTCAATTCTTGAAAAGCGGATTCCCTCTGATCATTTTAATAAAATGGTACATTTTCTGTGTCAACTGTGTCAATGGCATGGCAAGTTTGGAGAAGTCTTTTACAAATCTACGGTAGTAACCAGCAAGCCCCAGAAAACTTCTAACTTCTGATACATTTGTCAATCTTGGCTAGTTCAAAATGGCTTCAATTTTCTGCGGATCAACGAATATGCCATCCTTGTTGATTACATGCCCCAAAAATGTCACATTGTCCAGCCAGAATTCACATTTGGAGAGTTTTGCATACAATTTCTTTTCCCTCAGAATCTATAGCACAGTTCTCAAATGACTTTCATGTTCTTCCCTACTTTTAAAATAAATCAAAATATCATCAATAAACACAACAAAAAACACATCAAAGAATTGTTTGAACACTCTATTAGGTCTATAAATGTTGTAGGTGCATTAGTTACCCCAAATGGTGTCACCAGAAACTCATAGTGCCTATATCTTGTTCGAAAGACTGTTTTCTCTATGTCTTCTATCTTAACTTTAAGTTGATTATACCAGGATCTAGGGTCAATTTTTAAAATATATTTGGGCTCCTTGGAGTTGATCAAACAAATCATCTATTTAGGGCAATGGGTATCTGTTCTTCACAGTTACTTTATTCAATTCTCGATAATTGATACACAGCCTCAAAGACCCATCTTTCTTTTTAACAAACAGGACTGAAGCACCCCAAGGTGAAATATTTGGATGAATAAACTTCTTATCTAATAATTCTTGAAGTTGGACTTTCAATTCTTTCAGCTCAGAGGTTGACATTCTGTAAGGAGTTTTGGAAATTGATTGAGTTCCAAGCACTACATCAATGGTGAATTCAATTTCTCTATCAATTAAGTCCCCAGGTAAGTCGTTAGGAAACACATCAGGGAATTCATTCACTACAGGATATTTTCTATGTTCATACGATCAGTAGACATAGCCAACACGCAACACAAATAGCCCCGGCAAACCTTTCACAATAGTTTATTGACTTTCATAGAAGAGATCAAATACGGGGGAGGAACTACACTACTTCTAAAAAACGCAAACTCAGGAGACCTAGGTGGCCGGAACACAACTGATTTATTCAAACAATCAATAGTGGCATAATACTTGGTCAACCAATCCATTTCCAATATATAGTCAAAATGATCAATAGCCACAGGCATTAAGTTAACATATAATAGTACATTACCAATCATAATGTCACATGTAGGATATACATATGCACACATCATAGAATCCCCAGAAGGTGTAGACATAGATGATAAATAATTCATAGATTCTAGAGGTCTAATCAAATTTTCATGAAAAAGCATGCGACACAAACGAGTGCGTAGATCCAGAATCTATCAAAACATATGCATTTTGGGCGCAAATAGGGAGTATACCTGACACCACGGATTTGGTGTTCTGCACATCACCAAACACGAGTGTAAATACTCAACCTTGCTTTAGAGTTTCTTTCCCAGTATTGGTTCTCACATTTGATCTCGGTATAGAAGCGGATTCGGCCGAACTTGCCGCAAGACGATTGGTGTTTTCAGATATGAATTGACAGTCTTTCACCACGTGGCCAAGTTTGCCACACCGAAAACAAGCATTAGATACACGATGACCTACACTCTTATGTTTTTTTTCCATATTCAGCACAAACAGGTGCAAATCCACTACTTTGACTTGAACTTCTAGTAGATCCTGTATTTTGCTTCTTAGTCATAGAAAATGAATGACCCTTTCTGAAATTGAATCCAAATCTTTGGCTTTTCCATTCTATTATTGGAGCTTTTGCTTGTTTTATTGCGGCCAAATTAGCTTTTGTCATTAAGGCTCGGTCAGGCACATCCACGTACTTAGGCAATTTCAATACACCAACCTGATCAAACACATCAAAATTAAGACCTCCTTCAAATTTTTGAGCCTTCTTGTAGTCCGTGTCTACCATGTACGGAGCAAACCGAGCTAACTCAATAAATTTGGCCTCGTATTCAGCTACAGACATATTGCCTTGCTTCAATTGTTCAAATTTCAACACTTTGCAATCTCGAAAGCACTGAGGGAAGTATTTTTCATAAAAGATTTCTTTAAATTGGTTCCATATCATAGCCCCATTATTATCTCTGATCAACATCCACGAATGCCTACTTTCCTCCTTTAAAGTGTAAATGACGAATAGCACTTTTTGAGTTTCAGTGCATGGAAAGACTTCAAACAACTTTTCAATCTCCAACATCCAGGTCTCGACCTTTAGTGGCTCAATATCACCCAAAAAATTCAGTGGCTTCATTTTGTTGAACTTTTGAGTCAATGTAATAATGTCATTGTTGATTGGGTCTACTTGAACCGAAGGGGGTAGATGAGGCAGAGGTTGCTGTCTTTGTTGTTGTATCATCGATTCTGTTAAGGCTTCAAGCATTCGCTCCATCCAGTTCATTCGAGACTCAAAGGATTCAGTTGTTTGCTATAAGTAAACAAAGCACTAATAAACATAGGCAAATAATTATTTTCATGGTTTCATTTCATTTCGGTTTAGATATGTTCATATATTTCACACACACTCACACATGTAGATGTAATGTCCCTAATTATTTTCTAAGACATCCTATAGCTCATATGGACTCATGTGTGCGATATAACACGTGTTTTGATACCACTCTATCACGATCCAAACCCGTCTTTATAGGTTTAGCATCATAACTGGTCAGTAATTCTAAGATTATTGAAGGCCTCTGAATAGATTAAATAAAATTAAGGGACTAATAGAAGCAAATATTAAAAGATAATATCCATAGAGCTGTGCAGACATACATGGGACAAAAATTTTAAAACTTAATTTACATAATTATGATGTCATCCTCACGTCACCATACATACAGATAAACAAAAAGACATGTTCGGACTTTAACAGAAGAAATACAAGAAGTCTTAAACATTGTTCACAAAAACTTGACCAGTTCACAAAACGGAAATCTCCTGGCTGACAGAACAGATCTCCAGGCAATCATCACTGAACCTGGTCACACGTCGGATTGCCTACATACATAAATAATATAGTAAGTTGGAGCCCAGTGAATAATAACAGAGTAAATATTTTAATGAATGATGTCCGTAATAAAGTCAGAATTAGAGTTCAGAGTCAGAAACAAATTCATATTCAGAGTTCACAGATAATCATACGTGGTACATCCATTAGCGCTAACAGAACAGTTAACCCATTTATATGGGATGTAAACATAAGCAGTTGACTCATGTGCACAGAAACGTTTATAAGGATCTATAACAATTGACCCATGATCACATGGGACGTACAGTTAACTCATGATTACACGAGACATATACAGAGCAGAGAACATATATCACATGATGCTAAGGATGCCACGAATACTTTTCAGAAATCTGAACAATCATTCATCTATATAGAAAATTGCATTTCAGGAAACAGATCATTTCATATCATCAGAAAATAATTAAAGTCAAACATAACTTTATAGAGTTATTACTCACAGATAGCTCCACTAGCAGAACAGTTAGAACAGTCGGATCAGACAGTATATGGTGCGTGACCTACATAAGCACATAGTGGATACACATTGAAACACACGCTCGAAAAACACTTAGCTCATTTCTTTTCTATCTTGGTGTGTTTTTAATCCTTACCCTCATTATTATATCTTAATTAAGGCTAGGAATGCCTAAAATGCAATGAGGATGTCAAAATGTACTTTGAAACATTTAGTTAAGTTTTAAAAAACAGGACAGTTCGCTCGAGTGCAACTTGCTTCGCTTAAGTGGACCCCTTGGTCTACAAAACTTCTGAGAGCTCTCATTTTACGCTTGAGTGCAACTTCTGGGCGCTTGAGCCAAGGTTCAAAAATAAGAGTGGTCGTGCTTGAGACCATACAAACTTTTCTTTAATTTGCAAACAAATTTCTCTTTCCCTTTCTCCACAAATCCTTCTGGTTGCTCCATGTAAATTTCTTCTTCAAGATCACCATGAAGAAATGCGGTCTTCACATCAAGTTGCTTAACTTCAAGGTTCATATTTGCAGCCATGCCAAGTACAACCCGAATAGAAGACATCTTCACAACCGGCGAGAAAATCTCGTCAAAGTCAATACCTTTCTTTTGCCCAAAGCCTTTCACTACATGACGTGCCTTGTACCTCAGATTCTTGCTATCATTCTTCAATTTGAAAACCCACTTATTTTTCAGAATTTTCCTCCCTTTAGGCAACTTCACTAAATCATAAGTCTGGTTTTCAAGCAAGGAATTCATCTCCTCTTCCATGGCCTTTTTCCAATCATCTTTCTTTGCATGCTCAATTGCTTCTTGGTAGCTCTCCAGTTCCCCTTGATCGGAAATCAACACAAATTCATTGGGAGGATACTTTCTTGAAGGTTGTCGGTCCCTTGTAGATTTTCTTAACTCAAGTTGTGGTGGCGGTTCTTGAGTTGGATGCTCTTCCTCAATTTCTGGCTCAACTTCATTAGGATTAGCATCATCCTCCACTTCTTCAATAGGTGGCTGCACATCTCCCCCATTTTCATCATCAACTGAAGATAAAGGAGATGGATCCATATCAATGAGATCACTAGTTTTTGGCTCCGGTTGATCACCTTTGCCAAAGTCTTCAATTGTTTGGTCTTCAAGAAACACAACATCACGACTTCGAATGACTTTCTTGTCGACCGGATCCCACAATCTATACCCAAATTCATCACGCCCATAGCCAAGAAAAATACATTGTTTTAACTTAGTATCAAGCTTGGACCTCTCATCCTTTGGAATGTGAACAAAAGCTCAGCAACCAAACACTCTCAAGTGTTCATAAGACACATCTTTGCCAGTCCAAACTCTTTCAGGAACATCACCATTCAAAGGATAGCAAGGAGATAAATTGATCACGTCAACCACTGTACTCATTGCCTCACCCCAAAAGGATCTTGGCAATTTAGCTTGTGAAAGCAAACGCCTTGTTCTTTCCACAATGGTGCGGTTCATTCTCTCGGCAACGCCATTTTGTTGAGGAGTCTTCTTAACTGTCTTTTGGTGCCGAATACCTTGGCTGCGACAATACTCATCAAATGGCCCAATGTATTCACCACCATTGTCTGTTCGAATGCACTTCAATTTCTGCCCTGTTTCTCTTTCAACCATGGCCTGAAAATGCTTAAATACTTCTAGAACTTGATCTTTAGTTTTTAGTAGAAAAACCCAAACTTTCCTTGAATAATCATCAATGAAAGTAACAAAATAAAGTGCACCACCATGTGTTCTAACTTTTAAAGGACCACAAACATCCGAATGAATCAACTCCAGAATCTTTTCTTTTCTAGAAGCAACATTTTTATGAAAAGAAACTCTATGTTGTTTACCCGCCAAACAATGAATACAAGTTTTAAGATGTGTACCTTTCAAATCGGGTAGAAGCTCTTTCTTGAACAAAACTTGTAGCCCCTTTTCACTCATATGGCCAAGCCGCTTGTGCCACAATTCGGTAGAAGTATCATCTTCAAGTGCATTGACAATACCTTTACAAATTTTTTCTTGCATCGAATAAAGTGTATGAGTCTTCTTGCACTTAGCCACCACCAAAGAACCCTTTGTGAGCTTCCATATTCCATCACCAAATTTGTAGTTGAAGCCTTCATCATCTAGCTTTCCAGTAGAGATCAAATTGAGGCGAATGTCGGGAACATGCCTCACATCTTTAAGCAACAACTTGCAGCCCAAATTTGTTTCCAAGCAAACATCACTCATACCAATAATCTTGGACAAACATTCATTACCCATTCGAACAGAACCATAATCTCCTTTGGTGTAGGTAGTGAAGAAATCAACTCGAGAAGTCACATGAAAAGAAGCACCGGAATCAATCACCCAATTACTCTCTTGGCCCACAAAATTGATACAATCATTTTCACAAACGACCATGAGATCATCGATAGTAACTGCTGTTGTGTCTTCTTGCTTCTTATCCACACTTTTGTCACGCCTTTTCTCCTTGTTCTTGAGCTTTCGGCATTCCCGCTTCATGTGCCCTTTCTCATGGCGATAATAACACTCAATGTCTTTCTTTGAAAAAGAACCATCTTTTAGTTTGTCCCGGCTTTGATCACGACCATGAGGAGTCTTACTTCTCCCCCTTGTTTTGCTTCGGCCTCTCACAACAAATGCTTCTGACTGAGAGGATCTCGCTGATTTTCTTCTAGTTTCTTCATTCAACAAGCTACTGGTGACTTGGCCTATTGTGACAACTCCATCAGGCGCCGAATTACTAACTGTCACAACCAAAGTCTCCCAACTTTCGGGCAAAGAACTAAGTAGCATCAAAGCCTGCAACTCATCATCAAAAACAATTTTCATAGAAGCAAGTTGGTTAACAATACTCTTTATTTCATTCAGATGTTCCGGAATAGGGCTGCCCTCTTTATATTTTAAATTAACCAACTTACGAAACAGAAAGGCTTTATTTGTAGCTGATTTTCTATCATAAAGACTCTCTAATTTTTTCCATAAATCATGTGCCGAAGTTTCAGTAGCAACATGATGAAACACACTGTTATCAATCCATTAATGGATAACACCAACGGCTTTTCGATTAAGCCTCTTCCACTCATCATCTTTCATATCAGCAGGTTTGCCACTATCACCCTCAATGGGTCCATACAAGTCTTTACAAAATAATAGGTCCTCCATTTTAGTTTTCCAAGTTACCCAATTACTTCCATTTAAGCTAGACATACGACCCACATTCTCCTCCATTGATTTACACAAATAATTAAACCCAAATAAACCGTAAGCTCCGATACCAGTTGTTAGGGAAAATCGATGATTCCCCACAAGCAAATCAATCAATGGGAATAAAAACTAATGCGGAAAAATTAAATCAAAGGCAACACAAGAATTTTACGTGGTTCCCTCAATGTGAGGTACGTCCACGGGATCGAAATCCGATTCCACTATCAACCAAATAAGTTCCAAACGATTACAAACGAGACATTAATGGTCTCACAAAACCACCCTCATGTGAATTCCAAATAATCACAAATAAACAAGAGGAAAGACCTCACCAAATAGATGAACCAAAATCTTCAAAACTAGAGTTGTAGAAGACCCAAAATAATAATCCAAATTAGCTTCACCAAAGCACCCAAACAAACATGCACTAAAAGAAAATTCCAAAGCCCCTAATGAACTAAGCAAATAAAATGGCACTGTTACCGAGGCTGAAACTAATAGCTGCTGCCGTTTTTTTTCTTGTAATCCCACCAAGAAAAAAAACATAAACAATATATATATATATATATTGTGAATCTAGGGTTTTGTAATCAAACCCTAATTATTACCAAATTGGATTGGGTCTCCACAAATATAATATATAAAAATATATTATACTAAACCAAGCCAAATTAAAACTCTTTTAACAAACCAATTGGGTCCCACACTCCAATAAGGAGGTATACCCAACAGAAATCAATGGATGTAGGTGGATAGAGGTGTTTAGATAAGATCTAGAGAGAGTGTGTGTGAAGAAATTAGGATTTGAAGTGTTTTAGAGAGAGAAAGAAATGAAAATGTGACTTAAAAATGTCCTTCCCTGATCTGATATCAGCATGGACTGCTTGAACAACTAATCCATCGCTCGAGTGTAAAACACAAAAACGAAAGACCACTGGAATGACCAAACCACCGCCCAAGCGCACAATGATCCACTTCTAGAAGTTTTGCAGATTGTTGAAGACCGCTCGAGCAAAGATCACCCTACTCCCAGAAATTTTGCAGACCTACAAAAATACTGGGAGATCTCAAAAACAGTTTGAGCGACCATAGCATTACTCGAGCGAACAAGGAAAGAAATGGACAATAACTCTTTTGCAAAACTAACTCCTAACATGTTTCAAACACAGCCAACAACAAGATGAAGAGGATACAAACAAGAACTAAAGATATAGAATTCTGGATTTAAGAAAATAAAAATGGTCAGTTCTAAACCCGAACCATTGTAGATTAGTTGAAAAAATATATATTGTAAAACTAAATTTTTGTATAGCTTTTACAGAGAAGACAAATAAAGATATTGTAAAACTCAATTTTCATTTAATTTTTTAATTTTTTTTTTCAACAAATTAAACTCATTCCTTTTTCTTTTTAGTAAATTACAAATACACTCTCTGAGATTTTCTTAAAATACGAATTGTCTCATATAATTCTGGAAATTACATCCACCTCCCTCACATTTTAAATTTCATAACAATTGACGTATTTTATTAATAAATCAGCACATCAATTAATAGTTTGACATGATATTAAAATTTTATTTTAGTTAATAATTTAAGTAATTTTATTATTGTATAGGAAAATAATTAAAAATTTTATTTTTTCAGTTAATTTTTTTAAATAAAAATTATAACAATAGAATATTTGTAATTTTTTATATCACAGAAGACAATACATATTTTACGTAAATTTTAAAAAATGTATTTATATAATTTATTTTTTTTCTTTTTTTTTTTTCTTTTTTTTTTTTGGAATATATGTGTATTACATTCATTTTTTTCATCTGAACTCATGGTCAAACCTATCAACCAGGATCCTCTGGAGTGGGATTCCCTGGAGTCATCCCTGGAGTGAGTGATCCAACGGCTCAAATTGTTTTTGTTATTATCTTACCGGTAAGATATATTATCTTACCGGTAAGAGATATTAATCAAAACGACGTCGTTTTGATTAAATAATATTATCTTACCGGTAAGATAATAAGAAAAACGATTTGAGCCGTTGGATCACTCACTTCAGGGATCACTTTAGGGAATCTACTCTAGAGGATCCTGATTGCAAACCTATTTACAACACGTGGCTCACAACAAATTTTTTTTTTGGATTGAAAAACGAGTCAAACGCAAAACAGTACGGCTGTCAGTGACATCACATCCCCTAAAAAGACAACATATAAGTGCTCGTCTGACTTTCCTTATTTTGAAAAGTCCGTGAAATGTTAATTCTTTTAATTATATTATTTTTTTTAATCATAGTTTATTTAAGGTGTATTATATAAGTATATATATATATATATTTAATCTTTTTTGAGCTATACAGTCTTTTTATTTTTTTGTATATTTTTTCGTAAAAAGTCAAAAAAATACATTTATTTATATCATTCAAAAATATGTTGAAGTTCTAGAAAGTGGAGGCCTGAATTGTAGCTGCATTATACGAGTTGAGATCCTCTCTTTGAAATATCTTCTTGCCTCCTTAGTTGAAACGATGGAGATGCATCGTGAATTGATCCAACGGTTCATATTTGGGCTGGAAATTCAAGTTTTAATTTTTTTTAATTATTTTTAAATAGGTAAATCTAGATCATTGAATTAACTCACGATACATCTCTACCGTTACAAGTTGGGTGGCAAAGAGAGAGCTCAAGAAAAGGATCTCAACTCACATTATACACTGTCACATGGTAAATGGATGGCCACCAATAACAAGCTTATATCGGTTTGGTAGAATTTTTTTATTTTTAAA
This sequence comes from Camellia oleifera, assembly GCA_022316695.1. Lineage (NCBI taxonomy): Eukaryota > Viridiplantae > Streptophyta > Magnoliopsida > Ericales > Theaceae > Camellia > Camellia oleifera. Next base: position 59,745,008 of record CM039315.1, on the reverse strand, counting down.
ATTGATAATTAAAAAGTAGAAGTTAAAAATATTTTCTTATTTAATTTTTAAAAAATTAGATTTTTTTTTTATTTATTTAAATTATTTTTATCTAATAAATTATAATTAAAAAATACATCAACAATATTTTTAAATTAAAATAAATTGTAATCACCTTTTAAAATTATAATAAATAAACCAATTAATGGATAAGAGGAAGAGAGAGAGAAAAGGGAGGATGGTGAGATCTTTTTCGTGGTGCACAAGAAAGAGACAAGAGTGTGATGGGCAGCAAGACCACAAATATTCTATGGTGAATTACACATCAGTGGTGTGTCATAAATTTTTTTTTTCATTTTTTATAAAAAGTTGATAAATTTTACAAATATTAATAATAAAAAAATTTCACTATTGTTTAATAATTTTTCAAAACTTCACTTGAATAATAATTTTCTCAATATTTTAAATTATAAAATATTCACTTAACACATTAATATTTTCAATGTAACACTCGTATACTCATTAAATTAATCATTTATTTGATAAAACAATTAATTTAACAAAAATATTACAGTTTCAGAAATAATCACTCAAAATTTTATGAGTAACGTGAGTGCGTGATAAATATTGAATTGATGTAATGTGCGTCTAAATATGGAAAAATAAATTACTCATAAATTGATATTGTTAAATAAAATTTAGAATAACTTTTTTAGAATAATAGTACTACTATTAATTTAATTTGGAGAAATATCAAATCAGTGATTTTTGAAAAAAATAATTACAAATGAATAATAAACTTTATAAATATTAATAATTAAAATTATAAACTTTTTAATAATTTTATAATTATTTTTAAGAAAATGGGCTGAAATATAATTTCCCCATTTAATTTCATGATCCTAGCCGTCCAAACGAATATCAGCCTACAACCACAAACATTCTGAGCCGCCTTTGTTGAAATGACAACATATGAACCCATTTTACTAATTTTCATATTTGTTGTCTATTTTCACTATTCCACCGATCTCAGAAATCGTCTATATTTTTAAATTTATTATTTTTTTCAACAATTTAAAGACTTCATTTATAAAACCTAATTAAAATCTTTTAAATTTTTGAAAAAAAATGAATACTTTTTAAGAAAATATATATGATTAAAGAGAAAATTAGTGAAAAATTCAATTTAAAGATGATATAAGGCATTAGATTTTAAGTAAAATTTTATTTGGTGATAAGAACAAGCCGGAAAAGTGTCAAAAAATCGCTGCAAAATTTCGCCGGCACCGGGAAAGTCGTCTACAGCGGCAGTGACCAGCGGCAACAGGTGGTGGTGGTGAGATAGAGAAATGTGTAGTATTCAATAGAAAAGGTGTTGAATAAGTGACATATGTCACATTTTAACAGATAGGTAGTTTGATGAATTTTAACAAATAGAAAAATTGGATAATTTCAAGATATAGAGTGATTTTAATAGACAGACAAATACGTTAATTTTAATAGATAATTGTCCTTCTGAAAATGTAGGGATCAAAATGACACAAAAAGTAAATGTAGGGACTATTAGAGTAATTTTCTCTCTCTCTCTCTCTTTTTTTTTTTTTTTTGTCTAGAAACATAAATACTTTCTTGAACAATTCTATGATACTTATTAGTAAAAATGTAAGAGAACAAATATGATTGGTGGTCAAACAAAATAATGATACTTGGTCATTTAATAATATTTGGATGCATATATTTTTAATGATATAGAATTTTAGTAATTTTTTTGTATACCTTTAATCATGACGTGTTTGCACACATACGCATACCATGCCTCCGTTTGATGTAAGTCAAAATGGGATTTTTTTGCTAAAATAGTCATAAAAAGATAAAATAGCTTTTTAATTCAATAAGACAAAATGTCACATCCAAACCATTACTACAAGAAATTGTACTTTTGTCAATCAAAAATTTAGTCGGCAAAAGTCCATTTTTAGTTGGCAAAAATTTTCTGCAACTAAATTTTTTGGTCACCAGTGGAGGGTCGAGAAAAGTAATTAGCGACTAAAAATTTTTTTAGTCAGGAAAATGTTCTATTTGCCGTTTAAATTTTTAGTCGCTAAATATATATTTACTGCAACTAAATCATTTTGTAGCTAAAATATTTTAGTCGTCAAAAGTGATATTTTCCCGACTAAATATGTTAGTCGCTAATTGTACCATTCCCTGACCAAACATGTTAGTTGCCAAAAGTAATGTTTGCGCGACTATAACTTTAGTCGGCAATAGACTTATTCGCGACCAAACCCTTTGGTTGCCAAAATTAATAATGTACCGATTTTTTTTTTAGTTGTCAAATGTGAGTGGTCATACACCGACTAACAACTTTAGTCAGCAAAACTATTACTTACCTTTCCCGACTAATCACTTGGTCGTCAAAAGAGGAAAAACCAATTTTTGGTTGCCAATTCAATTCTTTTTATTTATCAAAATATAATAATCCATCAAATCCATTCAATATAACCTATAATTTTCAAGAATAATTCAAATCAACAAAATCTACTAAATCATGAACATCCAACAAAATACATAAATTATCAAATCCTTAACATGTTTAATTGAAGTCATCAACTATTATAAGTTTTCATCTACAAATAATTCCAAACTACATAATCATCCAATTAAAAGTCATGTAATCTATATAATCATCCAAAAATATAACTAGTAGTCTATCCAAATATTTTCCATACACATCTATCCAAAAGTACATAATTCTTCAAAAAATGTAACAAGTGCCAACTAGTCTTGTACAATTCAGCTTCGTGCACGAATTCATCCATTTGTACCAAAGAAAAAGAGAAATAGTCAGGTAATTTTTTTATGAAAATATTTGCATATCAAATGATTATTAAATTAGACAAAAAATGAAAAATGCCAATGGAAAGTAAAGGTAACATGAACAAATTAAATGACTATCAATACCATTTTGTAAATAAAACAACATTCATATGTATATATCCAATCAACATTACAATCTATCAATATCATCATTTCCAATGTTGTTTGGCGTCTAGTTTTAATACCAACCGCATTAGCCTCATCCTCAGACTTTTTCATTTGTGGTCTTTACTCAAATAAGGCTTCTTTTTATTGTTCTTTACAGAAATGTCTATTTTTGTTACTATTTGAGGAACTATTTCAAAAAGGTGGTGTTTTGTTGCTCTCACAAGTTTATTTAATCTAGGCTGATGTGACCGTGATGATCTTGGGATTGTTTGGGAGCTGTTTCAAATTTTTGCTCCTATATAGCCCATTTTTGCCATTTTCTCTCACATTTTTTGGTCTGAATCTCTAACCGCGTGTCCTATCGGTGCGCCGCTTGCTCTCACAAGTTTTTTTTAATTGAGGCCGAGGTGATCATTATGATCTCGGGGTGGTTTGGGAGCTGTTTCCAATTTTCGCTACCAAACGACCCGTTTTTGCCTTTTTCTCACCTTTTTTTTTTCTTTCTAAATCTCTAACGGTGTGTCCTATCGATGCCCCGCTTCCTCTCACAAGTTTGTTCAATCTAGGCTGAGGTGACCATCATGATCTCGGGATGATTTTGGGGCAGTTTACAATTTTCGCCCCCAAACGGCCCGTTTTCGCCTTTTTCTCTCACATTTGTTTTGTCAAAATCTCTAACTGTGTGTCCTATCGATGCGCCGTTTGCTCTCACAATTTTTTTTAATCTAGGCTGAGGTGACCGTTATGATCTCGAGGCTGTTTGGAGGCTGTTTCCAATGTTCGCCCCCAAACGACCCGTTTTTACCTTTTTCTCTTACATTTGTTTGTTTAAATCTCTAACCGTGCGTTTTATTGACATGCCACTTGCTCTCACGAGTTTGTTTAATCTATGTCGCTTGCTCTCACAGGTTTGTTTAATCTAGGTTGAGGTGACCATAACGATTTCGGGACAATTTTGGGGCAGTTTACAATTTTCGCCCCTAAACGGCTCGTTTTCTCCTTTTTCTCTCACATTTTTTTGTCTAAATCTCTAACCGTATGTCTTATCAATGTGCTGCTTGCTTTCACAAGTTTTTTTAATCTAGGCCGAAGTGACCATTATGATCTTGGGACTATTTGGGGGCTATTTCCAATGTTCACCCCCAAACGGCCCGTTTTTGCCTTTTTCTCTCACATTTGTTTGTCTAAATCTCTAACCGTGTGTCCTATCGACATGCGACTTGCTCTCACAAGTTTGTTTAATCTATTCCGAGGTGACCATGATGATCTCGGGGCTGTTTCCATTTTTTGCCCCCAAACGACCTGTGTTCGCCTTTTTCTCACATTTTCCCCCCCAAATCTCTAGTTGTTGAATTTCTATTTGATTGATCAATGTGTGGTATTCCAAATCCTCAAAAAAAATTAGGTGAACTAAGCCACCCTAAAAGGAAATAGATATCTAGAAATATTCACTGATCTTGCAAAACAAGTCAATAAAGGCACATTGTATTTGTGATTCAGAGAACAAAAATCAATAAAAAAGAATATGTAGCAAAGCACATCAGGTATCCAAACCAATGACACACAGATAGCCTCAGCAGTGAAACAAGAAGCCACATGGTTTCCCAATCTTGCATGTGGCTTAAAGTGGTCAATGTTTACTTCAAACCAAGTGTTGTTAGCACAGACTGTAATAAGAAAATTTTCCAACAAGGATAGCTTAACAAGAAAGGAGACTGAAAACCATAAATTTAAAACAGTTTATTAAATTAACATGTGACAATTCTATGATCAAAACCTATACAGCTTAAGAAACATCCTCAATTCGCTAATATTACCAAAGTGATAGATTAAAATTGTTATTCCAAACATCATAACAACAATTAACCAACTATAATTGAGATTGCTCTCTTCAATTTGGATTTCCTACTACAATTTCCATATTCTTCCCTACCAAATACAATTATTATTAGGATTAATCATGCCAACTATGTTTCTTCTAATCTCCAACCACAAATGTGTATAAGTCAATTCTCTATTTTGATCACCAATATAACAATGCTCAACTGAAAGTAAGCAAACATGTCCTAGAAACTCTTACAGTGATCCTATCCTAAAATGATTTTGGTGCCCATTCAGCCAAGCCCTGAAAGAGTAGATCCCTATGTTTTCCCAAGCACTCATCTAGAATTGGACAAAGTTGGCTAAATGTGTATTCAGTGTCAGGAACAAGACTACTTGTTTATATAAGCAAATCATCCAAGAAGAGAATTACACCATATTAATTTATGCATCTATTAGTCATTCAATAATTAGTTACCAATGTCAAAAGGAACGAATTGCTAGAACCTTTTTCAAGATAATAACTTGTAATTGTTATAAGAGTGGGTGGTTGTAGCATTTTTTAGAATGTATTCAGTTCAATAAATAAGTAATTACCATCTCAATAACACCAAGGTAGCTGCCATGTATGCTTGGATCTTGCCCACTGGATTCGTCAGCCATAAAAGCACGAATGTTCATTTCATATATACCAAGATCTTTCTGCAAAGAGAATAGCAAAGATTACAAAGAGACACTTAGGTAATTTGTAAAAAATAATTAAGACACCCAACACAAAAATGTTCAATCATGCAACTCAGAACTCATCATTAAAAATTTACCTACAATCTGTAATACATCTACTCCTCCATTAGCTAGTAAACAAGCTATCAAGATTTGAGGACCATCATATGCAGATAAACGTTAAGGTGCTGTTTTGGGAAGGGAAAGACAATTTCTTGTAACCAAGAGAGGGAAGGGAAAGACAAAATTTTGCAGTAGTAAGGGCTGTTTTGGGAAGGCTTTTAACCTTTGTTTTGATACTCAAAAAAAAAGAAAAAAAGAAAAAGAAATCAATGGTCTATATTCATTGTGGGCGTGACCTACATCTCACTAACTTTAAATGTGCACCACTTACTTTCAGGTTGAGATTCAAAATAATTTTTCATGGTTGATAGCATTTTTGTTCATTACCTTGGCCATCTACAAACACCAGCAATTATTGTATATGCAGATATACAAAGCACAATGGATGTGTTTTGTTATCACGATTCATGATTCGATTCACGATTTGACAACTAAGATATATATATTATAAACACACAAACAAACAAAGATATTAAGAAAAATTTCAAGTAAATTAATGGAATAACTAAAATCATAACATGATTGACTTTAGAAATGTGTAATAGGGAAAAATTGGATAATTCTCAACTGCTTTTGAAAATTGGAATCACAGAAACAGTCCTTAATTTTTTAGGGATCCTAAACCTCAGACTTATAAGGTAGCAATGGCTCATGTCCTAAACCTCAAAAACAGTCCTCAATTTTTCACAAGTATGGAATTATTCAAATAAAATGAAACCCATGTAAATGAAAGAAAGACACTCACGTTTCTTCATTTGGGCCTTTTTAGCATAGTATTTTTTAGCAAATATCTTACCCTTGATACCCAAAGACTGCTCAATTCAAATTGAAGAACAAAATTAGAACTTCCAAGCAAAATTTCATAAATATATAAATCAGAAGAGAGAAAAGTAGAGAAATTGAACCTTCTGAGCAAGCTGAAATCGCTTGTAAACCTTGCAAGCCTCTTTCTTGTGTTTGCGCTTGAAGTGATCATGGCGATAGCCATGTCTCTTCCTGTGAAGCTCTATGTAATCTCCTTGACGCTTAACAAATCATTTATCAAACAAAAACAAAATCAAATCAATACATGTTCAATTGAGATCAATATCAAAAATATACAATTACCAAACCCATACACCCAAAAAAAACAAAAAAAAAAAAAAAACAAAATTTTAAGTTGATATGGGCCAGAAATGAGAAAGCTGACTAGAAGGCAGTGAAAGAAGAAGAAAAACAATAACATTAAATGTGGTGTATATACTCTGACTAGTCATCTTTGCTTCAAATTAAGCACCACCAAACCATAGCATCAATACTTGGTAAATAATTAAAACCAAATACATTGGTTTAATTCCGCATCTTTAAATAAGTTTAATTTTGATCAGTTTTAAAATTTTAGATTAAGGATCAAATCGCACAAAACCCAATTTAATGTAATTTGGGTTGGTTCCATTATACTAAAAATAAGTGAATCAATCAATAATAAATAATTCAGTCAAAAAAAAAAAAAAGTCAACAATAAATAAATAAAATAAATAAGTTTTTAACATTAAAACATAACACAAATAAACAATTAAATATGATTTAATATAAACCAACAATTGTGAGTCGTATAGTAAAGTCCAACTCAAGTTTAAACACAACCAATATAAATTAAATTTAATAACACAACTAATAAAATAAATTTGAAGAATTGAACTCAACCTCTATAGGTTAGTTGTGAATTTAGGCTTCTTTCTGTCCTTAACTTTTGGGAGAGTTAGCTCCAAAAAATTCCTCAACTCATTAGTCATATGGTCTAAAACCCAATAACAAAAAACAAATGCATATATCAAATTATCATATGTACAAATTCTTTTGAGCGTTAGCTCCAAATAGTTCTCCAACTAATCAGTAATATGCCCTAAAACCCAATCACAACAACAACAAAAAAAAAATGCATATATAAAATCATTATAACTCCAAAGATATTTTCTTCTTTCTGCACCAAATCAACTGAACCTCCTCATCACAAATTAGCAACATACCATCATGGATCAGGTACCAGATTAGCACCAAGCCAGCTCTGCAGTAACTAAATTTTGTTATGTCTCTCTCTCTCTCTCTCTCTCTCTGATTGATATAGCTATAGATATTTGTGGTATGAGTCTAAACCAGTGGGCTAGAAGTGTAATTTCCTGTAGTGTGTTCCTAATGTCACCAAGGGAAAAAAAGCAAACCATAGCCAAATCCTGTTCAAACCTACATGGTTGACTTGGGACCAAAGTGTTAAGTTTACAACTATAATCTGCATGAATTAGATATAGAGCAATAGAGATCAAAATGTTTAAAATTTACAAAAGACATCAAGCTTTAAGGATTGGATTAAGACAGATATCTCACGACAAGGAACCCAAATACCAAAAGCATGCTTCCTTTCCTTGCCTGAACACCCTTATAAACATTGTACACACTACACAAGAACAGAACACCATGTAAGGCAAGGTTAATCTGATCATCACACAAGAACAGTTAAGAAGATGAGCATGTAAATTTTTGCCAAAAAGAATATGAAGAACTACTTGCTTGAATGAGATCATTGGAAAAACAGAGAAAGCTATCATTAAAAACAACATAGCTCTGTTTGTTGGGATTTCTGAAGTTAAAGAATAAATAGATAAACGAAAAATGAAAATAATAAAATAAAAGCAAGTCAATTTTTTTAAAATGTGCTTCAAAAATAGACAAGGGCAAATCACATTAGGGCCAAGAAAATAGACAAGGCAAAGCCTAACTGGCATTTAACAGAACTTCTAAATATATCCCAAAATCGAAGTGGAAAAAGCTGTATTTCACCTGACTATTGCCTCCAAACATCCATAACTCACCAAGCACGAAAGGTCACAGATTCAATGACTACAATCAAACATTTAAAATCTAGGAAGGTTACCCTGACAAAAGAGCATTCAGTGAACCCAACCAGAGCATTCAGGTATAGCAACTCTAGATTGGAAGTTATTATGCAACTCAACCTCTTTAGGTTATGATTTGGGGCTGGGTCGATTTATAGGTATGTGAATGGAAGAAGGAAGAGAGAGAGAGAGAGAGAGAGAGAGAGAGAGAGAGAGAGAGAGAGAGAGAGAGAGGGCGAAACACATACCTGGGATAATGCTCCAATGGTGGATCGACGGAGGTACGACGGTGCGACGATGTGATGACGGTGCGAGAGAGACTGTGGAAGGAGGCGAGGAGTGAGAGAGAGAGAGAGACTCACAACGATCATAGAGACACACCAACCTTCCAAGATAAGTTAGCCTAAAATAAAACGGTGACGTTGTGCAAAAAAAAAAATTTCCTGACTAATAGCTTTGGTCGCCAAAAATAGGTAAAGTAACCTTTTCCCTACTGAAACATAGTTCCGTCGCCAATTAATTTAGGAACCCTTTAAAAATTCAAATCCTCCCTCCAAAATTTTAATTACAATTGCTGACTAAACAATTTAGTCAGTAAAGTCAGTTAAAGGTGATTAAATTTTTTTAGTAGCTAAGCAGGTGTTTGGCATGGACTAAAAAAGTATATTTTTTTTTTGCATACATACACTTATTTAGGTCATATCAATCAACATCTATCAATATCTCCTCTTTACTTTTCTATCCAATTTCTCTACTTTTCTACACATTTTTTTTTATAATAAAAAGTCAAAAAATATATTTGTTTAGAACATCTCAAACCACCTTTAAATATTGCCAACTAAATAATTTTAGTCACCAAAAATAAATATTTACCGACCAAATATTTGGTCGCCAAAGAGAAAAGCAAAAATTATGTTATTTGGTTTGTGGCTAAATTATTTAGTTGGCAAAAATTCTTATAACATGGCTAAAAGTTTTTTGGTCACTGAAGATAAATTATTACTTTAAGAGGTTGATTCTCAATTTTTGTAAAGGGAAAAATTTATAGGAACAACATATTCTCATTTTCCCTCCACAAATCACTCTCCAAATCCAAGATTCAAGCACCAAAAAAAAAAAATTTAATCTTTCTAATTATTCCACTGCTTTCAATTTCTAAAGCTCTCAAAATTTTTGCATAAATACACATATGTAAACAAATAAAATCCCTATACATATTCCCCACAATACATAAATACATAAATACATCTATCTCTATATTTATATGTGTACACACAATTACAAGGGTTTCAAAAGTATAAAAGGGATTTTGAAATACCCTAAATCTAGAACAAAAATCAAAACTCATTACTCAATTCATAGAAATGAAAATCCTATAGCATCAAAAAAAAAAACCCTAGAGCAAGAGTAAAATGGGAAATAGAGGAAGGGAGAGAGAGAGAGAGAGAGAGAGAGAGAGAGAGAGAGAGAGAGAGAGAGAGAGAGAGAGAGAGAGAAATCTGAATGTTGATGGGACGCAAGGCGGCGGTGAGCGACGAGGAGTGAGGGCAGGCGACTCTCTGTTTGGTGCTTGGTGTCTAGTTTATGTACCTCAGCTGAGATACAGAGAAATAAGAAATAATAATAATAATAATAATAATAATAATAATAATAATAATAATAATAATAATAATAATAATAATAATAATAATAATAATTAAACATAAACTCAAATTGGGGCGGTAAGTGTTCCCACCAAAAAAATTGAGTTTTATTGCCGACTAAATGTGTTTTGGTCACCAAAAAAGTATATTTTCCAACCAAATGAGGTAGTCACCAAAGATTAAAAATGAAATTATACTAGATATTTGGCGACCAAATTTCTTTTAGTCGGCAAAAGTTACTAAATGACGACTAAAATTTATTCAGCTGCTGAAAATAAATTTTTTGTGACCAAACTTTTGGTCGCCAAAAATGAAAAATAAATTTTTATTTTTTATTCGACGACTAAATAAATTTCGTAGCCAAAACTAATTATACACCGACTAAAATATTTATTTAGTCGCGGAAAATAAATTTTTGCCGACCAAACTTTTGGTCGCCAAATATAAAAAAGTAAAATTTTATTTTCCAATCGGCGACTAAAAATATTTAGTAGCCCAAACTAACTGTACAGAGACTAAAAAATTTTTTAGTCGCCAATTGTGGCATTTTTACAGCTAAAAATTCTTTTAGTCACCAATAATCAATATACCCCGACTAAAAAAAATTAGTAGCTAAATCTTATATTTTTGCCGACTAATTTAATTTTTGGTCGCCAATTCTACAACTTTTGGCCATTAAATTTTTTTTTGGTGCCAAATTTGATCGCCAAAAATGTAATTTCTTGTAGTGCATAATTATTTTATTTTTTCTCTCACAAAAATTTAAAAAGTCAAAAAATTTATCTCATGTCATCTGTGTTCTAATTAGCCAATAAAATTGATAAATGTTGAAATTGCTCAATTTGAAAACTTATTTTCCCTCTCATTATCACAAGAGAAGAAAAGGAAAGAAAAAACAGTTAAATTTGATTATTGTGGAAGAAACCAATTTTGGAGGATAGTTTTTTTTTTTAAAGAGTTTGAAAATTTGAAAAAAATTTTGGTTGTACATTTTGAAAATAGTTTTTGTATGATTTATATATATATATATTTTTTTGTAGTTGTATTTTTTTTTTTTTTAGATAGCAATGTATGAATCTACATTAATAATAATAATAATAATAATAATAATAAAATTCATCAAAGTTACTTAGAGAAGTGAAGTTCTTGAAAGTGAAGTAGCATTGACCTTGAACATGTAAGTGTCGACCGATATTGAAGTTCTAGAAAGTGGAGGCCTGAAGCTGAATTGTAGAGGCCTTATCCAGTTGATGAAGTTGTGTTGTCATATGCAAATAGATAAGAGGAGGAGAAACAGTCAAGATGAGATAATTAATCATTCATTTAATAAAAATTTTACAGTTCTAGAAATAACCACATAGATGAAATAAATCTAAATGATAAATTGATATCTTTAACGTGATTATTTGGTTTACATTGTTTTCTTAAAAATTGAGTTTTTTTTTTTTTTTTTTTTTTTTTTTTTTTTTTTTTTCATTTTTAGTAGGTATTTTTAATATTTTATGTAATTTTTAGATAATTTAATTTAAATACACTTAAAAAGTATAATATTTGTGAATTTTTTTAAAAAAAATTTACCAAATATAAAAAATACAAAAAATACGAAAATTCAATATATTTTCGTATTTTATTGTATTTGAAAAATCTAGAAACCCTAGATGTTGATTTGTGATTATGTATCAATATAAAACAGTAAAAAACAATCCCAATCAAACAATCAAGAGAAAGAGACACAACGATTTTTACGTGGAAAAACCACAATTGGACACCTCCAACTGTGATAAAAAAATCACGGGCAACTGCCACAAGACAATCTACTAAGAAGAATTAAAAGAATTACACAGGTATACTCTCAATTATCTAGCAAATCCACAATGCCTAATTGAACCAGCCTCTATGTGCCTCTTCCAATCCCATCTTCACCATGGAATTGTCTTTCTGATGAGCCACTCTAGATTCCACCAAAGTTTCAGACTCGAATTCTTCAGAATCCACAACTGAAGAACAACTCTCTCTTTTGTGTATAACAAACAAATCTTTGATGTACTCTCTTTAAACCATGAGTTGAATACTCAATAAAACATCAAAGAAAATAACAAAATATCCCTAGATATAAACCTTTAAGAACCAAAAAGAAGATCTGGAGGAATTCAATGAATACCTTAGTTTTGGGAGAAAACCAAGTATTTATAGAGAACCAAAAGTAATCCTAGATTGGGAAGAAAAACAAACTCCTTGAGAAATCCGGATTCTGAGGCTCGCTCGAGCGAAGCTTTGCTAGCTCGAGCGAGGAGTGTATTTTTCGTGATTTCTACTAGTGCCTTGGCTCGAGCGACGAATCCTTGGCTCGAGCGAGAACTCCTTGGATCGAGTGAGCAAACCTTCGCTCGAGCGAGCTATTCTTGGCTCGAGTGACCAATGGCAGACATGCAATTTTGAATGCAATTTTACATTTTGCTTCGGCCGCGAGCTGACCGGGCAGCTCGACCCCCATAATAATCAGCGAAGTGGCAATCTTGAAAGCATTAACATCACAAACTTCTCTGCATGGCTCGATTCGGGTTTGGATTTGCATCTAATAAACTCATAGCCTCACTGAAATAAAAGTGTGAATAAAATTACAACTCAAAGAAGTTTTGTCAAACGGGATTATCAAGAATAAAAACCTAACAGTATTCAATGAATTTTTTTTAAAGATTTTATATAATTTTTATACTTTTAAGTATATCAAGATTAAAGTGGATCAAAAAAGTTTTAAAAAAAATGATTAAAATATTTTTAAAAAATCACTCAAAATACAAATTAAAAACTCATAAAACTATTTTAAAAAATTCCAAACCTAATAAATTTCTCCCACAAAAATATGCAGTCAATAATTTTTTATTGATAAGAATTCTCTCACTCATCTTATAACGATGTGCCTGTTTGGTGCAGTTTAAAAGCTGCTTATTTCAGCTTTTAGCTTATTTTAAGTTACTTTGATGTGTTTGGTTTATGTTATAACTTTTTAGAAGTCAGAAATCAACTCATTCTTTGAGTGGGGCAGGAGATACTTAATTTATAAGTCAGAAATCAACTTATATTCATAGTTATAAGTTAGAAGCTATTTAGACATAAGTTATAAACACTTTTCCATAACTCTACTAAACAGGACCGATGAATGCTTACCGGTAAAAATATATTAACGAAATGCTTTTATGAGTGAAATTTCTGGGGATTTGGCACTGTCAAATTTTTAATTCCATGATCCTAAACACCTACAATCATGCTGAGCCGCCCTGGCTGAAATGAGAACATATCAACTAATTTTACCATTAATTTTCATATTTGTTTTGATTTTTTTAGGGCAAATTACATATACCCTTCAAAGTTTAGTAAAATTATAAATACTTCTTGAAGTTTGAGAAATTACAGATGTCTCCCTGAAGGTTATATTTGCATAATAAATTAGGAGGCAAATTGTTACGAAAATATAAATCTTAGGGGATAATTTGTTATGAAAATATAAACCTCAAGAGGATATCTGTAATTTCTGAAACTTCAAGAGTATCTATAATTTAACTAAACTTCGAGGGAGGTACGTGTAATTTGCCCATTTTTTTTTTTTTTTTATTGATGTGATGATTCTTGCGCCAGCTATCTAGGTTGATGTTTGATTGATGTGATTAATGTACAAATTGTAAATAATTGCAATTCAACGGTAAATTTTTAAAATAAATTATAAATTAATGGTAAAATTTATCAATTTTAATAATTAAAATCATAATTTTTTTTATAACTTTTTGTAATTTTTTTGGTGTTACCGTTGATTTACAATTTATCATAGAAAACCGAATAAATCTATATTAATATACACATTCTTAATTTTTTTTAATGATTTTTTTAGTGTTTACCATTGATTTACAATTTAATGGTTTTACCATTAATTTTTTTTAATGGTTTTACCATTGATTTACAATTTAATGGTTTTACCATTAATTTTTTAAAAGTGATTTTTTTTCTTTTATAAATATTTTGAAAAGATGATTAAAAGTTGGTTTTCACCTTTTTTTTTTAAATTTTTTTTTAAAAAACACGTAAAAAATGTGTGAGACAATGTGACTCAAAATGAATTAAAAATTGAAAAGTGACTTTTAATCCGTTTTTCAAAATAGACCATATTTATCAAATAAGTTAAGGGCCCGGACTGTCTCTAGTCCAAAAATAAGACAGTTCGATCCAGTTTAGCCCATTGGACCCACTTTTGAATCCCTTTTCGATAATCAGAACCATTCACATTTTAACTTGTTTAGTACATTATTCTTTCTTTTTTTTTTTTGGGAATGTCAAATATCATAATTGTATTTTTTGTATTGTTAATGGATTTAAAATAATGGCAAAATAAGAAATTCATATTATTTTAATCAGTAATTTTTGAAAATGGACTAATATTTTGGGATAATAAAAAATGAAATAAACGGATGGAATATGTCGTTTATCATATAAATCTTCATATGATGGACCTTAAAAAAATTTTCCAAAACAAAATTTTATGTAATTAAATTTTAATCCAATCATCATTAATATGCTAACATTTAGCATTATATAAACGGGAAATTTTAATATACACACCTTTAAAAATAGTGTAATATATACACCTCTAATTATTATTATTATTATTTTTTTTATAGTTATGACTAATTTTTTTATTTAGTTATGATATTATTTTAGTTAAAACTCTTGAATTTTTTAATTATACATCATGTTGTATTTAGTTATAATTTTTTTTTTTAATCATGACTCAAAAAATTAAAATTATATCATTTTTTTAATTATAAAATACATATAATGCACACTTTAAAAAGGTGTCCACTATAATATGTCCCTATATAAACCTAATAACCCCACTTCACTCATCCCTGGTGAGCTGAGAACGTAATGTCTTTCTCCCTCATCATCACTCTTTCTCTCATCTGATCTATTTTTTCTTGTGTGTGTTTATGTTTTCTTAATTATGCTGTTTTGAAAATTATTTTTTTTAATAATTTTTTAATTTTTACAAAAAAGGAATTTTTAGAAAGTTAAAGGAATAATTAATTTCTTTATAATGATTTTTAGTTAAAATAGTGACTTCTCAAAATAGGCCTTAATCAACCATGTCCCTCTTGTTAATTCTGATTTTGTTATTATTATTATTATTATTATTTTCAGGTATTAGAGAATGGAAAATCCTTTGTTTAGAAAGAAACTATCACCTTCAGATGTTAGAAGCTGTTTTGAAATACCTTGGAGGATTGCACTTCATTTACCTAAGTATCAGGTTGAGGGATCCAATGGTAAAGTCGAGATGGTTATGCGAGTACGAGATCAAACTGGAAGGAATTGGAGGTTTCATCGTGGATCAAGGACAAGGTTTTAAATATCGGCCAGTACGTACCGAAAAATTAGAGTGCCGAGTCGGATACTCACCGGTATATCTGTGAGAATGAATTCCGTGTCCGTAGCGGCCGGTTTCCGATACGTATTGGCCTGAATCCGATACGTGAGCGATACAGTTCCGATACAGTCCGGTACGACTGAAAATGGAGCAAAGCAAAGCACGGCTGTATTTGTCATGCTCTGTTTTTTTTTTTTTTTTTGGCTGAATAAGTCATGCCTTTTGCTTGTTATGTTCTGAATAAGTCCTGCTTTTTCTTTTGGCTAAATGAATAAGCAAAGCACCTGTATTTTTTGTTGTTGTTGTTGTTTTTTTATTTTTTTATTTTTTTATTATGGTAGATTATTTGTATTTATTTTATTATTTATTTATTTATTTGTAGTAGATTGTTTGTATGGGATTATGACTGAAGCGAATGATTTATTTTCATGTTCTTCTTTCTCTTATTAATTTGTTGTGCTTGTGGAAGTAATTCATTGTTGAAAATAAGTAAAAAATATTTCCACATCAATTTTTATATTAAAAGTTTAACATATTGTAACATCCCAGATTTTTAATTATGCTATAGAATTTTTACTAATATTATTTAATTTCAGTTCAGAAAATATATGCTTTATTATATATATTATTATGTGTAATTTGATAAAATAATATAATTATTAAAAATTTAGGGGCTTAAAATATAAATAATAATAATAATAGGTGTGATGTTAAAATAAATAATTAAACTAAATTGGATAAGCTTGACACGTGGCAATTGGCTTGGGGAGCACGAATTCAATCTGTATAAATAAGGAAGAAGTTGACTCGCTGAAGGGATAAGGAAAAGAATGAAAGAAGAAACAGAAAGGAAGAAAGGAAAAGAAAGAAGAAAACAAAAACAGAAAACAAAGAAAAGAAAAGAAGAAAAGAAAAGAAATAGAGAAAAGAATGGAAAGAATAATGGAAGTGGAAAGGGTTTTTGATAGTGGAAAGGAAGAGTAAGGTATTGAAGTTAAGGTGAGTTATATTATACCTTGAGTTACCAAAATATAGTTTACGTATGTTTTGACATACCAAAATCTATTTTATACAAGTATATTTTATTAGTATATTAATAAAAGTTATGTTTTATAAAGATTTCAGTTACGTGGTTTTATTTCTGAATCCTATTTGCTTAAAAGGAAACCCATGGATATATCTGTTTATATTTTAAAGAATATTTGACTATAACCTTATATACAATTATGTTTTGTAAGTACTACCACGGGAATCCCACGCCTTGGGGGACTTAAATAACCATTGGCCTCTGTTTGACCATTTTGTGGTCCTCTGTTTGTCATGGATCCACTGACCTCTGTTTTGTGCGGACCAAAGTGCTGTGCGGAACTAAGTGCTACACTATTGTGGGAGTCACCTCTAGAATCCGTACGAGCCACCTCTTGAATCCGTACCTCTGTTCTGACTGTCACTTCAGTGACCTCTGTTTTGTTCTGTTCTGTACCGTAGTTGTGGTTACATAATATATGTATTTCAGTTATGCTACTCAAATGATCTGTTTATATAAATGTTTTGGCCTAACTAACGATCCATGGTTATTTCGTGTCCCTTATACTCTTGGTATAATATTTCTCACTCTGCCATGTGCTTATAGTTGTTTACCAATTTTCAGGAAATGGCTTTGGAAAGTCTTAGATGCGGGGTTGGGGAATAGACACTCACACGGCATTTTTATGATATTTCTCTATGTAAATAACGACCTTTTTGGTCAATATAATTTTGTAATAAAAAATAGAAGCTCCAGTGATTATTTTGGTACCCTTATTTAAATATTTCTTCCGCTTGCGTTTATTAATTTGTTTTTGAATTGGCCGTAGGTAACTTTAGTTACTGGCCATCACGATGCTTAACCCTTGGGTACGGGGAGCGGGTTGTGACACATATATGCCAAATAAAAGCTTGAAATTAAAATAAATACATATCATTTAATTGTAAATGAGTCAAAAGTGCTTTTACATATCAAAATTTTGATTAAAATGTGATAAATTAAGGCTAAAAGAGTTAAAAAAATGCATAAAATTGAGTTTTAGAGGGATTGCTAATGATTTTTGAAATTTCATATATAGCCGCAACGTCCGATACCCGATACGTACTGGTCGATACTACCGATACCGATACTCCGCGATCGATACTGGTACGTTACCTGATACCGCGATTTAGAATTATGATCAAGGAGCGATGGAAGAGGTTTCTTGGTGAAGAATTGGAAAAAATTTATAACTCAACATTGTCTCAAGGTTGGTGACAGTGTCAAGTTTTATCTCTTTCTCAACCCTCTTGAATATTAATGTTATGTCAAGTTTCATGTAAAAAAATTTATGGTGTTATGCATATAACAACTTTCATAATCTAAAATCGTAAACTATCATGACTTTTACAAATGATAACATAATGTGGAAAATAAATAACATATCCGGATTAGTTATACGAAACGTTCGAGTGATCCATAATTGATTGAATGTAAACCTAATATCAATATTAGTGGAAAAATGTTTCTCTCTCTTAACCCTCTTTAGAATACATTAAATTCAAAATCATTTTGATGGGTAGTCTGTATGTCCTTTTATAGGTAGAGAGGGGACCAATTTCCTTATTCAACAATTATTCCACTTTCCCCTCAAAGTAAGATATTTGGAAAACACTCTTCTTTATTTACCAATTAATTGTAGCAAAAAAAATATGGAATCATAATCTTGCCAAATCTCTAATTCATATTATCATATCATGTAGGTCAATATAATGACTAAATAAATAATTTAGTCTTATATTCTCCCACTTGGCCCATGTGAGAACTTACGTCAAGATTTAACAAGGTTAACATTAGGCGTGCAATAAACCATATTCAATATTACCTTCAATTTGGTCATCATCATAATGCTGTAATTAAATAGTTCACTAATATGAGTCATGGCGGTTCTACACCAATATTGCGATGTAGTCCCTTCCATTTACTACAACAGTAGCAACTAGTTCAACATAGCCCTTTAAGTGAATAGTATAAACAGGTCCAACAATAATGTCTTTTATGAAAGACTATTCCTGTTGTCATTAATTCATTATCATATATATACGTACTCATTTCATAATAGGAGATATATCAGAAACACAATTAATGAGATCTCAATGTGTCAACAAACACAATCAATCATAAATAATAGTTATGGATTACATTCAAGACCCAATTGGCAAGTTTCTTAATTGTCTTTAAGAGTAATCCATTCATCACTAGATCTGCACTTAGAAGTTATATACTTTTGTGTTTTATTGACACTTTCTATTTCTGAAAATTTTCTTTAACGACTAAGTATTTCAATTATATGTGTTTAGCATCATTAGAATACTTATCATTCTAAGAAAAATAAAACAACTGCGAAATTATCACAATAAATTCTCAACGACTTGGCAACACAAGTCGACAATCTCAAGTCTTGAGATAAAGTTTCGCAATAACAATACATAAATTGTGGTCTCAAAACACACCACAAATTCAACTTTCATAGAGGATATTTATGATAGTTCGTTTTACACTTCTCTTAATATTGCTCCTCCACATAAAAGAAACAAAGAACCAAAAGTGAATTTTCTACTATTAATATATCATCTAAATTCTGAATCTAAGTGGCCAATCAATTCATGATTATCAGACTTCATAAATATGAGCAAATAATCTTTTATTCCTCATGATTACCTTATCACTTCCTTATTTGAGCATTAAATTCCATACAATAAATGTATAAAGAATCGTTTCCATTCTAATTGATTTTATAAAAATTTACATAAGACTGGATTTATTTCATTTCAAAACATGGATAACTTTATGTGAATATTCTCTCATTCTAATTCTCTATAGAACTTTTAATATATATATATATACATTCTAAGACAGTCTCGACAATTCATGTGATTCATTTAGAAATATTTCAATTTCTATCACATAGGTTGTTTTAATAATATATTTCATTTGAAAGTTCTTAAAAAGAAATTTCTTAACTCGTGCAATAAATCATGTACATTATTGACAATCAAAGTATCATCAATATACAAAATCATAAATATAAATTTGCTCCCACTGATCTTTGGATATGTACACTAATAAAAAATACTTTCTTTAAATCCAAAGGAAATAGTATCATAAAAGTTAAGATTTAATTTTTAGAAAGCTTGTTTAAGTCCATAAATTGATTTCTTAAGTTTGCAAGTCACATTTTCATTTTCCTCAATAGAAAAACTTTTAGGTTGATCCATATAAAATTCTTCATCTAAACTCTCTTTTAAAAAATTAATTTTCACATACAGTCAACTCAATATCATAATGAGTTATTAATGCCATAATGATTCTAAATCAGCCCTTTAAGATACAAGTAAAAAAAGAATATCTCATTGTAATCAATGTCTACTTTATAAGTAAAATCTTTGGCTACATATCTAGCATTATATCATTTTATATTGCACTTAGAATAATAGATATTTTTGTATTCTTAGGCAATTCAATGAAATCGCAAATTTCATTCTGGTCCATTGATTTCAGCTCATTATTCATAACATCAATTCCTTTAGTAGAATCAATATTTTCTATGACTTGTGACAATAAAACCAAGTCTTTACTTATCCCAATATTATAATAAGATTGTTATAGATATACCATATAATCATTCGAAATGATAAATCTCTTTACCTTATGAGATCTTCTTAATATTGTTTCTTGTGGTTCTTCTACAACTTTTCATTGGTGGTAATTACATTATGGAGTAATTGATTATTCATTTATTGTTCTAAGACATTAAGTTGTTTAACAACTATAGGAACAACAATTTCCTTCAAATTATGGGTAATGATACTTGTACCCAAACTTATTGAATAATTACATTTCATGATTTAACACTCCCACTGATTTCACCATTCTTATTAAATTTGATATTATCGGTTTCTGCAATTCTTATATTATGGCTAAGATAGTAAAACTAATACCCTTTGAATTTTCAAGATAATCAACAAAATAACCACTGATTATTTTGAAATCCAATTTCTTTTCATGTGAATCAATAATTCTAATTTTCGTAGACAACCCTAAACATGCAGGTATCTTAAGTTCATTTTTCTTCCTGTTAACAGTTTGGAATGAATGTTTGGAACTGCCTTACTAGGAACCTGATTTTATATGAAAACAATAGATTAACAACATACATCCACAATGTTATGGGTATTTAAAAATTATTTAACATACTCTTAGTCATATTCATTAGAGTACAAAAATATTTCTCAGCTATATCATTCTGTTAAGGCATTCACAAATATTATGTCTTTCATAGAGTTTACCAAATAGACTTGTGCTTTACACTATCTTTATGATTTTCACATTTTTGTTTAATTGCCTTTCTTCCTTGATAATATATACCTCAATGATATCCATTTACTAGAGATCTTTTATGCAATAAATAAACAAAATCATGAAGTGAAAATTTATCTATAAAAATGATAAAATAATTTTATTTACTAAACATGAAGTGTCAAAAAGGTACATTAATGTCTATTTGGGTAATATGAAGAAACCATGTATATCTTGTGGCACTTTATATAATGTGATTGAATTTCTTTTTCTTATTGCAACTCATACTCCCACTAAAAGCAATAAAATTTAAGTTCAAAACAATCTCATCTTTATTAGTTTTTATAACTTTTTTCAAAAAAAATAGTACAATCTTTTATGCCACAAGTTTGAGGAGTTTTCATTTATCAAGCTATATTAAGGACCAACATAATGATGCAAGATAAATTAAATTTTTGATAAATCATTAAATTTTAATTTATACAAACCATCATAAATAATATCAAAATTAACAAAAAAGGTATTATCAATAAATTAAACTTTTATTCTAAATTTTTGAAAATAACCATCAAGGTTAATTAAGTTTGGACAAATCAATAAATAATTTTTAAAAATTAGAATGAACATAAATTTTTGAAATAGAGTCTAAATAATGATCAATGTCCAAAAATAAACAATAAGTCCCAATAATTTCAACTGGAGATTTTAACATAATCGGTTTGAAAATAATCTTGCATCGAATTAAAAAACATGAATAGCCATTTTCTTTCTTATGAGACTGAAAATCTTAAACAGACTCATTTTCTTTAGGTGACTATTTCTTTATATCCTTTTATAAGCATTCTCCCTTTTTTTTTTTTTTTTTTTTGGATCCTTGAATTACA
Organism: Camellia oleifera; assembly: GCA_022316695.1. Lineage (NCBI taxonomy): Eukaryota > Viridiplantae > Streptophyta > Magnoliopsida > Ericales > Theaceae > Camellia > Camellia oleifera. The sequence goes on along the minus strand of CM039315.1, from coordinate 59,723,193 downwards.
AGATCAATAAATAATATCTCAATTACTTAAGTTTTGTCTCTTATTAAATAAGCATACTAGTCAATATAAATGACTCATACGGAAGAGATAAACAATTCAAAATAAATTGCACAAAAACAAACTCATTCGCAAATATTCTTAAATTCTTTAATTGAGCAATCAAGTTAGATAATTCAATGACATGCTCATACGTCTCATGCATACCATCAAACTTTATGTTGGCAAGCTTAACCATAAGTGTCCCAGCAAAAAAACTTACTAACAGTTTGGAAACATTATTTCACATTATTTAGCATTATCAATTTAAAAAAGTTAAAACTTAATGTTTGATATACTCATTCGCATAAAAACATAAACTTTATTTGTTCGATCATTTTATATTTTATGAAAAATCTTTTCTTTTTCATTTTTTATACTGCTTGAATCATAATAGCAGTAAATTTCACAAATAGTAATACTAAGTCAAAATTCAAGACATTGAGATGAAACTGAACTTATTTTATTTATTTATTTTTTTTGAGAAATCTTTTTCATTTAAAATCGAAATAAACAAAGTATACAAATATAACGAAATAAAACTTTAATCAATAATTTATGCTCACTATATTAATGCTAAGAGTAATCAATAATTGACAATTAGTTAAGATAAACACATGTTTAAACAATCACAAATATTATTACCATGATCTACCTTTGGGATAATCAAATGGCAAACTGTTTAACAATTATGGTGATTCCTTTTCACCAATAAGACTAGTTGATAAAATATTCATAATTAAGTAGGTTTGTTACCTTTGGGTATTTATTCCAATATCAATTATGAATACCCATCAACTATCCTATTCCAATTCAACAATTACTTAGAAGTGATGCACCTTTGGGCCAACCTAATACCTTTATAATTAAAGAATTGCGATTTGCAAAGTCATTATATATATTTGTTAAATACATGGGAAGGGTATTAAATTTTAATTATTTGATTTGATATCTATGTGTCATTCTGATTGGGTCACTTTGGATCGTTTCATAATTTAAATTTCGAATCACAATAAAAACTTTGCATGAACATTATTGAATAAATAATAATTTATTCATAATTATTAGTCATCATAATCATAATGCATATTACTAAATCATAAGAATGATATTAAGACAATAAATATTAACACAATTCATATTCTATGTCACATAAGACTATATACTTTTGTACCTCATCAAATCACCTATAAAAATCAAGCTTATACATAATGGTAGTAATAATATCATATTGAAATAATTTTTTAGAGGTTACAGTTGGATCCATAAATAGCAATATGCTTAGTACTATAAAGATCACAATAACACTTTAATGTGCCTCATAGTAAAATTTGATAATATAAAATTGAGCAAAACATGAATAATAATGATTCATTATGTAATATGAATATCTTTAGGCATTACTAATCAAACAATACAATGGTCATTATCCACTAAACCTTTCCTCATAATAAAAATAATTAAATCATTCATAGTATTCAATTATCAAAATATTAAAACATTCGGTTTCTCATTAAAGAGTTAGCACTCATTAAATAAATATTATTTATACAATATGCAATCCAATCTAAAGTAGGAACATAAGAGTTGCATATTCATGGTTAGCAAATTAAAATTTTTTGATCGAGGCAATCATAATTGTAATCAAAATTAATTGATATTCACTTAATCGAAAAATCATAATATTCTGAAACATGAGCTCTGATACCACATGTAAAAAAATTTATGGTGTTATGCATATAACAACCTTCATAATCCAAAATCGTAAACTATCATAATTTTCATAAATGATAACATAACGCAGAAAATAAATAACATATCTGGATTAGTTATGCGAAACCTTCGAGTGATCCATAATTGATTGAACGTAAACCTAACATCAATATTAGTGGAAAAAGGTTTCTCTCTCTTAACCCTCTTTAGAATAAATTGAATTCAAAATTATTTTGATGGGCAGTCTAAATGTCCTTTTATAGGTAGAGAGGGGACCAATTTCCTTATTCAATAATGATTCCATTTTCCCATCAAAGTAGGATACTTGGAAAACACTTTTCTTTATTTACCAATTAATTGTAGCAAAAAAATATGGAATCATAATCCTGCCAAATCTCTAATTCATATTACCATATCATGTGGGTCAATATTGTTAGGTTTTTATTTTTGGCAACCTCGTTTGACAAAACTCCTTTCAGATGTATTTATTTTCGCACTTTTATTTCAGTGAGGCTATGAGTTTATTAGATGCAAATCCAAACCCGAATCGAGCCATGCAGAGAAGTTTGTGATGGTAATGCTTTCAAGATTGCCACTTCGCTGATTATTACGGGGGTCGAGCTGCCCGGTCAGCTTGCGGCCGAAGCAAAATGCAAAATTGCATTCAAAATTGCATTCAAAATTGCATGTCTGCCATTGGTCGCTCGAGCCAAGAAGAGCTCACTTGAGCGAAGGTTTGCTCGCTCGATCCAAGGAGTTCTCGCTCGAGCCAAGGATTGCGTCCATACAAAAACCTGAAGAAGTGTATTCCTCGCTCGAGCCAAGGCACTAGTAGAAATCATGAAAATTACTCTCCTCGCTCGAGCCAGGAAAGCTTCGCTCGAGCGAGCCTCAGAATCCGGATTTCTCAAGGAGTTTGTTCTCTTCCCAATCTAGGATTACTTTTGGTTCTCTATAAATACTTGGTTTTCTCCCAAAACTAAGTAATTCATTGAAGTCCTCCAGATCTTCTTTTTGGTTCTTAAAGGTTTATATCTGGGGATATTTTGTTATTTTTTTCTTTGATGTTTTATTGAGTATTCAACTCATGGTTTAAATAGAGTACATCAAAGGTTTGTTTGTTATACACAAAAGAGAGAGTTGTTCTTCAGTTGTGAATTCTGAAGAATTCGAGCCTGAAGCTTTGGTGGAATCCAGAGTGGCTCATCAGAAAGACAATTCCGTGCTGAAGATGGGGTTGGAAGAGGCACATAGAGTTTGGTTCAATTAGGCGTTGTGGATTCGCTAGATAATTGAGAGTGATACCTGTGTAATTTCTTTAAATCTTCTTAGTGGATTGTTCTTGTGGCAGTTGCCCGTGGTTTTTTGATCACAATTGGAAGGTGTCCAATTGTGGTTTTTCCACGTAAAATCTTTGTGTCTCTTTCTCTTGATTGTTTGATTGGGATTGTTATATTTTGCTTAAAATTGGTACATAATCACAAATCAACATCTAGGAGGTTTTCTAGATTTTTCAAATATAATGACTAAATAAATAATTTAGTCTTACATTTCAAACCTACGAACGCCACACCCAAAACTTCTTTCCTTGATTTCTTTGAACAATGAAACATGTTCGGTTTGGTCATGAATGTTATGTCGAGTTTCAAACCTATGAATGCCACACCCAGAACTTCTTTCCTTGATTTCTCTTAACAACGAAACATGTTCTGTTTGGTCTGGTCTGGTGTGAGAGAAATATTGTTGTTGTTGTTTCTCTTCCATTTGTGTAGCCCTATTTGATAATAGATTATTTTAGTTAGTTTTTAATTTTTTGATTAATATTTCACCTTGATTAAAAAAAAGTTATAATCATGATAGTAGTTAGTTTTTTTTTTTTTTTTAATTGATGAGAAATTCTATTTCTACACACAAAGTTCTCTCACTTCACACACTTAATGAAAAAAAAAATTAATTACATTTTTATCCTAAAATAAAAATACCAAAATATCATTTTATTTTCCACATCCAAAACCCTAATTTCCAAGCCATCCAAATTTTTTTTAACCCAAACCAGTTGCTGCACCACCGCCAGCCTCCTCCCTTGATCGCTTTAGTAAGGGTTGAATTCAAGATTGGGTTACAAGTAACAACTCCATCCGTGTAATAGAAAATCAAGCATTGCTGATGATAGCATGTCCCCATATAGATATAAAGAGGTGAGCCACTTTAATGTAGAAAATGAACAAGTGCAATCAATGGTTAGAAGCCATTTAAAAAGCTTATCCAGAGAGATGGAGTTAGGTATGTCAAGTTTGCAATTTTTCTTTTCAACTGCAGGCAGTGGCTCGGTCTTTTAAAATAAATTATATCAATTAGGGTGCAATACAAGTGTGAACTCTCTAGTTGTATAGATAACAAAAAGTTTGGAAACAGTGCCTCATAGTATTTTGGGATGGGCTACGACGGTGACTATGGTGGAGGTGGTGACAGTAACTAGTTAGAGTTAGAGATTAGGGTTAGTGGTGGAAGGATGAAGAAGAGAATATTTCTGGTATAAAGGGTTGTGTATTGAATATATATATATATATATATTTTAAATTCATTAAGTGTGTGAACTGAGATATGATGTGCATAGAGATAAAAGAGTATGTCCCTCTAGATGATTGTAAGAAAAAAATGAAATCATTATGATTTGGATGTAATATTTTGTATTATTAATTATTTTAGCATATTTTATCTTTATTAACTATTTTAACCTAAACCCAACTTCCCAAACAAGCCTATGCTGGGTTACTGTTGTATCCAAACAATCACTTAAGTTTTTTGTTTAACTTTAGTTATGTTTTGTTAATTGTAATTGAAAAATCTAAAATCCTTGATATATTAATTTGTGATTATATTTTAATTTTAAATAATGAATATGCTCAATCAAACAATCAATAACAAATTGACACAACGATTTAACGTGAAAAAAATCACGAGAGCACCTCTAATTGTAATAAAAAATCACGGGCCAAAGTCACAAAACAATCCACTAAGAAGACAAAAACAAAAATTACACAAGAGTACTCTCAATTACCTAGCAAATCCACGCCTGAATTGAACCAAACCTGATGTGCCTCTTCCACCACCGTCTTCACCTCAGAATTGTATTGCCCAATATTGAATTCATAACGCTGATATCAAATCTACGATGATGAGCCACTCTAGAATCCATCAAAGCTTTAGGCCAAGTTTCTCGAAATCCACCGAAGAGCACCTCTCTCTTTGTGAATAAAAGAATAAAGACAAACCTCTTGATGATATCAATATAAAACTCGTAGATCTACCGATTACTCTCAAATCATCAAGGAAACACTTATAAAAAACACCATTCAATATAGAAAATCTTGGTAGCTCTGCTCTCCTAGAATTTGGATGGCTTAAACCCTAAAAACAGCAAACGACGCACTTTATAGACAATAAGATCGCGAAGACCGCTCGAGCGCACACTTCACTGCTCAAACGATGTTAGTAAAGGCGGTGCAAAACATATAGACCGACCGCTCAAGTGCATATTTCATCGCTCAAGTGGTGAAACATCTTTCCCAAAAGTTCAGTCTGTAGGCAAATTCTCCTATTCATCACTCGAGCATACACATGACAGCTCGAGTGGTCAAACAATTTGCCTGCATTTTTTTCTTTGGGGCTGCTGCCTCCTCAACCCCCTGTGAGTTGATCGAGTAGCTCGATTCTCGTACATAGTCAGCGAAGTGGCAAACATGAAAGGTTAAAGATCAAAAACTCCTTCGTATAGGTACAATTCGGGTTAGATTCGCATCTAAACACTCACATCCTCACTGAAACAAAAGAGTGAATAAAATTACAACTAAAAGGAGTTTTATCAAACAGGATTGCCAATTTCAAAAACCTAACAATCTCCCACTTTGGTAATTTCATGACAAAATACACCTAACAAAAAAAATCCTGAACACTCCAACCTATTACAACCAACAAAAACAAACTTCTTTCTCAAGGTAATAATCTACAAAACAACTATTAGTGCACCAAGAGTATATGAATGCCAATAGATATATGACAAGATTATCTTGAAGCGTGAATAGATGGAAATTCAAAACACAACTAACAAAGAAATTACTAAACACCCCAATCCATTACAACCAGCAAAAACAAGCTTCTTTCTCAAGGTCATGATCTGCAAAACAGCTATTAATGCACCAAGAGTATATGAAAGCCAATAGATATATGACAAGATTATCTTAAAGCATGAATAGATGAAAATACAAAACACACCTAAAAAAGAAAATCCTAAACACCCCAATCCATTACAACCAACAAAAACAAACTTCTTTCTCAAGGTCATGATTTGCAAAACAGCTATTAGTGCACCAAAAGTATATGAAAGCCAATAGACATATGACAAGATTATCTTGACGCATGAATAGATGGAAATTTTAAGAAGATGCCCAACACACACTCAACTCCCCCTCAAAATTCTCCCCACTTTTGTCATGAATTGTCAAAGAAAACTCATTCAAATAAAGCAACATAAACCACACAACGAAGGACAAGATAATGTAATAATCAATAACATGCAATAAAGAAGTAATAAATAAACAGTGTATAGCAAAATGCAAACCAACTGACAAGATCTTCCTGACAAAATCAATCAATGTAAGTCCATGCTCAAACAACTCTCCTGCAATGATTAACCAAACTCCCCCTCGCTAAAAGCAACCACAAGCACCAAAAACAATAAACAAAATGGAAAAGACAAAAGCAATACGGTAGAGCAAGTAAGGAATTTTATATTTGTACCTTAAAATACACAAGAATATCTAAGAAACTCAATTACTTGAAAACATAATGTGCACAACCTTTAGAAGATTCCTTATGAAAGAATGTGATGCAACATGTGAAAAGCATAGATCTCATGATTAAAGTGTGTATGTGTGGCTCTTGGAGTTCGACAAACACTAGATTCAAATTCTAGTAGTGATCTTAGGGCTGGACCTCTAGCTAGAGAATATGCGAATGACTAAGAAAAGTCAAACCTCTAGTGATCAAGAGGTATTTATTGAGTAAATATGAATGCCCTCTCTCAAACAACGTATTCAATTTTCTTGCGCACTCACCGGTGGCTTTAACGGTCAAGAGTGTGGAAACCAAACCAGAGAATAATGGAAAAGATAGTGAAGCCTGGTTGGTGACTCTAAGGTAGCTTTTCTTATGCCATGAGAAACAAACGCAAAGGGGTAAACAGTGGAGATGCAAATAGATAGTAGGGGTTTAAGAGACTCAACATCACCCAAGATATACTAGCATTAGTCAATTTCTCAAGAAAAACACATGAAACACTACTAGTTGACCATAGAGAACTTTGATCACTTATGCAGAAAAGTCTGGTATTTGCTAATCCAAGAGTGTGTACAAAATGAGACATACTAATCAAAGTATACATAATCCGAAATATGAGTAATGACCATAGATAGCACACACATATTAACATGTAATAGATATTCTCATCAGTTTCAATATGCACCAAGAACCTTCTAAAAAATTTCAAACTTGCAAGAAAATATTTTTTTTTACATATATATATATATATGGAAAGCAAGAAAGAAATGAACAAACACACATAAACGACCCAAAAAGAAAGACAAATAAGAAAATTAAAAAAAAAAAATGAATAAAGAAATTAACCCAAGTCAAACCGCTTTAGCATGAACAATGTTTGTGAGTATTACAGCTCTTGGGTGATGTCTTGACGTTGTGGTTCCCTTCCCTTCAATGGGAACCCATCTCGACTTGGTTTCCAACCTCCCACTCCAAGATCTAGGCAAATGCAACCTCGCTTCATGTTTGGTCTTGAGCAATTCAAAACAATGAGGTCTAATTTGACCCCTAACCTCATTATAACCAATGAAATGTCTCCTACCCCATGAGGTATTAGAATTTATTCTACCTCTATGAGACACTTTGTCAGGCCCTCAAAATATAACCCATAACATACACAATAATACGATGCATTACTTAAGAAAGTAAACCAAAATTCATTCATCAGAGTATCCTAAATAAAGTCATTACATATAATATCCAAAATAAATGCCCTACGGGCTTACATCTTGCCAAGCCAACACTTGGACACAAAAAACATGAGTTCTAACTCAAAAACAAATAAAGCCCTAGGCTTGAATGTTTACATGTAATTCAAATAAAAACAAATAACTAAAGGCAAGGCTTCATTGTCCCAAATCCTTCCAAGCTAAGTCCTTGGAGGTAGAGAATCACCTGGACCTGAAAATGATGTTCCCATATAGGGTGAGCCACAGCCCAGTAGAGATATACTAAACCAAATATAAGCATTGAATAAAGCAATAGCATTCAATAGATGGATAATACAAATTATCAACTTCACTTTCCATTAGTTATTCAACTTTTCCTTTTTACCAATGTGGCTCAGAACCTGGCCAAACTATAACAGTGAATTTGTATGTCACCGTACATTATTTCCAATCTCAACATAATAAATGAGACTCAAACTCACATCAAAACACTTCATACTTCCAGTTTGATACACATTTTAGTGCTGTATCAATAAAACACTTCAATATAAATAAGCATACATAAAAGTGATGCTAATGGAGTCCATCCCCTATCTCCTCCCAAACAATAAAACACTTCAATATAAATAAGCACACATAAAAGTGATGTTAATGGAGTCCATCCCCTATCTCCTCTCAAACAATAAAACACTTCAATATAAATAAGCACACATAAAAGTGATGCTAATGGAGTCCATCCCCTATCTCCTCCCAAACAAAATCCGGTTTAGAGGTCCATCCCCTATCTTTCCCTAAACCGTGGAGTACATCCCCTATCTCCTCCCACACAATATGCATATGCAATGCTCAACCAACACATGTATGTAAGCACATAACATATACAACAAACAATCAATACACATAATGTCTGTATTAATTCAACAGTCAAAATTAATGACTTAACCAATGTAATTAGTTTCAGTTATCCCTAATCCACATGCAATGTCTACAACAATCATGACTATCCTCCACCGATAGCTCAAAACAGTTATCTCTAGACTGGAAATAAATAAATCAACAATTCGATAAACGAGTGATTTAAATTAACCAACTACCCCATTTAATCAATAAATTCCTCAATTTCATGAATTTAACTAATTTCCCAATGTTCCTTAAATTAAATATACAATTCAATTTATTTAAACAATAAGGGTTTTTCCCAACATTACCAAAATACCCCCAACATATCAAAATACCAAAACTTAGAACAAAACTCATAAATTGGAGTAGGAAATCCCTACCTCGAAGAAATAACCCAAAAAGAGAAAACGCAGATGATGACCCAAACTCAAAGTGCTCCAACTCCAAGATTGTTCAGATTAAACTGAAGCCCTCGACCCACACTACCTTTTTAATAAAGCAACTAGGGTAGAAACGCACTCTAAATAGATCAAACCTAAGAGAAAAGGTGAGTAGGGAGAGAGAGAAGTCGGACCTAGGGTTTGGAATCCAAAAAGAAGATGAAAAACTGTTCAAAACCCGCTGCTGCCTATATAAACTAAACAGGCTCGCTCGAGCGAAGACATTGTCGCTCGAGCGACCAGACACAAGAAAGTCTCGCTCTAGCGAAGAAAAGCTCGCTCGAGCCAAGAATGCAATGCTTCAGGTTTGCAACCCCGAAGCATGCTCGAGCGACAGAATGCTCGCTCGAGCGAAGAACTCGAAAACATACACCTCGCTCGCTCGAGCGAAGAAAAGCTCGCTCGATCGAAGAAACACTGCTCTCAGGTCTATACCAGACGCAATCTCTCGCTCGAGCGAAGAAACCCTGGCTCGAGCCACCAGAGACAAAAGTCAACCCTCGCTCGAGCGACCAAACCCTCGCTCGAGCGACCAACCCAAAAACTGGACAGCAACACTTGGTTTCCGAACCCAACCAACCTGAAACAAACCTGCCCAACACATCCTATAACTCAAATGAGAAAATAAAGGACGACAGCAGCAATTATACAATGATAAGATCCATGGAACCTAAGTCCGGATACAGTAATCAAATAGGAAAAGACCGGGGTCGCTATACACTTTCCCATACAACTCATAACAATAAGGGAGAATATGACCATACATACCACAATGATGAAAAATAATAACAGGGTGTACTTTCTTTTCTTTGACCTTACCAATTCTAGCAAGATTGAGAAGTCCATCCTCATATTGAATCGTTTGCTCTTCATTTCCTTGAGATCTTGTATCATGAGATATAAATGCATTCCATTTTTGCTCTTTGTCACCACAAAAGCCAATGCCACTCTTGTCATTACACATTTATTGAGACCAAATGATATTGTCCAAAGTCTTTGATCCTTTGTTCCAAAGACCAATCGTAGCCATAGCATACTTGAGCTCTTCCTCTTTCATGATGACTAGCTCTTCTTAGGCAACTTGAGACAACTCGAGAATTTCAATCTTTTCTTCATATGTTGCATAGATTTACTATAGCTCATTCCTCTCAATCTCACAAGTCAAGAGTTTTGCACAAAGAGCTTATCAATCATTAGAGATCATGATGGCATCATTTCTAGCATCAGAAATTTCCTCCCTTAGTTTGACATTCTCTTTTTCACAAGCTTTGAGTTTGATAGTGAGTTTGTCATTCAATTTATATAAGTTAAGAGATTCCTTGTACAACTTTTCATAAGCTTGCTGAAACTCTTCACCATCTATTTCATCATCACTCCCCGAGGATTTATTATTAGTGACATTCTCAACTGCCTTCTTGAGATACTCTATTTGTCCTTCAGCTCCGGAAACCGCCATGAAAGTAAAAAAAATTTCATGTCCCTATTTGTTTCAAGCGTCATTGTGACTTTTATCCTTATCAAAATCTGATTCATCATCCCAAGTGATAGCATAAAAACAAATAGGGAATTCTTGAGCAAAGTGGCCAAAACCTTGGCATTCATAGTATTGGACTCTTTAAGAGTTCCCTTGTATTTTTTTTTTCTTCTTCTTGATTCTATAATCAATTTTGAGCTTATCTTTGCCTTTGGATTTATGAGTTGATTTCAAAAGATTAGGCTTTTTTTTCAGAAAAGATTTTTTAAATTATTTTACAAAGGCATCCATAATCTTGGAATCAACCACATAATTTTCATCGGAATCCTTTCCAACTCTCTACTAAAAGCAATATCATCTTTTCAGTTTTTTTTTTTAAAATTCATGTGTGTCTCATAAGTTTGGAGATTTTAAACCAAATGATCCAACTTGAGGTTGTC
>CM039315.1:58817515-58997360 GCA_022316695.1 Camellia oleifera | reverse complement strand
CTAGGTGCCAACCTTGTTGGGATCTTGATGTTTCACTGTGATGCTTTTTGCACGCTTCCCTTTATTGATGTATGTTATCATACTTTGTATGTTTTTCCATCAACAAAGCTTTCTTTTTACTGATCAAAAACATATATATATATATCACATTTGTGTTGATGGTAAATATGATTTTTGAAAATAAATTATTGACACAAAAGTGATTTGATTAAGTGACTATCGATATTCAATTAACATGATGTTTTGCATGGTTAAAGTACTCGACGAACCTTATATATTGAACGATTTAGATTGTCAATGTGAATTTCATAGTAATCCTACGAAGGCCCAACAATATTCTCCAGTCGGTTTTTCCAACTGGAGAGGAACTTCTCCTTTTGACAAAAATGTCAACCAGATAATATGTCAAAAATGAATATTACACATCATTTTTCAAAAGACTATGTGATGGTATTGAAGCTATACTTCACATTATTAATTCGATGTGATGTGCTAACAAATAATTAGGTTTGTTTTTCGATGTCAACTTAATTTGGATCATTTAATTTTGCTTTAATATTTTCTGTACCCATCTTCTTATTAATATTCTCCATTCGCTATATTCTTTGATTTTCATCAATAAATATTTCTTTTTGTTAATTAAAAAAAAATACTGCATGACACTCTCTTAAAATAACTCAAAAATACTAACTTTCTTGGTTTTAACCAATAAAAAATATAAAGTAAAACATTACATGAATTTTCCTTTTTAAGTACACTAGATAATTTTGCCTCAGTTCAGTTATAGTGCATAGCACCAATTCACAATAGGATCTCAGTCCCAATAAAAAGTACCTCACCTTGTCGTCTTTACCTACATAATTATTATAAACAATTACAACTGCGAACAACTAACTTTGATATTGTGCTATATTTACAACAATTACAATAATACAAACAAAAACTAGTCTCACTAAATTAATGAGAACGACCCTAAACAACCATTCATGTCTATCACTTCTCTTCGTTATAATAACATTATAATATTATCTTAACACTCTTGAGTCAGAAGAATATTCACTCATTCAAAACAAAAATTAAAAAAGAAATTAGCAGAACGACATTAACCTTAGCTACCACTCTTTCTATCTTCCTTCTATATAATGTCTGAGAGCTTAAGCGTAAGTTTCAGAAGTAAGAGGAACTAAGAGTAATCTCTCTCTCTCTCTCTCTCTCTCTCTCTCTCTCTCAAACTTTGCAAAGTTTTTAGAATGGTCTCTCTCACCCAATCTGTAACTTCTTAGGCTATGTTTGGTTAATGAATTTAGGAGGTGATTTGAAATGGAAAAAAGAAAAAGTAAGTAAAATGTGAATGAAATACAATTATATTTCACTTATGTTTTACATATCTTTTCCCAATCATTTTTCAAATTTCCCTTCAAATTAATAAACCAAACACAGCATTAGCCTTAGAGGGGCGCGGTGGGAGGGTACATATTCCATCTGTTTCATTTTGTTGTGATCTATGATTTCAGTTTTTATTAGTATTTGTATCTTTTCTTCTCGGATTAATTTAAGTTATTCTTTGAATATACATTTAATTCATCACATCCTTTTAATTTGTTTAGGTGTTGGAGAATTAATTCAAGAGTGGATATGGAACATTATTGCTTTGAGAAGGTGCTCTCTCACACAGATATTACCCACACCTTGGAGATACCAAGCGCGGCAGCTCATTTACCTGGTCACAACAATGCCATCATGGATGTGTGGGATAATGGTGGAAGACATTGGACCCTTCAGATGACAATAAGGAAAGATGAGAGAAAGGCCTTGAAACAAAAAGAATGGCTTCGTTTAGTAAGGATTAATGAACTGGAGGAGGGTGAAACAGTGAGGTTTTACTACATTCCCGTTCGCAATTCATACTCTGTGGAATTTGAAGGCCCTAACCGCGTCCAGGCTCTGCAGCTCTTTCCTCTTAACTAAGACAAGGACTCAAGGAGGAACCTGCAACAAGAACTGTTGAAGATTGGCTAAAGATTCTTGCCAACACAACTTGCCAACCTACAAAGGGTGATTCCTTCACATGTGAGTGCACAAGCTTGCCAACCAACAAAGGTGAGTTGGCCATGTGAAGAAAGCCACCGAAAGGAGAAAAGTGGGCTGGCAGCCAGCTCACTTGAAAGCCTCTCTACCTCCTCTGTAATGTGTATATATAGGGAGGGTGAGAGCAGAGTTTATTTACAGTGAGGTGAGCTAAAGAGAGTGAATACAGAGAGAGAGAATTATTCAGAGAGTGTTGTAATTCTTCTTTGTTCAATATAGTGAATCCGCTGCCCGTGGACGTAGGCGACTTGCCGAACCACGTTAAATCTCTTGTGTTGTTGCTTGTGTGTGTTCCCTGGTGTGCCCCCGATCCACAACAATTGGTATCAGAGCTCGGGTGGTGAAAAATCGAATTTTTTCCGAAAGTGCCCAGATTTCGAAGTGCTCGAAATCCACTTTTGAGCATACCAGGAGGAAGCCCTTGAGGAGAGGAGTCCAGAACAGCAAAGAACAGACAAAACGAAGGTCGGGGTGGCCCACACGCGCCGGTCAAAGTTTGGCGCGTGAAGTCAACTGTTAACTAGCAGACCCACGCGCAGCAGGAGGAAGAAGAAGACACTGTGCAGCCAAAAATATATACTTCAAATATTTATTTTTGGAAACCCAACACCAAGGTTGGGCTTGTTCAAGTGGTCAAGGACCACTTCTTTAGACACTCTGCTGGGGTGCGAAACTTGGTAGCTACAACTTGCAAATAATTTTTGCAAGAGTGCCACGTCAGCCGCCACGCGTAATCCAAGTGGATGCCAAGTCACAGCCACGTGTCGTGACATGCCATCAGCACGTCAGCCGGATAGCCACGTCAGCGAGCACACGTCGTTGCCACGTGTCCATCCACGTCAGCAACAACTCATCGCCACGTCATCAGCCAGCTCAGCGCACGTCATCACCACGTGTCAGACACGTCAGCACGACCGTTGACCAGTCAAGAGTGCCACGTCAGCCGCCACGCGTAATCCAAGTGGATGCCAATTCACAGCCACGTGTCATGACACGTCATCAGCACGTCAACCGGATAGCCACGTCAGCGAGCACACGTCGTTGCCACGTGTCCATCCACGTCAGTAACAACTCATCGCCACGTCATCGTCACGTGAGCGCCACGTCATCACCACGTGTCAGACACGTCAGCACGACCGTTGACCAGTCAACCCGGCGGAAGGAGGTATCCGGTGTGACGCGGATAACGTACACCCACATATCTGAACTGTCCAAACTGTTTTGGCCAGATCTAAGTCATTCAGAGTCCGTTTTTGACGATCTAATAGTGCTTTCCAACTATTTGGAGGATTCCGGACACATCCGTACTGGTCAGTTTTTTGAATTGAAGTTTCAAAAAAAAAAAAAAAGTTTAATGGCAGAATCTACAAAGACCAGATCAACCAAGTCCGTAAGTAATCCAACGAGTACAAGCAACTCTAGGCATTGGACCCTCGTGTCCCATGCTAAGTTCGAGGTAGTGAAGTTTGATGGAAGCAGCAACTTCGGCATGTGGAGATGCGAAGTTAAAGATATGTTTGTCCAGATGAACCTGCACTTCACTCTGGGAGACAAACTAGATGACCTGGACGGGATAGAATGGGAGAAGGTGAATCTCCTGGCCTGCAGTTCCATCCGACTTTGCCTTGCAAAAGAGGAGAAGTACGCCTTCACAAAATATGATATTGCGAAGAAGCTTTGGAAGGCGCTGGAAGATAAGTTCATGACAAAGAGCATTGAAAACCGGCTCTACTTGAAGAAGATGTTGTTTCGTTTCGACTACAAGAAAGGTATTTCGATGAACGAACACCTAAATAACTTCAACAAAATTCTTACGGATTTGAAGAATTTGGATGATCACATTGGTGATGAAGATAAAGCACTGTTATTGTTGAATTCCTTGCCTGACTCGTATGATCATCTCACTACTACTTTACTGTACGACAAAGAGAAAATCAAGTATGTTGATGTTGCAAACGCCTTGGTGAACAATGAGTTCAGAAGGAAAGATAAGTTTGCAAACAGGGACTCAGCATCCGAGGCATTGACAGTCAGAGGCTGAACAAATAACAGAAGATATGCAGGGCGAGGACAGTCTCGCTCAAAATCCAGAGGGAAATCTTCAGACAGAAGACGTCTTGCAAAAGACGAGTGTGCTGCTTGTCGCCAGAAGGGGCATTGGGCAAAAGATTATCCCAATAAAGATAAGACAGAAGAAAAGGTGAATGTTGCACGAGATGGAGATAATGGTGAAGGAGCAGCCTTCACAGTTTCATCATATGGCCAGTCTGATGAATGGATAATAGATTCCGGATGTTCCTACCACATGTGTCCGAACAAGCAGTGGTTCTCGAGCTTACGAGAGTTCGATGGAGGAGTTGTGCTGATGGGCAACGACCAAGCTTGCCAGACAAAGGGGATTGGGACAATTCGACTGAAGATACATGATGGAACAATCAGAATTCTTGAAGATGTTCGGTATGTACCAGATCTGACAAAGAATCTCATCTCAGTGGGAGTTTTAGACTCCAAAGGTTACAGAGTAACCATGGAAGGTGGAGTCCTCAAAGTTGTTCGAGGAGCATTTGTTGCAATGAAGGGTACTCGACAGGGAAATTTATATTTCCTAGACGGCTCTACAGTCACTGGGAGAGTGGCTGTCTCCACCAGCTCAGAAAATGATGCATCAGACACTTCCAGACTTTGGCACATGCGCCTAGGGCATGTCGGTGAGAAGGCTTTACAAGGGTTGGTAAAGCAAGACCTGTTGAAAGGCGCCAAGATGGGGAAGCTTGAGTTCTGCGAGCATTGTGTACTGGGAAAGCAAACAAGAATCAAGTTTGGTACTGCTATTCATCGTACCAAAGGGATTCTAGACTATGTTCACACCGACGTATGGGGTCCTTCCAAGAATGCTTCGTTGGGAGGTAAACACTACTTTGTGTCGTTCATTGATGATTTCTCCAGAAGAGTTTGGATTTACACAATGAAGCACAAAGATGAAGTCTTAGACATCTTTCTTATGTGGAAGAAGATGATTGAGACCCAGACAGGCAGACGGATCAAGAAGCTCAGATCTGACAATGGTGGAGAATACACATCAGATCCCTTCTTTGAGGTTTGCCAGAATGCAGGGATAGTGAGACATTTCACAGTTCCTGGAACACCGCAGCAGAATGGAGTTGCAGAACGCATGAACTGCACTTTGGTGGAGAAAGTCCGGTGTATGCTGTCACAGTCTGGATTGAGCAAGGCATTTTGGGGCGAGGCATTGAACTATGCTCGTCATCTTGTCAACAGACTACCTACTAGCAGCACTAGATGGCAAGACTCCCATGGAGGTATGGTCAGGAGTGCCAGTTACTGATTATGATCAGCTACGTATCTTTGGATGTCTAGCCTATTTTCATGTTACAGAATCTAAGTTGGATCCAAGAGCCAAGAAAGCCATCTTCTTGGGCTTCAGTGACGGTGTCCAGGGATACAGACTTTGGTGCCCTGAATCAAAGAAAGTTCTCATCAGAAGAGACGTTACCTTTGATGAGTCTGCAATGCTGAAGCAACCAGATCCTCAACAGAATGAGGAAGCATTGAAGAAGTCAGTGCATGTGGAGTTTGAGACTCCAGCAAAGGCTAGTCAGCCAATCAACCATCCTGAAGAAGTCTCAGAGGATAGCTCTGAAGAGAGTTCAGATGAAAATGAAGATCCAGAGGCTCCACAACAATCATAACCCATTGCAATCAGGAAAGGAAAAAGGGTTACTAAGCAACCCAGTTGGATGACCGATATGGTAGCCTATGCACTTCCAATCATTGAAGACAATGTTCCTTGCACTTTCAAAGAAGCCGTGCAGAATCCAGAAAGTGTCAAATGGAAGGGGGCTATGGATGAAGAGATCGGGTGTAGACGTCCCCGAACGCCCCGGGAGGGATGAGTCCCCCGTTCTGTTCATTTTGGGCTCACTACAGTTCAGGACTCAAATGTCACGGTTCTTAATCTAAACCAAAGAGTCCAAATCCGGCAAATCGTTTTGAGAAAACAGATTTTTAGAAAAGAAGCGCCAAACATGGATTGCTTTGCCAGATACAGAGTCGCCACCTAAATATTTTATTTTGGAAAATTTAGGAAACCCTGACTCGTGCCTAAGGCCACGTGTCCGTCATCACCAAAGTTGCCTCAGCTCAGGAACTTGGGTACGATTGGGGAAGGTCACTTCGTGAGCACCCCCGCTCGCCCGATCAAAAATCGGCCTCTACTAACCATGATATCTAATTTTGAAAACATTATGCGTTCTTATTCCGGTTATTAGCCTAGATTTACTATGTGATGCGCACAGCATACAAGTATAGACCGGGTCGCCCGAATTGGAACGAAGCATCTCATGTTTGTTTTTTGAAAACGGTTTGCTACTCGCAAGTAGGCTTAAAATGCAGATTTTGCCACCCTCAGGTGGGCTTAGAAAAGATGGTTTTGCCACTATCTAGTGGGCTTAAAACTCACAGTTGATGATTTGTTCCAATCCAAACAACCCAACCTTCACCCACAGGCATTCAGGCAGGTATATCACATAAGCAGTTAGCCTCATGGTAAGCATGCTATCATGGCAGTCACTCACACATATGCAAGGATGCTAAAGCGTAAAAACTCACCGAGTACTCCAAGCCAAAACAGAAACTATGTTAGAAATCCATGTATGATCCTAATTATACAGAAATGCCTAATGCAACGCATGCAAGAATGCGACTAAGATAGGCTCGGCTGTTCTAAACATGGCATATGAAATGCAACAGATAACATGTATTCAACTTGAAATTGAAATACAATGCAATGAGTTATGATGCGCCGAGCCCGGTGCATGCAAAACAGATGAATGAATGCAAACATGCTATCATACTGTATGCTAATTGAAACATGCCCTAATCTAACCATCATAAGCAGGTAAATAAAAGGGAGAAAGACGTGGGGTTGGAGGACATACATCACACGCACACACACTTATTACAACATTGCCCTCGCTCGGAGGGTCCGAATAAATAATATACAGTCCCAAATAAATAGTACAGTCCGAATAAATACAAAATCCTAATTAATTAACAAATTAAACTAGGAAAGTAGTAAACTAGCATGCAAGCTAGGGACTGCCTCGACTCTGCTCTGGATGATGAATGATGCATGTTCGGGTTGCTTGGCACGGAAATCCATCGCGATGCCCCAATTAGCCTCTGTTTACAATTGATGCCGGAATGCTGTGCAAGGCTTTTGAAAGCTGCTGATTTCTGATTTGCTGCAACAGAGAGCAGGAAAGGGGCATAGCAATGTATTTTTACATATGTACGCATGCCTCGATCCTCGTGCCACCAATCACGCATCTCGATGCATGATGGCCGAGGAGTCGAATTGCACAACTCAATATGAAATGAATGCACATGAAAACACAACAAGACCAAGACTCCATCATGGATAATCCGGAGTGTCGGTGACTGGGAATTGAGACACGTTCCGTCACTCGAAGTACGAAACGTCCCTCGTTTCCCGTGCTCGGGCTAACTCCTATCCCAAACACAATGCAATATGCATGACATGCATGAATGCAATTCTAACATGCAACCTAGCATACACAATGCTATGAAATGGCATACACAATGCGCGATGTAACATGGCATACACGATGCTCTAACATACAACCTAGCATACGCAATGCTATGAATTGAAATGGCATACACAATGCATAATGGACTTACACCAATATGAGTGGACCTCAGCCACACTCACATCAGTGGCCATAAGATGAAAATGAGACACTCGAGATGCGTGCACACATGCACGCAAACCGAGGACTGACCCTAAGGCACGAAATGCCACTCAAACAAGGCATGGCAAGGGATGCAATATGGCATACAAGCATGCAAATTTCAGCACTGAAATGTGATGCAAAATGATCCCGAAACATGGAAACATGACACCCGATACATGGAATAGTCCCGAAACACAAAACTAGGCACATGTATTGACCTATAGCTATACAAAGCATGCATTATTTGATCATGAAGCATAAAGACAGAACCAAGGCAGTCCCAAAACATGAACATTTCTAGTTCAAAGCATGGCCAAAAGATGCTAGCAAGATGGACTAAAATAGCATGCAACTTTGACTAGCAAACATGGATTACATGGCATGTACATGATACAAGTGAGAACTCATCAAACCAGCAAAAATCAGTGAACAAAACATGCCAAAATATGCCCAAATAAACATGGAAAGGTAGCCAACACATGCACAAATGAGGGGCTCCTTTGGAGGGCATACAAAGGGGTTATTAAGCACATGCATCAAGGACACTTAGCATGGCACAAAAAACTTTGAAAATCAAATATGATAGCTCCAAAACTCACCAAATTGACCCTGAAATGTGACTTCAAAGCATGTAAAGAGGGGTCCATTTGGAAGGCCAAAATGACCATCAAACAAAACAAGGTGAGAGGGGGGTCACCCCCCTCTGATTTTGAGGCTCAAAATAGTGTATTAGCCACTGAAAATCCACTGGATTTCAGTGCTAGATGGCCAAACAAAGCATGCAACAAGAGCTTAGGTGTAGGGCTCAAAATAAGAGACAATCAAGCACACAAGGAGGCATATGATCTCAAACAAAAATGGGACCTCAAACAAACTTGAAGATGAGATTAAAACAAGATATTTTTCAGTTTATGACAACTCTAAAAAATGAACACAAGTAGGGCTAATCTATCATGCAAAAATGGCCCTAAAAGAGAGATTAGAGACAAGGGACAGTAGCTGGCCCCAAATAGCAAAGAGCCCTTCAGAAAAGTTGAAGAGGGGCTAAAAAAAAGGCACTTTACAGTTTATATCAAGTCTCAAAAACAAGCACAAGTAGGGCTAAACTATCATGCAAAAATGGGCCTACAAAGAGAGATAGGAGACAAGTGGTAGTAGATGGCCTCAAACAGAGGAGAGCCCTTCAACAAAGTTGAAGAGGGGCTCAAAAAAGATATTTTACAGTTTGGCTCGGAGCCCAGAAATGCTCAAAAACAAGGCTAATATATCATGCAAGAAAAGGGCCAAAAGAGAGATAGAAGGGAAAGGGATAGCAGGTGACCTTAAACAGAGAAAGGTCCTTAATCAAACATGAAAATGAGCTCAAAATAGGACTATTTCAGTTTGGGTCGGAGCCCAAAAATGTAAGCAAGTATGGCTAAGATATAGGACAAAATAGAGCAAGAAAGAGGGGAAAGAAGACTCACCCTTGTAGCACAAGTCTTCAGCAGCTTTTGGTCCAAGAAAGTGTGCTTCTAACCTCTGAAAATAGCCTCCAAGTTTCTGGAATGGAGTGTGGAGGGGTGGTGCTATGGGTTGTAGTGTAAAGGGTGCAAGAACCTTAGGGTTTGAAGGGTTTGGAAGAGAGGGAGAGGGAGAGTTGTATGCAAGGCTCAAAACAATTTTTGTAACCCTCTAAAATGGAGCTGGGGGGGCTGGTTTTATAGAGGGAGGAGTGGAGGAAAGGGGGGGAAAATCAAATTCAAATTTCCCCCCCAAAAGGGCAGATCCCCGGGCAGGGGTCTGGGCCAAAACAGAGGGTACATCTGTAAGGAACCAGGAGAGAGGATTCTGGCCGGCCAGGTTCAGAAGGTTCAGGTGGCCGGCCGGCCACCTCCCCTGGCCGGCCGGCCAGGGTCAAAAGGTTCAATCACAATTAGTGGCCGGCCACCCCAAAAAGGTGGCCTCCCATGTGTGCACAACACAGCTATGTGGAGAAAAATCAGGAAATGTAACCCAGGAGAGAGAAAAACCAACTTTTTAGAGGGGTTCAAAAGGGTCAGGAAGGGTTAATGGCCGGCCAACCCATATTGGTGGCCTCCCAGGTGTGTACAACACAATGGTGTGGAGGAAAGTCAGAAAAAGTGGCCCGGGGATGGAAAAAGTCAGCTTTCTAGTGAAGAAAACGGGCGATGAAGAGCGATGAAGGAATAAAGCTGGTCTTCAGAGCAATTGCTGGCCTCCCACCCTTCTACAACCTTCCTAACAATGAAAATAAGGTCTCCACCAAAAATGAACTGAAACCGATGCAAAACGAAGGTTCGGGGGCCAAAACGCACAGCCTGGGGCCCCGAAAACAGACTCTTAAGCACCGAAGGTGACGTTCGACTACGAAGTTGGTCTCTCGAGCCTCAGTGTCCCTCAAAAGGGAGTAACTAAGGTGTATGCCAAAAACCGGAGCAAACGGAGGTGGTTAAGCGGTCTCGAACCGAGGCACACGGCCGACGGCTCCGAAAAACCGGAAACTGGGCTCCAAACAGGAAAAATGGCCTACGACCACGAAAAGTAGCATATTGTAGACACCCCATTTTTGACCAACCTTAAGACTCAGACGTCACCAACTGAGCGCTCGGTGATGTTGCATAATGTGCTCGTTTGGAAGTCACGGAATCTCGGCTGCGAGCCTTGCCTCCGGACTTCCGAACTCTTTTGTACCTTGCTTAGGTTTCCGAACCAGGTCCCATTTTCTTCGTCTTCTCTTCCCGAAGTGAGGGAGAGGTCTCGTAGATCATCTCTCAGTGGCCGTAGGCTACGTTTCATGGTCGTAGGCCACTTTTTTCGTTTCGGAGCCCGGTTCTCTATTTTCGGAGCCGTCGGCCGTATGCCTCGGTTTGGGACCGCTTAACCACCTTTGTTTGCTCCGGTTTTTGGTATACATCCTATTCACTCCCTTTTGAGGGACACTAAGGCTCGAGACACCGACTTCGTGGTCAAACGCCACCTCCGGTGCTTAACAATCAGTTTTCGGGGCCCCGGGCCGCGTGTTTTGGCCCCCGAAACTTCGTTTTGCATCGGTTTGGGTTCTTTTTTGGTGGAGACCATATTTTCATTGTTATGAAGGTTGTAGAGGGGTGGGAGGCCAGCAATTGTTCCGAGAGACCAGCTTTATTCCTTCATCGCTCTCCGTCGCCCGTTTTCCTCGCTAGAATGCTGATGTTGACCACTCTCGGGCCACTTTCTTTGGCCCTCAACCACATATTTGTGTTGTACACACCTGAGAGGCCACCAATATGACATGGCCGGCCAGCAATTGTTCCAGACCCTTTTGAACCCCTCTAAAAAGTTAGGTTTTCCCTCTCTTGGTTCACATTTTCAGGGTTCAACCACATAGTTGTGTTGTGCACACATGGAAGGCCACCAATATGGGTGTCCGGCCAGCTTTCTCTGAGTGACCCTTTTGAACCTCGTCGGCCGGCCAGGGGAGGTGGCCGGCCAACCACCTGAACTCTCTGAACCTGGCCGGCCATACTCCCCTCAGCTGGCTCCTTACAGCTGCACCCTCATTTTCCCCCCAGGTCCTGTATCCGGGGGGGGTCTTTTGGGGGGGAAATTTGAATTTGATTTTCCCCCCCCCCCTTTCCTCCACTCCTTTGCCAATATAACCAGCACCCCCAGCTGCATTTTGGAAGGTTACAAAGTTTGGTTTTGCACTCTTGCATTCAATCTCTCTCTCTCTCTCTCTCTCTCTCTCTCTCTCTCTCTCTACATTCCAACCATCAAAACCCCTCAAGTCCTACACCATTTTACACTACAACCTATAGCACCACATCTCCAACATCCATTCCAGCAACTTGAGGCTATTTTCCAGAGGTCAACAGCTCCCAAACCTGGTCCAAGAGTTGTTGAAGCTTGGTTCTACAAGGGTGAGTCCCATTTTCCCTCTTTTGTTCCTTATTTTGCATGCAATCTTAGCCTCTCTTGCTTACTTTTTGGGCTCCGACCCAAACTGTAAATAGTCTTTTTTTGAGTTCCTTTTCATGTTTAATCAAGGACCTCTTGCTGTTTGAGGTCTCCTACTATCACTTGCCTCTTTAACTCTCTTTTAGGCCTTTTTTTGCATGGTATTTTAGGCTTATTTGTGAGCTGTTTTAGACTTGGTCATAAACTGTAAAATATCTTTTTTTGAGCCCCTCTTCGACATTGTCAAAGGGCTCTCCTCTGTTTGAGGCCAGAAGCTACCACTTGTCTCTTTACCCCTCTTTTAGGCCTTTTTTCTTGCATGATAGTTTAGCCTCACTTGTGTTTATTTTCGTGGCTTGATGTAAACTGTAAAGTACCATATTTTGAGCCCCTCTTCAATGTTTTTGAAGGGATCTTTGCCATTTGGGGCCAGCTGCTGTCCCCTACCTCTTTAACTCTCTTTTAGGGCCATTTTTGCATGATAGATTAGCCCTATTTATGTTCATTTTTGGGACTTGTTGTAAACTGAAAAAAGGCTTGTTTTGATGTCATCTTCATGTTTTATTAAGGAATTTTCTTATTTGAGGTCACATGCTTCCTTGAATACTTGATTGTCCCTCGTTTTGAGCCTTACACCTAAGCTCCAATGGCATGCTTTGTTTGGCCTTCTAGCCACTGGAATCTAGTGGATTTCCAGTGGCTTTGATTCTGTGTTCAGCCTCCAAATTAGAGAGGGGTGACCTCCTCTCACCTTGACTTGTTTGATGGCCATTTTGGCCTTCCAAAGTGACCCCTCTTTACATGTTTTGAAGTCATATTTTAAGGTCAATTTGATGAGTTTTGGGACTGCCATATTTCATTTCCAGAGTTGTTTTGGTCATGCTTCATGTCTATCTTGTATGTACCTAATAATTCCTTTGTATGCCTTCTAAAGGAGCCCCTCATTTGTGCATGTCTTGGCTACATTTCCATGGTTATTTGGGCATATTTTGGCATGTTTTATTCACTGATTTTTTCTGGTTTGATGAGTTCTCACTTGCTTCATATACATGCCATGTAACCCTTGTTTACTAGTCAAAATTGCATGCTACTTTAGCCCATCTTGCTAGCACCTTTTGTCCTTGATTTGAACTAAGAAAGTTCATGTTTTGGGACTGTCTTGGTTCTATCTTCATGCTTCATGATCAAATAATGCATGCTTTGTATAGCTATAGGCCATTGCGTATGCCTAGTTTTTGAGTTTCGGGTTCATCTCATGCATCGGGTGCCATATTGCCATGATTCGGGGTTGTTTAGCACCATATTTTAGTGCTGAAATTCACATGTTTGTATGCCATATTCCATGCCTTGCCATGCTTTGGTAGAGTGGCATTCGTGCCTTAGGATCGGCCCTCGGTTTACGTGCATGTGTGCACGCATCTCAAGTGTCTCATTTTCATCTTATGGCCATTGATGTGAGTGTGGCTGAGGTCCACTCATATTGGTGTAAGTCCATTATGCATTTCATATGCCATTTCGATTCATAGCATTGTGTATGCTAGGTAGCATGTTAGAGCATTGTGTATGCCATGTTACATCGAGTATCGTATATGTCATTTCATAGCATTGTGCATGCTGGGTTATATATTAGTTGCATTCATGGATGTCATGCATATTGCATTGTGTTTGGGATAGGAGTTAGCCCGAGCACGGGAAACGAGGGACGTTTCGTACTCCGAGTGACGGAACGTGTCTCAATTCCCAGTCACCGACACTCTGGATTATCCATGATGGAGTTTAGGTATTGTTGTGTTTATATGTGCATTCATTTCATATTGAGTTGTGCAATTCGACTCCTCGGCTATCATGCATCGAGATGCGTGATTGGTGGCACAAGGATCAAGGCATGCACACATATGTGAAAATACATTGCTATGCCGCTTTCCTGCTCTCTGTTGTAGCAATCAGAAATCAGTAGCTTTCAAAAGCCTCGCACAGCATTCCGGCATCAATTGCAAACAGAGGCTAATCGGGGCATCGCGATGGATTTCCGTGCCAAACAACCCGAGCATGCATCATTCATCATTCGGAACAGAGCTGAGGCGGTCCATGGGCTTGCATGCTAATTTACTATTTTCCTAGTTCATTTGTTAATTAATTAGGGTTTTGTACTTATTCGGACTGTAATTATTCGTTTGGGACTGTATTATTTATTCGGACCCTCCGAGCGAGGGCACAATTGTAATAAGTGTGCGTGCGTGTGATGAATGTCTTCCAACCCCACGTCTTTCTCCCTTTTATTTACCAACTTATGATGGTTAGATTAGGGCATGTTTCAATTAGCATACAGTATGATAGCATGTTTGCATTCATTCATCTGTTTTGCATGCACCGGGCTTGGCGCATCATAACTCACTGCATTGTATTTCAATTCCAAGTTGAATACTTGTTAGCTGTAGCATTCCATGTGCCATGTTTAGAATAGCCGGGCCTATCTTAGTTGCATTTTGCATGTGTTGCATTAGGCATTTCTATATAGTTAGGATCATGCATGGATTTCTAACATACCTTCTGTTTTGGCTTTGAGTACTCGGTTAGTTTTTATGCTTTAGCATCCTTGCATGCTTCTGAGTGACTGCCATGATAGCATGCTTACCATGAGGCTATATGCTTATGTGATATATCTGCCTGAATGCATGCGGGTGAAGGTTGGGTCATTTAGATTGGAACAAATCATCAACTGTGAGTTTTAAGCCCACTAGATAGTGGCAAAACTATCTTTTCTAAGCCCACCCGAGAGTGGCAAAATCTGCATTTTAAGCCTACTTGCGAGTAGCAAATCACTTTAAAAAATAAGCAGGAAATGTTTTGTTCTATTTCAAGCGACCCAGTCTATACTTGTATGCTGTGCGCATCACATAGTAAATCTGGGCTAATAACCGGAATAAGAACGCATAATGTTTTCAAAACTAGATATCATGGTTAGTAGAGGCCGATCTTTGATCGGGTGAGCGGGGGTGCTCACGAAGTGACCTTCCCCAATCATACCCAAGTTCCCGAGCCGAAGCAACTTGGTGATGACGGACACGTGGCCTTAGGCACGAGTCAGGGTTTCCTAAATTTTCCAAAATAAAATATTTAGGTTGCGACTCTGTATCTTGCAAAGCAGTACATGTTTGGCACTTCTTTCAAAAATCTGTTTTCTCAAAACGATTTGCCGGATTTGGACTCTTTGGTTCAGATTAAGAACCGTGACAATTTGAGTCCGAACTGTAGTGAGCCCAAAATGAACAGAACGGGACTCATCCTCCCGGGGCGTTCGGGGACGTCTACAGTTTCTGGCGACTCTGCTGGGGAATTTAGAGAACTTGACTCGAACTCATGATATCTGGTTTTGACTACACTTGTGTGTTTCTTTGCATTGCATTTGCATTGGTGCGCCTAGGACACCGTGTTTGCCATCTGCTGTTCCTGAGCGGTTTGCCAGAGGCTACGTACCATAAGGCTTACCGGTTACGGGCTCTGCCAGTACGGAAACACAAACTCCGGTTTACCGGGGCACCCTTTTGACCTTTCGACCTAGTGCATATTCGGATCCGTAGTGACCATTCCAAAATAGGACAGGTTGCTTACCCGATATAGGTTGTTTGTAACTGCTGCGTGCGTAGTGAAACCCTAGCTCCTGACAAAATAGAACAGGGAAACCCGACCCCAACAAAGGGGTGTTTTGGCTCTCACTTATCCGCTATGTGCTTTTAGAGTATGTCTCTACAGGGAATGCATGTATAGTTTATGAGTTTGGGCATCAGGCCTGCGGGCATCAGTTAGTGTTTGAGAATCAGTTATCTGCAGGTATCAGATTCAGTTTTCAGGGACAGTGATTCAGAGATAATGATCAGTGTTTGAGGACAGTGTGTATTCAGCTTATCAACCGTGTGTTGTGTATTTATTTTAAGCTGTTATGCTGTTCGTTTATCTGGTTGTTTATTTCCTTATTGCTTTATTTATCTTTTTGCTAGGACAGTTTTAGCACAATTGCTTCAAACCCAGCAGATATTCCCCAAGCACTTTGGACAAGAGGTCGTCGGCTCAATCGATCTGAGAATCTGATTGACGGACAGCCAGTGTTCCATTCTCTACCCCCAATTGTCAGAAGAAGGCCGAGAAGGCGCAGTGTGTCTGAGTAGAGGTTACCAGAGCAGTGGTCTACCCTAGCAGTGAACAGTCGGGCTGAGATTTCAGTTTCTGCCATAGAAATACACATACCAGTCAGTCAGCAAGATCAGCAGAATATGGCTGGGATGGAAGAAATGATGTGACAGCTCCAAGAGAACATGAAGCAAATGTAAGAGGACGCTATCCGCCAAGCGGAGTTCTCTAAACAGCAGGCCACAATCATGGCCCAGCAGGCCGACCTCATCACTAGACTGCAATAGCAGAATGCAGCATCTGCCTCACATCCGGTTCCTTCTCCACCAAGGGTCCCATTACCCGAGCAAACACCAACTGTCCAAAATGTCCTGCCAAACATGCAAAACACCTTGCCAAATGTCCAGAACATCCAGGAGGACACAGACCTTCCAACGGGGCCAGCTCCGCCCCCACTTCCGCCTCAACTGTCCAAGACCCATACACCCGCCAACCACCCAGACTCTTCCTTCGAGTTCGAAATAGACCCTACAGCACTGAAATTGAGCAAGCTTGAGAAGCTATTCAAAAAATCCCAGGGAGTACAGGCTATTTCGGATATCGAGGACGGATATACCGATGTGGCTGTGACATTACCGGATAGATTCAAAATGCAGCAGATCGATCGCTTCGACGGGTCTGGGGACCCCATGGTCCACCTCCGACTATTCTCAGATATACTACGGCCAATGGGCCTAACCAGACCCCAGAAGCTTTTGCTATTTGGCCGAACCCTATCGGGAGTGGCCGCTATCTGGTATGCGAAGTTGGAGGATGATGTCAAGCGGAGTTGGGACAAAATGGCCGGGGCCTTTGTTGCGCAATACTCTTACAACACCCAAATTGAGATTACAACTCGTGATCTCGAAACAACAAGGCAGGAACCCAAAGAGAGTTTCTCAGACTTCGTGACCCGGTGGAGGGCGAAGGCCTCGATGATGACATTAAGGCCCATCGATAACGACCAGATCAAGATGATTGTGCGCAATCTCCAACCAAAACTGATGTAAAAGATGATTGTACTCCCCTTCCCCACCTTTTCGAATTTGCACGAGATGGGGGTACAAATTGAAGACGCAATGACCAAGACAGGGAACAACCACGGAGGACTTTTAACCGTAATAACAATGTAGGCCCGAGTGGCGCTGCAATTGCAAGAACTTCGGAGGTTAGCATGGTTGCCACCATTCCCCCTCCCCTTCCAAGGCCCATGGCAGCCACACCCTTCTCCGGTGCATCCGAAAGCAGTACCCAAACCACTAAATACCAACCCAGAGGCCAAAGAACCTTCACCTCATTGTACATGCCCCTGTCCAAAGCTCTAGGGGTCTTAATCAGAAAAGGGCATCTAAAACCCCTAGAGCCGAGGCCGTTACCAAATCCACTACCCCCCACTCACAACCCAGCCAAATACTGTGCATATCACCAGCAACACGGTCATGACACAGACCAATGCTTCAGATTGCGTCACGAGATTCAGGATCTCATTGACAAACAGGTGATTTTGCCACCCGAAAGACCTAATGTTACAACCAACCCACTTCCTACACACAACCAAGCTCCACCTCCCAAAAGAGTTAACTTTATCCAAACTAGGGTCGTGTCTTACGATCCTAGCATCTATATTACTCCTTCCCATCTACCTAAGCCGGAGGTGCTTCTTCCCGATTGCACTGACTTTTTGTGCATGCTGGACATTTCTACAACCCAACCTGAGCCAGTGGTGGTGGTGGCTGTGGAAGATAGCGCAGCGGAGATTGCAGAAGAGGATGGAATGGTTGAGTCAGGGTTTAAGCAGTCTGGGGATTTTGCTGGGAAAGCCTACAATCCGAGTGAGTACATCCTGTCAGTGGGCCAGTCTGAGCCAAGTGTAAAATTGCCAGAGAAGGCAAAATTGTGTGTAATCCGGGGGGATAGACTTGAGCAGGGGACAGATGATTTGACGACCGTAGAAGAGGACTTTGCCAACCTACAGTTTTTCGATGACCAAGAATCAGGGGGCGTGGTAGTCAACTAGATCGATTACGAGGAATCGGCAGAGGCCACTGGATGGCTGGATGATCAACCAGATGTGGTGGAAGAATTCCAACAGGGCCCGGTAGGGGCAAGGGTATCATTGTGGCCGGAACGGCCGGAAGTCAGAGTACATTGCCGAAGAGCGCCGGTATGAAGAATTTCGATCAGAACAGGGGCATTGTGAATGCAGAGAAAGCTGAACAACAAACTGCGCTAACGCAGGTGGAACAAGAAAAGATTTGGGATTCTGAGAGGATCCAGAAAGCCAAAACCCATGAAGGGATTGAAAGTGCCATGGGTACAAAGATAGAAGATGCTACAAGCATGTGGGCTGAAAGTACTGCGGGTACGATGACACCGGAGCCAGATAGATGTTTGTTGGCTGCTCACGAGATGTGGTGGGAAGATGATGATTTATGCCTTGCCCACACAGACGAGGATTGGGGAGGCAATCAGCCAGATGACACTTGGTATCTCAATGAGGTTGACCACATGACAAGAAACGGGCGGTATTTCAAGCCCCCACACCTAGACCAACCCGAGGCATCTGGAAAGGACAAAGAAATTGAAAAGCAAAAAGAGAAGCAGGTTGAGGAGGAAGCTGTACTGAAGCAGCTGAAGAACATACAAGCAGACATCTCCATCTGGGGACTGCTTATGGCGTCACGAGTGCACAGACAGGCTGTCCTATCTGCTATGGACAAAGCTAAACTCTCAATAGATACTACACCAGAGCAGTTGGTTGGACTGGTCTTTCCGGGAGGAGGTTCCCTGACGTTAACCTTTTCTGACAAAGAACTGCCGCCTGAGGGCGCAAATCATAACACACCCCTCTACATCTCTGTGGAATGTAGAGACAAGTGGGTGCCGGTGGTTCTTCTTGACACGGGATCCGCCATTAATGTGTGCCCGTCAAGGACAGCATATGCAATCAGGTTAAAGCCCGCGGATTTCGTACCGACTACTCAAGTGATTAGAGCCTATGATAACACTAGCAGGGAGGTGATGAAGACTGTCAAAATTCAGACCCAGGTTGGTCCAGGACAACACAACATTGAATTCCATGTTTTGGATGTTTCTGCAACCTTTAATCTGCTCTTGGGGTGGCCGTGGTTGCACCAAGTGAAGGCAGTCTCTTCTACTTTGCATCAGATGTTGAAGTACCCTCACGGGAAGGGGGTGGCCATTGTTTTCGGGAATTCATCAATCCATCCACCGCCAGAAGTGTCTACACCAGTCTTGGAAATCGAGCACGGCATGGAGGATGTATTCTTATCAGGGTTTACTTTGGCTGAGGCTCGGGTTGTGCAGAATATCATAGCTGTTAATGAGGGAGTGTACGTCAGTGCTCAATCTATCTACCTCATGAATAAGCTACAACATATCCCCAGGATGGGATTGGAAAGGAGCAGCCGGAAGGGCATCGCGGTATTGGCCAAAGTGCCACACAACCCTTATACCTTTGGATTGGGTTATCAGCCCACCAAAGAGGATTGGTTAAGGAAGGGAAAAGAAATGGCTGGGAGAGCCAGAGCAAAGAAGGCGGGGAAGCCTTTTGACTTAATGCATAGGCCCATTCAGGGTACCCTAAACGGACGCTTCATCCGGGAGGGGGAGGACTTTCCGTTCTGTGGCTTCCCTGAGCCGTGGCTGAACGCGGAGAAGAAGCGCGTGCCAGGCTTCGAGATTTTCTTTGGCCTACAATTACCTGGGGATGACGTTGTCGAAGAGCAGACAGACCCATCAGCTGAGCTTGAACAGTGTAAGGCAGTGGACTCCGAGGGCGCTGAAATTGAAATGGGGGTAGCACTGGCATGTCTACTTTCAGATCCTCCGATGGACCAAAAGTCCTTGGGGGATAACTTCTTGGTTTCTATGATAGGAGATGAAACGACTGTGGGCCTACCAACAACTATTTTGGATGCATCTATCGCACCCTCTCTCACTTGGCAATACGAAGAGGGATTTTTGTCCAGTAGTACCGGGTCAGGTAGTGAGCCGAAATCTGATTCCGCCGAGTCTTGTGAGTCGAAATCAGGTTCCAGCTCGACTGAGTCTGAGTCTGGTAATCTTGGAGATGATAACCCGGATGCCACGGTTATGTCCAGGTCGTCTTTTTCTTTCTCATTTGAGTCTGTTGTAACCGAGGAATCGGACGATTTGGATGTGCTTAATGAGAATCAAATAGCTGTGGTTTCTGAGTACTTTTCTGTGCCCTTAATTTATTGCATAAACTCAGACTTTCAAAATTTTGATGAAAACGACGAGGAAGAAATTCCTCTGGTTTTGCAACACTTAATTGAACAAGAGAATGAGAGATTTGTTAAACCCCTAATGGATGAAATCACTACCGTGAATATTGGTACTTAGGAGAACCCGCGGCTGGTCCAGATCGGGTCCACGTTGTCTTCAGAGAAATGCGAACGCTTAGTCGCTTTATTAAAAGATTTCAAATATGTTTTCGCGTGGTCCTACGAAGACATGCCTGGGATCGATCCTGAGATTGTATAGCACTGGATCCCTCTTGACCCCGAGGCCCGACCCATCAAGCAGAAGCTGAGAAGGATCTGCCCGGACTGGGCTCTCAAGATCAAAGAAGAGGCCACCAAGCAAATCGACGCAGGCTTCCTGCTGGTGTCCGAATACCCGACTTTGTTGGCCAACATAGTTCCGGTGCCGAAGAAGGATGGCAGAATCCGAGTATGCGTGGATTTCAGGGACTTGAACAGAGCCAGTCCGAAGGACGACTTTCCCATGCCGCATATTGATGAGTTAGTGGACTTCACAGCAGGGCATGCTTTGCTTTCATTCATAGATGGCTTCTCAGGGTACAATCAGATAGTAATGGCACCTGAAGACCGGGAAAAGACTGCATTCACTACCCCGTGGGGGACATACTACTATAGAGTGATGCCGTTTGGGTTGAAGAATGCTGGAGCTACTTATCAACGGGCCGCGGCCACAATATTGCATGACATGATCCACAAAGAGGTTGAGGTATACGTGGACGACATGATTGTCAAGTCCAAAGAAAGAGAGGGCCACTACATTGCCTTACAAAAGTTCTTCCAAAGGATCAAAGAATTCCGATTGCGACTGAACCCTCAGAAATGTACGTTCGGTGTTACAACGGGAAAAATGCTGGGGTTTCTGATTACATAAAGAGGTATTGAAGTCGACCCTTCCAAAATCATGGCCATCCTAGAAATCTCCCACCAAGGACTGAAAAGGAGGTGCGAGGCTTTCTGGGTAAAGTGCAATTCATAAGACGGTTTATCTCAAAATTAACCTTGACTTGTGAACCACTTTTTGGTCTCCTGAAGAAAGGAAAGAAATTCCAATGGGACGGCCGATGCCAAGCCGCTTTTGAACAAATCAAGGAATACTTACAGAACCCGCCCGTGTTGTCACCACCAGAACCGGGGAGACCGTTGATATTGTACCTTTCAGTAACTAAGACTACAATGGGCTGCATGTTCGCACAAGAATCAGAGGACAAGGTGAAGAAAGCCATCTACTATCTGAGCAAGAAGATGCTAGAATATGAGACTTGCTACAAACCGTTGGAGAAGTCTTGCTTAGCTTTGGTATGGCCGCAGCACTACCTATTAGCTCACTCCGTAATGTTGGTTTCACGACTCAATCCCATCAAATATCTTTTCGAGAAACCAGCACTTACGGGTAGGCTAGCTCGTTGGTTACTGTTGCTCTCCGTATTTGATCTGAAGCGCGCAAGTCAGTCAAGGGAAGAGCAGTAGCAGAATTCTTAGCCGACCATCTAGTGGAAGGAGGTGAAGCAGTCGAGTACTTATTCCCAGATGAAGCCATTTTGCACATCGATGATGAAACTTGGACGATGTACTTTGACGGAGCGTCAAATCAGTACGGGTATGGGATAGGAGTGTTACTGATAGCACCTGACAAGTCCCGTATCCCTCTAGCCTTCAAACTCTGGTTCAAAGTCTTGAACAATGAAGCACAATATGAGGCATGCATTGCTGGTCTAGAAGCAGCCCTGGAACTAGGGGCAAGACGGTTGGACGTCATCGGGGACTCGAACCTGGTTGTGTCTCAAGCAAAAGGAGACTGGAAGGTCAAAGAAGAAAAGATGATGATGTATCATCAGACCTTGGATTTGTTAATTCCTCGGTTTGAGAAGCTAAACTTTGCTCATCTACTACGAGAGAACAACAGGTTCGCAAATCCTTTAGCAACTCTATCTTCCATGACAGACATCCCGTTCGGAGTCCGGATGCGTCCAGTCATCATTGACCAAAGATTTGCACCAGCCTATGAGTCGATTGCTGCTATAGATGAAGTTCAGGACGAAAACCCCTAGTATTATGACATTTGGAATTTCTTGGAAAAGGAAGCATACCCGCCAGGGGTAAATGCCAAGGATAAAAGGGCAATCGGAAGAATGGCCGTTCAGTTCATCATCTGTGGAGGTAAGCTGTATAAGAGAGGTCATGTGGGAATGCATAAGCTGTGTGTCGATGCCAAAGAATCAAAGCGTCTGATGGAGGCCTTCCATGGAGGGGAATGCGGTGCGCACATGAATGGAGTAATGCTAGCACGGAAGATCCTCAGACAGGGTTACTACTGGTCCACCATAGAGGAGGATTGTATCGGTTTTGTCCGGCGATGCCACAAATGTCAAATTCATGCAAATCGCATGAACATTCCGCCGTCGAAGCTGTACAATATGACTTCGCCATGGCCATTTTTAGTTTGGGGAATTGACGTGATCGGGGCCGTCACTCCAAAGGGGTCGAATGGGCATGAGTTCATCCTGGTCGCGATAGATTATTTCACGAAGTGGGTCGAGGCCCAATCCTACGCAGTGTTGAAGGCTTCACATGTGGCAAAGTTTATCAGAAACAACATTATCTATCGCTATGGAGTCCCAAACGAGATAATTTCAGATAACGGTTCCCACTTCAAGAAAGAAGTGATTGATTTGTTGGAAAAATACAATGTGGCTTTTCATAAGTCATCTATCTATCGGCCGCAAACCAATGGAGCGGTTGAAGCCGCCAACAAGAACATCAAGCACATATTGCAGAAGATGGTGGAAACCTACCGGGATTGGCCAAATAAACTGCCGTTTGCTCTGTGGGGCTACCGGACTTCAATCAGAACTTCTACTGGGGCGACTTCGTATTCATTGGTTTATGGGATGGAGGCCGTTCTACCTATCGAGATTGAGGTTTCGTCTTTGCGAGTGTTGGCTGAATGTCAAATAGCCGAAGCAGATTTGCAGCAGAGCAGGTTTAAGGAACTCATGCTTTTTGACGAGAGAAGACTGAAGGCACTGTACCATGTTCAAGGTTACCAGTGCAGAATTGCCCGGGCTTTCAACAAGAAAGTTAAGTCCAGGAATCTAAAGGAAGGAGATTTGGTGCTCAAGGACAACCGAGCTCCCATCCACGACCTAAGGGGCAAGTTCAAACCCAATTGGACTGGTCCCTACATCATTAAGTCTATCTGGTCAGGTGGAGCTGTGGTTCTGATGGATCTAGATGGCTTAGAGTTCTCACAACCGATCAATATGGACAAGTTGAAGAAATATTACCCTTGAAAGGCTCACTAGGCTGAAAACCCGAAAGGGCGACCTAGGCAAAACTCAGAGCACGAAAAATTTTGAAATTACAAAAACTGAGCTCACAAGGTTGAAAACCCGCAAAGGGCGGCCTTGGCAAAAGTTAGAGCGTAGAAGGAGAGTGAAAATACCCGAGTGAACCCGAGCATGAACTACGTAAGGCTTGATTCCCATCTTTGGGATACGTAGGCAACTTCATCCTGAAGTTCAGCCATAAAATCTTCCTCGATTGACTTTGTCCATTCGATCATCTCAGTCATCTTTATCTATCAGCATTCATCGTGATCTCCGGTGCAATGCTATTCAGACTAGGGGCAACTTTCCGTTGCTGTGTAGTGCCGTGGTGCTATTCAGACTAGGGGCAACTTTCCAGTTGCAGGAATCCGGGGTTGTGCATCTCAGTGACAGATCCTAGGCGTGTCTAGTTTTGATCCATATCGAAAATGGTTTTGAAGAGTTTTAATAAAAGTTGGCTATGTTCAAATTAATCTTTTTACAACTAAGACCATTTTTGGACCAAAGCGGAAAATTTTCAGTACCCACAACCTTCAATCTCATTGATTTCAAAACAGAGTTCTCCTGCTCTTGCATACAAATTGAAGTTGCTTTTTATTACATTCATAAAGAAAACTTGAAAGTACTGATAAAGCAATAAATTTGGGGCATAGATAAGTCAGGTGTCCCTGCGCCTCCTCCTAGAGCTGGTCGAAGCCTCTGATGCCAAGCTGGGCCCAATCTGTGCCTCTTCATTGAGCCAATCAAAGCACTCGTCAGACAAAGTGCAACTGAAAGTGGGAGCAGGGGCCAGGAGCTCTCTAGTCCTCCAGGCTGTGGCATACTGGGCAAGTTGTGCGCCTCGAACCGAGAATGTGCAGGATACTCTATCCCCTCTGGTGGGCAAGTTTAATCATGACCGAACTGGCGCTGGAACCGAAACGGGAAGTAGAACACACAGTGAGTCAAACCAATCAACTGGATCCCGGTCTGCCGGGACATGCTATAGCTCATTGCCGGGAGATTGAGCCAAGGACAATGCCAAGCAATGCGATCTGCAGACAAATTGCACATCCAGTCAAACCACCACTCCTCATCAGAGGCATCGACTAGGCGTTGTCAAAAGAAGTAGCCGCGAGCTGAGTAGGCTGGGCAAGAGTCCATAACCTGCAGTTTATCCATCAACCATACCTGGGGAGGGATAGAAAATGAGAGAATAAAGAATAGAGAGATGTACGATGAGAGAAAAGTAAGAAAGAGGGTTTTGTGAGAAAAACCGAGCCTGAGGGTCGAGTGATGTGAGCAATATATATGTGAGATTGGGTGGGAAACATTACCTGCAGCAGTAGTGGGCTCCCCACAAATTTGGTCGTCTCCCGGTGGTAGAAAGCATCTAAGCCTATCAGTGTCTCGGCCAAAGTCATGGCGATGCAACTTTTTCCTTCCTTCAAGCCTTGAGCAACATCAATCAGATGGATGCTAGAGCCATTGAAGCCTGGGGCAAGCAGAAAGTGAGATAGCATGCACAAGCAAAGGGGGTGTTGACGAAAACCTTGCCAATGATGGTTGCCACGGTCACCGGTGTCAGAAAAACGATGAATCAAGCCGAGGATGTCCTGTTCCCCGTTGCAGATCAAAGACCAAGCATCATGCATGGTGAGTCCACACATTCGCCCTAAAGCTTGGGCGTGGCCAAAGCGAAACTGAGGCAAAATTTCTTCGGGACGTTCATATTCCATCAAAACTTGAAAATCTTCGAAAGTTGGACATACCTCTTGCCCGCAAAAGCTGAAAACATGTGTTACCAGGTTCCAAAACCTCGCCGCGGCATGAAGGAAGGGAAGGTGCAGCGGAGTGCTGCTCAGCATGAATAGTGCATTCAAGATGAAACCCTGGAAGTTCAACTTTTCCGAGCCATCTAGAGAAGCGATCCAAGCTATGAGATTTTTGACGAGAAACGCCTCCATTTTGGTGCAGAACTGAGATGAAATGAATCAACCACGAGGCTAGAGCTTTTAAAGAGGATAAGACACTGTTCGGGGGACACGTGTCAAAAATTTGGTGGTTCCTGGGCTAGGTGGCCGGCCAGCCACCTTTTCTGGTAGGCCGGCCACCCATCTCCTCTCCAATGTAAAAAAGCTGGCCGGCCAGTTCCCAAAGGTGGCCGGCCATGCTCCCAAGTGTGTCTTTGTTACTGTTTTACCCTCTGAAAGGAAGTTCCTAGCATTTTCATGCATTGGAAGTGTCGAAGGCCTCCATTTCCCTCAGTTTCAGATGCGTTCCGTCACCCAGATCGTCCGAAATGCACTTCGTTCATAGAGTCATTGTTAAGTCTTACTTATCAAGTTGTTGTCTTGCTTATCGAGTTATTGTGTTGCTTATTGAGTTGTTAAGTTTGTCGAGCTGTCAAGTCTCGTACATTGAGTTGTTACTTTTTGTTTAATCAATTTTGTTGCGCCTTACTTATCGAGTCGTCAACTTTGTTGTGTTTCGCTTATCGAGTTGTAAACTTGCTAAGATTCTGTTATTGTCTTGGTGAGTTAAGTTGTTTAGTTTGTTGTGTCGGTTCACTACCTGACTTGGCAAATGCACAATGCACATATCCATTCAATCTTATTTTGGTGCAAAAAGATGCGATGCGATGCTAAGAACATAAAATACAACACTTTTTCAAAAGCTGTTTCATTCCATCATCATTCCTTTGTTACAACATTTTACAACAAGGGTACAAGTTTTACAGAAAATAAAACTGCATAACAAATATACAATGTGCTATAACTACTAGTAAAAAGGTAAATAAATCAGGGAACAGCCGCATCTATTCTCTCAAGAGCAGGAATAAGAGGCCTTCTTCGTCCTCTTCTGCGGAATAGACTCTGTGCCATCATCACCATCATCATCGTCTGAGTCGGAGCCGCCATCCTCAAAACCCTCCTCAGCCTCATCTCCACTATCGGAACCAGGGTCAGAGCCACCCTCTCTGTCAGCAAATGTCTCTGACTGGGGATCTGCAGCCTCCTCCTCCTCCTCGCTGGGCTCCTCCTCTATAATGTGCGCCCTGCGTCTGCCTCGTCCGCGAGACGACTCCCCTCTCCCAGATCCTCGAGAAGACCTAGATGGCCCAGCTCCTCGGGAAGGTCTGGATGGCCCGGCCTGTGACTGAGCATACACCGGAGGCATCTGAAAATGAAGAATGCAGTTTGAATACATCAGCCGAAACATGTATATCATATACAGATGCAAGCAAACTACACAGAGTGGATGTATGCAGGAATAGTGCATGAATGTGGTGTGTGTCAGATGTGCTCTACACAGGTAGCCTATCAATGCAGTAAAATGTTCAAAATTAGCATGTCATCAGAAGTATGATAAAGGGTACCTGGAAACCCATGATGGACAACTGCGCCTCTCTCCGCAGGACCATCCCCTCAAGTGAGGCTACCATCTCGAGCACCTCATCCATGTACTCAACAGGAGGCTGCAGATGCAAAGGCAAGAGTATCAGTAAAGGAATGAATGTCCAATTATCTGAGTAATGAATCAAAGCTGTAAAGTATACCGGCGGTGAGTCGGGGTCTCTGTCATATCGGTGGCCAGGCATCGGAGGCTCTATCGGGATCGAAATCGGAGAGGTAGTCCCATATTGCCACCCCATCAGCTCAGTCGGCATATCCTGCGATCCAGGATGAGGATAAGTAGGAGGAATCGGAGGAACCAATCCACCCCCACCTCTAGATGTACCAGCCCTGCTGGTGGAAGGGCACTTGCAGTCCGAGCCTTGCTCGACGAGGGCATACCGGCAGACCTCCTCGTCAGTGTACGGACTCCCATTAGCGGAGGCATCAAGTAGGTATGACGGTAGGTCGCATACTCTCCCTGCTCCAGATGTAAGAAAGCATTAGTACCTTGCATAGCATCAATGACATTCTGGAGAGAGAGCCTATCAGCGGTCCGCATATCATCTGGAGGCGCTGAAGGAACGTCCTGCTCAGGATAGCCCCATACCTAACGCAAGAAGCGATCCCCCAGAAACCAGGCCCTACCAATTGGCCCCTTGAACAGGATCCGATATCGAGAGGCGCCACATGCTCCGGCAAGATGGAATTGGAGGTCTCTACCCAAAGGCGCCCAAGGCTGCCATGTGATCTGCGGATAATTAATGCATAAACTGATCAGAAATTGTAAATGTGCAAGATAAATCAAAGATTGGAAACATGAAGAATTGAGAGTTCTGAAATACCTCCGATGACCACACGGTGTCAAAATACTGCCGTAAATAGAGAAGAGACTCCCGAGCTCTCGGCCGGTACTGGCCCTCAAATACAAGTGAATACGAGGTCATGGGGGGCACCTCCACTATGAGCTCCGGAGCCAGCGTTGGGAAGTATGCGTAGACCCATAACTGTGAGGAATAGAGCAATAGCCATCAGAATACAGAATGTCGGGTGCAGAATGCAAATACAAAATGCTGAGAGCAAAGTGTAAGGTACAGAAAGTAAAGTGCGCCGTGTGTATAGTGTACAAGTAATGAGAAGTAGAAATGTAAATCAAAAGGGAAGAAAGTACCTCCCAGGCCCTCCAATAGCCGCCAACCAAGTTCCCCCGTCCGCGGGAGGTCGCACTCATATAGCAATATAAAGTAGCTAGGCTAGCACCACCCCAGTCATATGTCCACCAGGGCACTCAACAGGTAAAGCTCAACAGTGTTCCCCTTATCGACGAACAGAGTGGTGCCGAAGAGGAACATCAGGAATCCGCGAGTATACTGTGCTACCTCTTCGGGAGTCTCGGGCTCCATCTCCGCCCTCCTGAAATGAGAAGAGAACCAGGTATACCGGACTTTACCTGAGGATCTGTCGACAGGTAGGCGAGCCCCCAATAAATATACCCAGGCGGCCTCCCACTTGCCCATGTCCTCGTCGTATGGGATGGCACAACCTCCCACATCAAGGCCTATCAATATGGTGAAATCAAATGGGGTCATGGTGATATCCCCGGTGGCAAAAAAATGGAAGGAGTTGGTGGTGTCCCACCATCTCTCTACCAAAGCACTCATTAGTGTCCTACTGGCAGGGCAGCAGGAGAGCCCAGTGCAAAAGGGCCCAAATCCTGCCACATCAACCAAATCCCGAACAACCCCCGGGAGCTCAACATACCACTCTCTCGCCGTGACAGAGCCGTATCCTCGCACAGCACGAGCAGTCACCTGCATTCAGGATAAATACATGTATTCAATTTCGGAATGAAATGTATAAACTGCGTGCAAATGAAATAAGCTGTGTGTAAAATCAAATCAGTTACAGAATTTGGGCTGCATGTTCAACTATCAATTGGTGTGTGCTGTGTGTTCACCTCAACAATGAGCTGTGTGTTCAGAAATTCATAGTTTGGGCTATGTGTTCTACTCTCAATTAGTGTGTGTTGTGTGTTCACCTCAACAATGAGCTGTGTGTTCAGAAATTCAGAGTTCGGGCTGTGTGTTCTACTCTCAATTAGTGTGTGCTGTGTGTTCACCTCAACAACGAGCTGTGTGTTCAGAAATTCGGAGTTTGGGCTATGTGTTCTACTATCAATTAGTGTGTGCTGTGTGTTCACCTCAACAACGAGCTGTGTGTTCAGAAATTTAAGTGTTTGAGCTGTGTGTTCAGATTTCAAAATTTGTGGGCTGGGGGTTCACCTTAGAGTGTGTGCTGTGTGCTCACCGCAATCAATGAGCCGTGTGTTCAGAATTCAAGTGTTTGGACTGCGTGTTCAACTCTCCATCAGTGTGTGC
Organism: Camellia oleifera; assembly: GCA_022316695.1. Lineage (NCBI taxonomy): Eukaryota > Viridiplantae > Streptophyta > Magnoliopsida > Ericales > Theaceae > Camellia > Camellia oleifera. Next base: position 58,968,007 of record CM039315.1, on the reverse strand, counting down.
TGTGTGTTCACCTCAACAACGAGCTATGTGTTCAACATCAAAGTATGGGCTGTGTGTTCATTCCAGAAATTCAGAGTTTGGGCTGCGTGTTCTACTCTCAATCAGCGGGCTGTGTGTTCAGAATTCAAGTGTTTGGACTGCGTGTTCAACTCTCCATCAGTGTGTGCTGTGTGTTTGACATCAAAGTATGGACTGTGTGTCCACCTCAAAGTTCGAGCCGTTTGTTCAATTCTCAATCAGTGTGTGCTGCGTGTTCACCTTCAGCTCGGACTGCTGTGTTCATCTAAAAGTATTTGGGTCTTGTGTTCAATTTCTCAACAAGTGTGTGCTGTGTGTTCACAATCAATATACGAGCTGCGTGTTCAGAAAGTCAGAGTGTTGGAACTGTGTGTTCAAGACGCAAACAGAATACAGTGTTACAGATTAAACATTCAAAACAAGCTGTGTGCTTGAGTGAGCAGACAAACATAGCAAAGGCACGAAATGCACGGAAAATGCAGAATACATTGCAAAAAATGTAAAAGTGGAGTAAATACCTCTCGTGCCTCATGAGAGAGGTGAGACTCCGGCTCTCGCAGAAGTAGATCCCTAGGCGTTCGGTCGTCGAAATCAGTAAAATGGTAAAAGACCGCCCGCGGAAGGATATGCTCTTGAGGATGATACCTCTCGGGATCAAACGGCCGAACTCTCGGGGGCAAGGACATGATATCTGGCTCACCCCCAGCACCTATAGAACCTCCGCCTCATGGAACATGACCAGCCATTTCGAAAAATCTGCAAAGAGGAGCAAAAATGAGCGAAATGAGCCAAAATTGGAAAAAGTCAACAAAAGTCAACTCTCGGGAAATGAAAAAGTCAACCAAAGTCAACTCCCGAGAAAATCTTCCAAATGTTGAGACAAACTTACCTCAAGTGGTAAAAATGAGAAAAGAAGCTCTGAAATCAAAATTTAATCGGTCCAAAGTGATGAAAACTGAAAGATTTCGCGAAAACAACTTGCGTGGGGCGTTGGAAAACGCATATAGAGCGTAGATCTGAAAGAGAAAATGGTCTAGGAAGGAAGAGAAGATGTTTTTAGAGCTGGATTTATGAGCACAAAGTGTTTGGCCGAGTGGATTTAAAGAAAATAGGGTGAAAGGACCAAACTGGCCCGAATCTGGGCTAGGTGGCCGGCCGGCCACCTTTTCTGGCAGGCCGGCCACCCCTCTCCCTCACGCCTGGCCGATGGCCTCCCCCTTGAACTATACATAGCCAGTGGTGTTCCCAAGGTGGTCTCCAAGCTTTCTGCAAATTTTGGTGATGATTGGAGTCTCCGGCACTCGAGAAAGTACAACGAAAGTGCACTTTTTGTCGCAAAATCGCTCCGCCGGGACTTCAATTCCAACTTTCAATGTGTGTTTCATCATTTCTCACCGAAGGCAAGATGTATCCTTTTTGAACATGTTGTGACCCCTCTGGGAGGTAAACCGGAGGTCGCGATCTAGCCACCTTCGTCGAAACTTGCACCGCTTTGCTCGTTATTTCGCTTCAGAATCTGCATTCAACTTTACAATTATCTTGCATTGTTATGCACGTCACTTGCATTCTCATGCACATCACTTGCACTGTTATGCATGTCTACTTGATATCGTCATGCTTCCATGCTTAAACTCACGTTGTCACACGCGTTTCTTCTCGCATTGCGATGCACTCACCCATCGACACCATGTTCGTCTGCATACAATACCACATCGAACATACATTGTTAAACATGTTGTGCTTGTTAAGTTTCTTTCTTTTACAGGCACGATATTGTATGTACAGTTCATTTGAGGCTGGTGCGACCAGACGAATTGCGAAGGTATTGTATCTTCTCCGTGTGAGACGTGGCGAGAATTGAATAGTTATCCGCATTCTTAACTGCATGAAATGTAGTTGTTGCTTTGCATTCTTGCTTAAAACTGTTGCATCTATTTGCGAATACTTGTTTCATTATAGCTTGTTCCATTTGCATGATCATTGAGTTACATCCAGCTTTGTGCATTTTGCTTTGCATTTTGCCCCCCCGCCTACGGGCATGCCTGCGGGCACGTTTCTCTGTTATCTAGTATGTTTGTCTAAGTCTTCGGCCTTGTCAAAAATGGGTCGTCTCTAGGCTTTGACATTCACTCCAGTGACTTATGACTTTCGAGTTCTGTCAAAGAGGGGCAACTGTAGACACCCCATTTTTGACTGACCTTACGACTCAGACGTTACCAACTGAGCACTCGGTGATGTTGCATATTGTGCTCGTTTGGAGGTCACGGAATCTCAGCTGCGAGCCTTGCCTCCGGACTTCCGGACTCTTTTGTACCTTGCCTCGGTTTGCGAACCAGGTCCCGTTTTCTCCGTCTTCTCTTCCCAAAGGGAGGGAGAGGTCTCGTAGATCATCTCTCAGTGGCCGTAGGCTACGTTTCGTGGTCGTAGGCCACTTTTCCCGTTTTGGAGCCCGGTTCTCGATTTTCGGAGCCGTCGGCCGTGTGCCTCGGTTTGGGACCACTTAACCACCTCCGTTTGCTCCGGTTTTTGGCATACATCTTATTCACTCCATTTTGAGGGACACTGAAGCTTGAGACATCGACTTCGTGGTCAAACGCCACCTCCAGTGCTTAACAGTCAGTTTTCGGGGCCCCGGGCCGCGTGTTTTGGCCCCCGAACCTTCGTTTTGCATCAGTTTGGGTTCTTTTTTGGTGGAGACCTTATTTTCATTGTTATGAAGGTCATGGAAGGGTGGGAGGCCAGCAATTGTTCTAGGAGACCAGCTTTATTCCTTCATCGCTCTCCGTCACCCGTTTTCCTTGCTAGAAAGCTGATGTTGACCACTCCCGGGCCACTTTCTTTGGCCCTCAACCACATATTTGTGTTGTACACACCTGGGAGGCCACCAATATGACATGGCCGGCCAGAAATTGTTCCTGACCCTTTTGAACCCCTCTGAAAAGTTAGGTTTTCTCTCTCCTGGTTCACATTTTCAGGGTTTCAACCACATAGCTGTGTTGTGCACACATGGGAGGCCACCAATATGGGTGGCCGGCCAGCTTTCTCTGAGTGACCCTTTTGAACCTGGTCGGCCGACCAGGGGAGGTGGCCGGCTAGCCACCTGAACCCTCTGAACCTGGCCGACCATACTCCCCTCAGCTGGCTCCTCACAGCTACACCCTCATTTTCTCCCCAGATCTTGTATCCGGGGGGGTCTTTTGGGGGGGAAATTTGAATTTGATTCCCCCCCCTTTCCTCCACTCCTTTACCTATATAACCAGCACCCCTAGCTGCATTTTGGAAGGTTACAAAGTTTGGTTTTGCACTCTTGCATTCAATCTCTCTCTCTCTCTCTCTCTCTCTCTCTCTCTCTCTCTCTCTCTCTCTCTCTATATATATATTCCAACCATAGGTCCAATGGTCAAAAGGGTGCCCCGGTAAAACCGGGGTTTGTGTTCCCGTCGTGGCAGAGGCCGCAACCGGTCAGCCTTATGGCACGCTTCTTGAAGCGAGTCTCTGGCAAACCGTTCAGGAATAGCATACGGCAAACACGGTGTCCTAGGCGCACCAATGCAAATGCAATGCAAAGAAACACATAAGTGTAATCAAAATAAGATATCATGAGTTCGAGTCAAGTTCTCTAAATCCCCAGCAGAGTCGCCAAAAACTGTAGACGTCCCCGAACGTCCCGGGAGAGAAATCCCGTTTTGTTCATTTGGGCTCACTACAGTTCAGGACTCAATGTCATGGTCCTGTATCTAATCTCGCAGAGTGCAATGCAAGACCGATGAATCATCAAAGAGTCCAAATCCGACAAATCGTTTTTTAAAACAGATTTTTTGGAAGAAGTGCCAAACATGGACTGCTTTGCCAGATACAGAGTCGCCACCTAAATATTTTATTTTGGGAAATTTAGGAAACCCTGACTCGTTGCCTAAGGCCACGTGTCCGTCATCACCAAAGTTGCTTCGGCTCGGGAACTTGGGTACGATTGGGGAAGGTCACTTCGTGAGCACCCCCGCTCGCCCGATCAACGATCGGCCTCTACTAACCATGATATCTAGTTTTGAAAACATTATGCGTTCTTATTCCGGTTATTAGCCTAGAATTACTATGTGATGCGCACAGCATACAAGTATACACCGAATCGCCTGAATTGGAACAAAACATCACATGTTTGTTTTGAAAATGGTTTGTTACTCGCAAGTAGGCTAAAATGCGAATTTGCCACCCTCAGGTGGGCTTAGAAAACATGGTGTTGCCACTCTCAAGTAGGCTTAAAACTCGCAATCAATGAATTGTTCCAATCCAAATAATCCAACCTTCACCCACAGGCATTCAGGCAGGTATATCACATAAGCATATAGCCTCATGGTAAGCATGCTATCATGGCAGTCACTCACACGCATGCAAGAATGCTAAAGCATAACACTTACCGAGTACTCCAAGCCAAAACAGAAGCCATGTTAGTAATCCATGCATGATCCTAACTATACAGAAATGCCAAATGCAACACATGTAAAAATGCAACTACAATAGGCTCGGCTATCCTAAGATGGCATATGATGATGCTACAGCTAACATGTATTCAACTTGGAATTGAAATACAAATACAGTTAGTATGATGCGCCGAGCCCGGTGCATGCATTACAGATGAATGATGCAAACATGCTATTATAAGTATGCTAAGTGAAACATGCCCTAATCTAACCATCATAAGCTGGTAAATAAAATGGAGAAAGACGTGGGGTTGGAAGACATACATCACATGCACGCACACTTATTACAACATTACCCTCGCACAGAGGGTCCGAATAAATAATTTACAGTCCGAATAAATAGTACAGTCCGAATAAATACAAAATCCTAATTAATTAACAAATTAATCTAGGAAAGCAGGTAAATTAGCACGCAAATCCATGGACCGCCTAAGCTCTGTTTCGAATGATGAATGATGCATGCTTAAGTTGTCTGGCGCAGAAATCCATTGCGATGCTCCGATTCGCCTCTGTTTGCAATTAATGCCTTAATGCTGTGCAAAGCTCTAGAAGGCTGCTGATTTTTGATTTGCTACAACAGAGAGCAACAAAGGGGCATGGCAAAGTATTTTCACATATGTATGCATGACCTCGATCCTCATGCCAACAATCATGCATTTCGATGCATGATGGCGGAGGAGTCGAAATGCATGACTCGATGTGATATGAATGCACATGAAAAACACAACAAGGCCTAGACTCCATCATGGATAATCTGGAGTGTCGGCGACCGGGAATTAAGACGCGTTTCATCACTTTGAGTACGAAACGTCCCTCGTTTCCCGTGTTTGGACTAAACCCTGCTCCAAACACAATGCAATATGCATGGCATACACAATGCGACTAACATGCAACCTAGCATACGCAATGCTATGAACTACAATGGCATACACAATGCACACATACGAAGATGGACATACACAATGCTCTAACATGCAACCTAGCATATGCAATGCTATAGACTGAAATGGCATACACAATGCAAGATGGACTTACACCAACATGAGTGGACCTCAGCCACACTCACATCAGTGGCCATTAGATGAAAATGAGACAACTGAAATGCGTGCACACATGCACGAATACCGAGGACCGATCCTAAGGCATCAAATGCCACTCTACCAAATCATGGCAAGGGATGAAAGATGGCATACAAACATGCAATTTCCAGCACTGAAATATGATAAATAATGGTCCCGAATCATGCAAACATGGCACACTATGCAAGCTAGGGGGCCCGAGTACCGAAACCAGTGAAGTGCGTTACACTAGAGGTACCCAAAGCAATGCACCAAAGGCAAAACCAACCCCAAACAGACCCTCGGCAGGTTTGAAACAGTGGTAAATTGGCCTAAAATGATGGCTCATAATGCAAAGAAATTGAGCTCATTTAATGGTTGGTAAATGAGGCATACAAGCCCGACTCTCAAACGCATTTAAAGAGTACAAAACATGGCAATATGGCATTCGTATAGGCTCTGAAATGTGATGAATAGTAAGCTCAAAACATGAACACACCTCAGTATATGCATGGAATGAAACTCAAAACTCGAAGCTAGGCAAGTGCATTGAACTACAAGTATGCAAAATAGACATCATTCGACCTTGAGGCCCAAAAAGAGAGCTAGGGTAGTCCAAAATAAGCACATTATCAGTTCAAGACATGGCCAAAAATTGCCAACGTGAAGGGCCAAAACAATACGCAACATAGGTTAGTGAACCATGAGTTGTTTTACAACTATATGAAGCATATGAGGGCTCACCCAACCAGCCAAAAACAGAAGTATTTCATGCCAAAATATGCCCAAATAACCACTGAAATGCATCCAATGCATGCAAAAATGATGAGCTCCTTTGGAGGGCCATGCAAGGGATTACTCAACATGTACAACAAGAATACTTAACATGGAAAATCCAACTCTGGAAATCAATTATGAAAAGCTTAAAACTCACCAAATTGGCCCTGAAATGGGTCAATGAAGCATGCAATGAAAGGCCTTCTCAAAAAGGCCTTGAATGGAATTGTTCTACACATGCATTATGGACAAAAAATATGGTCAAAGAGGCTCTGGACAGAGTTAAGGCAGACCTTGAAACTCACACCAAATTGGGCCTAAAAAGTGACTTCACAACATGCAAGTAAGGGGCCCTTTGGAAGGCCAGTAAAGCTAGCAAAGAGAATGAGGGGTGAGAGGGTCACCCCTCTATGATTTTGAAGCTCAAAGGCACATCTAAGCCATTGAAAATCAGCTGGATTTCAGTGGCCAAAAGGCCAAATCAAGGTCAATGCAAATGCTCACATGCATAGCTCAAAACATGAAGAAGTAAAGCATGAAATGGGAAGGTGACCCCTAAAAGAAAAGAGTCCTTAAACAAACATGTTTAGAAGATCAAAACAAGACTTTTTCCAGTTTATGACAAGTCACGAAAATGCTTGCAAGCAAGGCTAAGATAGGAAGCAAAATAAGCTTACAAAGAGGGATGGAGCATACAAGGAGGTAGATGACTTCAAACAGAAAAGTATCCTTAAACAAACTTCAAAAGGATCTCAAAATAAGACACTTTTCAGTTTATGACAAAACCTATAAATGCTTTGAAATAAGGCTAAACAATGGAGCAAAATAATGAAAGAAAAAGGGAAAATAGAGACTTACCCTTGTAGAGAAGACCTCCAGCAACTTCTGGACCAAGATGGTGAGCCTCCAACCTCTGAAAATCAGTTCCAAGATGCTTAGATGGATGGTGGAGGTGTTGTGCTAAGGGTTGGTGTGCAAATGGTGCAAGAATATTAGGGTTTGGAGCTTGGAATAGTGAACTATGGAGGGAAGTGTTTGAGCCTTAAGCAATTTTGTTCAACCCTTCAAAAGGAAGACAAGCCTCTCCTTAGTAGAGGAGAGGCTCTAAAATATCTCCAAGAGGCCTCACATATCTTCCATACACGTGTCTGGAGGATGGTCCAATTGCCTCACAGCTGGCACAGCTGTGATGCATTCAGAGAGAGCAAAAAGCAAGAAGCACGCCGGCCAGTTCAAGTGGCCGGCCGGCCACTCCCCCTGGTCGGCCGACCAGGGGTCAAAAGGTTCAACAAGAATTGCTGGCCGGCCACCCCAAAAAGGTGGCCTCCCATATGAGTGCAACACAGCTACAGGGAGAAAAACTAGAAAAAGTGACCCAAGAGAGAGAAAAACCAGCTTTTTAGCTAGGTTCAAAAGGGTCAAGATGAATTACTGGTCGGCCTACCCATATTAGTGGCCTCCTAGACGAGCATAACACAATGGTGGTATGAAAAGTCAGAAATTGTGGCTCAAAAGCGAGAAAAACCAGCTTTCTGTTAGAAAAATCGGCTTTAGGAGAGAGAAAATGAGAAAACTAGTTTTTCAGGGGAAAAGGTGGCCTCCCACCATACTACCACCTCCCTAGCAATGAAAATAGGGTCCCTACCAAAAATGGACCAAGACGGATGCAAAACGAAGGTTCGCGGGCCAACACGCGCAACCTGGGGCCCCGAAAACAGGTTGTTAGGCACCGGAAGTGGCGTATGACCACGAAGGTGGTCTCTCGGGCCACAGTGTCCCTCTAAAGGGAGGACATAAGGTCTGTGCCAAAAACCGGAGCAATCAGAGGTAGTTGAGCGGTCCCGAACCGAGGCACACAGCTAACGGCTCCGAAAACTGGAAACTGGCCTCCAAACGAGAAAAATGGCCTACGACCATGAAACGTAGCCTACGGCCACTGAGAGTTGGTCTACGAGACCTCTCCCTCCCTTCGGGAAGAGAAAACAGAGAAAACAGGACCTGATTCGCAAACCGAGGCAAAGCACAAAAGAGCCCCGAAGTCTAGAGGCAAGGCTTGCAGCCGAGACCCTGAAACCTCAGAACGAGCACAATATGCAACATCACCGAGCGCTCAACTGGTGACGTCTGAGTCTTAAGGTCGGTTAAGTATGGGGTGTCTACAACACTCTAAATGCACATAACAAGCAAATGAGAGCCAAAACACCCCTATGTTGGGGTAGGGTTTTCCCTGTCCTATTTTATCAGGAGCTAGGGTTTTATTACGCACGCAGCGGTTTCAAACAACCTATAATCGGGTAAGCAACCTGTCCTAGCTTGGAATATTCACTACGGATTTCGATATGCACTAGGTCGAATGGTCAAGAGGGTGCCTCGGTAACAACCGAGGTTTGTGTTCCCATCGTGGCAGAGCCCATAACCGGTCAGCCTTATGGCACGCAGCCTCCGGCAAACCGTTCAAGAATAGCAGATGGAAAACACGGTGGCCTAGGCACACCAGTGAAAATGCAATGCAAAGAAACATGCAAGTGTAATCAAAACAAGATATCATGAGTTCGAGTCAAGTTCTCTAATTCCCCAGCGGAGTCGCCAGAAACTGTAAACGTGCCCGAACGTCCCGAGAAAATCCCATTTTGTTCATTAGGCTCATTACAGTTCGGACTTAAATGTCACGGTTCTGAATTTAATCTCGCAAAGTGCAATGCAAGACCGATAAATCACCAAAGAGTCTAATCCGGCAAATAGTTTTGAAAAACTAATTTTTAGAAAGAAGTGCCAAACATGGACTGCTTTGCCAGATACAGAGTCGCCACCTAAATATTTATTTTGGGGAATTTAGGAAACCCTAACTCGTTGCCTAAGGCCACGTGTCCGCCATCACCAAAGTTGCCTCAGCTCGAGAACTAGGGTACGAGAGGGGAAGGTCATCTATGAGCACCCCCACTCGCCCAATCAAAGATCGGCCTGTACTAAGCATGATATCTTGTTTCTGAAAACACATGTGTTCTTATTCTGGTTAATTAGCTAGAATTACTATGTGATGCGCACAACACACAAGTATAGACTAGATCGCCTAATTTGGAACAAAGCATCGCATAAGGGTTTGAATGTGCTACTCACAAGTAGGCTAAGACGTGGATTTTGCCACCCTCAAGTGGGCTTAGGAAAACAGGATTTTGCCACCTCAAGTGGGCTTAAAACTCGCATTTCGATGAATTGTTCCAATTCAAGTAATCTAACCTTCACCCACAGGCATTCAGGCAGTTATATCACTTAAGCATTTAGCCTCATGATAAGTATGCTATCATGACAACACTCACACTCATGCAAGATGCTAAAGCATAAACACTCACTAAGTACTCCGAGCCAAAATAGAAACTAGTTAGTAATCATTGCATGATCCTAGTTATGTTAAGATGGCTAATGCAACACATGCAAAATGTAACTAGAAATAGGCTCGGCTATCTTAAGATGTCATGTGAAATGCAACACTTGATACATGTATTCAAATTGGGATTGAAATACAATGCTGTTAATATGATGCGCCGAGCCCGGTGCATGCAATACAGATGAATGAATGCACGCATGCAAGCATAAGGTATGCTAAACAAAATATGCCCTAATACTAACCATTGTAAGCTAGTAAATAAAAGGGAGAAAGACGTGGGGCTAGAAGACATGCATCACACATACGTACACTTATTACAACAAATGTGCCCTCTCGACGGAGGGTCCGAATAAATAATACAGAACCGACTAATTAACTAACTATTCTAGCTAATTAATTATTACAAAACAAGTTGAAACAAATAACTATTCTAAGTTAACAAAGCACTGAAATGGCCTCATGACGAGGGATGTGTGCATGCTCGAATCGCCTCGCTCGAAAATCCATCGTGATGCCCCAACTTGCCTCTGTTTGCAACTGTTTTCAGAACACTTCACCAAGCTCCACAAAGCTTCAACTCCACCTAGGAGACCTCTAGGGATGCTGCCAACCAGTTGTTGGGGAGGGAGACCACCTACCGACCACTTTTCTTGCTGAAAAACCATAAAAAGTGGTAGGTCAGCTAGTAATACTGGTCGGCCGACCAGTTTTGCTGCACTTCTTCCGGTTTGCTGCAACAGAGAGCAAGAAAGGGCATGGCAATGTATTTGCAAGATATGTGTGCACAACCACCCTCCCTATCATTTCATAAGCTCAAGGGAGCGTGGTTCTCAACCCTCGGGCCACCAATCACGCATCTCAATGCATGATGGCCGAGAGTAAACATATAAGGCCTAAATCTCTATCATGTAAGATCAAGAGCGTCGGCGACCGAGAATTGAGGCATGTTTCATCACTTCAAGTATGAAACGTTCCTCGTTTCTCGTGTTTGGACTAAGCACCTATTCCAAACACAATGCAACAAGTGGCATGGAACATAGCATACTCAATGCAAGGAACATGCACACTCAATGCTAAGCAACAAAATGACATACATAATGCGAATGACAACCTAGCATACTCAATGCAAGGTAAGGTGGCATACTCGATGCAATATGACCTAAGCATACACAATGCAAAGTATATGGCATATGCAATGCAACGAACAACATAGCATGCAAACAACATGCAATCAATCATGCTCAATGGACTTAAATTAAAGTGGACAGACCTCAGCCATGCCCAAATAAAGGCCATTGTTGATAAAATAAAGGCATGGAAGTAAGAGAAATGCATGAACGTATATTGGCTCACCAATTAGGCATAAGAATACAACTCTCAAAAGGCACTGAAAGAATGAAACATGGAGTACAATGGCATATGTTCCAGCACTGAAATGTCATGCTAAATGACTTCAAATCATGCAAACAACTCACGTGATGCATGTTGCAAGGCTTAAGCATCAAAGCTAGTGAAATGTATTACACTAGAGGCATGCAAGACAATGCTCAAATGGCTAAACCATCCCCAAACAGACCTTATACAGGCCAAAATAGTAGCCAAAATGGACTGAGATGATGGCTTGAAAGGCAAGAAAATGAGGTTCATGCAATGGCTCACAAACAAGGCATAAAGGGGCAACTCTCAAACACATTGAAGGAGTGATAAACATGAGAGTATGGCAAAGATATAAGCTCTGAAATATCATTTAAAATGATGCCAAGGCATGCAAACATCACAAGTATAGCATGGTAGAGGCCTCAAAACTCAAGACTAGTCAAGGCATTTGCACTATAGCTATGCAATGCATGAAGCATATGGCCAATATAACCCAAAAAAGTCCTAGGGCATGCCAAAACAATGACAAAACATGCATGGAGCAAAGCCAAAACAAGCTAGCATGAAGGGTCAAAACATGGAGTATGTAAGGCCAATAAGGAGGTTTACACTACACCTACCAAAGCCAAGTGTGTGATGACTTAACCAACAAAAATCAGAGTTATGACATGTCAAATGACGGCAAAAAACCTACTAAAATGGAGCCAATACATGCTAGAACGGCATGCTACTTTGCAAGGCTACAAGTAGGTTTACACTATAAGTATAAGAAGCATGCAAGAGGTGACCAAGACAGACCAAAACAGAGTTATGGCAGGTCTGGAAAGTCACAAAAACATGCTTGGAAAGAGCTAACATAAGCCACAAAAAGATGCTACTTTATAGAACTAACAAGGCATGGCATAGAGAGACAAGGAGTGGAGGCTATCCCCTCCCATTTGGGACCTCAAAACAAGCTTTTTACCACTGAAAATCCTTTGGAATTAAGTGGTTCTAAGGCCACGAAAAGTTGTTTTGAAAGGCCTTAGAAGATGGCTCAAAAGCTATACAAGTCAAGGAGCAAAATGGATGAAACACCTCCTAGCCAAACAAGGCACAAACCAACACTTTGAGGACTGAAAAACAGAGTTTTCTTCAGTTCAAAACCAAGCCAAAAATAGTTTAGAAGGGTGGCAAAACAAGCATGCAAGAATGGCCAAGATAGTGTACAAAAATGAGCTTAAAAGAGGGAGATGCTTACCCTTGAAGCACAGCTGCAAAACAACCACTTTTCTGAGCCAAACAACCTTCAATCACCCTAAAAATCAGTTCCAAGAGACCTCATCCCATGGATATGCAACTTTGATGAAGGATGCCTAGGCCAACTAGTTATATTTCTTTACTTCTATGCCCTTCTGTGCACAAAAAGGGAAGAGAGAGTGAACCATAGAGAGAGAGGCAGAGATTTAGGTCTGAAAATTCTAGAGAGAGAGGAGTTTTTAGAGAGAGAGGCTCCCAAACTTGCTCAAGAAGTTCTCCCTTTGCAAAATGGGAGATATGGCTCATATATAGCAAAAAGCAAGAGTTGGTTCGAAATATCTGTTTATGGAACAACTGGAGGTTGTGGAAGACAGCTGGAGGAAAAATATCTTCAAAAAATCGGAGTTTGGGACCTGCCAGCCACTTTTTTGGTCGGCCGACCACTTTTCTGCTTTCTAGGTCCAACTTCAAATGGGCATAACTCCTTCATCTGGACTCCTTTTCAGGTCATTCTTGTGTCCAAATTGAAGCACCGGAAGTAAGCTTTCAAATGGTGGCAATCATGCATCAAAATTATAACTATGAAAAAAGTTATACCTATTTTGGTGAAGCCGCTCAGTTTCAATCCTTCTCGGATTCATGCCAAACTTCTCCCAAACTAGTTTTCTTCTCTCCTTTCTCATTTTCTTCAACTCCAAACCCCTAAACAAGGTGTTTTGAAAGAGTTTTCAAAGATTTCATCTCTCTTTCATTCATTTCCACTTTGTCCTCACTCGGTTTACCGAAAGGCGCAACATTTAACAAAATGTAAGTGTCAGAACATCATAGGAACTTTGTTTCAAAAATGTTTTGAAAGAGAGGGCTTTAAGGTCTAAAAATCATTCAAAATAGCTTTGGTCCAAAATGGGGTGTGAGGTTAGGATTTGACTCTCCTCTTGCCGAAGGAATCGAACCTTTGCACTACACAACTTTCAACACCAAGTAAACCATCAGTAACGGCGCCCAAGTCTTAAGGGCGGTCAAAAATGGGGTGTCTACAGAACCATCGGCCATCCATCGGCCATCAAAAGAGCTAATCGCCCAAAAATTTAGCCGATTGGCCAAAAGTGGCAAATTCGAGGCAGTTTTGTCCATTTGCTTCGTGTCTTTAAATATAGGGTTCCAAACCCTATATTCTCACTTCCTCCAAGCCAAAAACTATTCTCCTCCCTCTCTAGGTTGTTTTCCATCCTTCGATCCGAGCTTTTCCCCCGTTTTCCAAGCTTCCACAACTTTCAATTCGCGAAACCCTCTTCGTTTCAAACACTTTGAACCGATTGAAACATGATTTCGATGCCACATTCTTGATTTCCTTCACTTGGGGTTTGTTTCCCCCGAGTTAGCCTTGGTTTCTGTGCTTTCTTCCGCACTTCAACCTTTTTTTCCATTTTTCACCCCTCGGGGTTGACTTTTGGCATTCTTGCCCGTTTTTCGTACCCTTGACCATTTCCTTCCTCTTCTAGAGATGGCGGACGATATTCCAGAGGGTGGGGCTCCTGCAGAGATGGAGATGGATCCCGAGGTCGAGCTCTTACCTCTGAGTGTTCGACCTTTCGACCCAGCAACGTACCAGCCTGCAATACATGTGTTGCCTCCAGACCGCATTCGCCAATTTAGGAGCTTCGCGCGAGGTGCTCCGGAGGACCTCCTACTACGCGAGCCGGAGTCGCACCTATCTTACGGCACTGCTGAGGTATACTCTTCCTCTTTACTTTTTGCAATGTAGGTCATATACCTTGGATAGTCGATACCGCCCTTTATCTGATCATCACAAACACACTTGTAGATCACATGCTTAGTTCACTGTGAGCACACTCTTACATGATATCTGTGTCAACTCGAACACATGCACACACACTGCATTTTTATCAATTCTGAACACATTCAAACACTGTATTTCTGACACTGCTTCGCATCTGTTTGTCTTGAACACAGGGAGATTCCCATGCCTTCCGGGGGTATGGGAACACCATTGCCCGGGGTTGGTATATGGAGCTACCTGACAAGGTTTGCCATATTATCGACGAGGCCGGCTTCGGAATTTTCTGCATGGGACTCTCGCGCCTCACTGCGAGTAGGCCCCTTCTAGGCGCGCTAGTGGAGAGGTGGTGGGACACCACCGATTCCTTCCACCTTTTTGCTGCAGGGGAGATGACGATGACTCCCTTCGACTTCTCCATGCTCACTGGCATCGGAGTAGGGGGTGATCCGATCCCCTTCAACATTGATATGGGCGAGTGGGATGCTGCCCAGATGTTCTTACTTGGCGTTCGTCTACCTCTCTCCCGGCCAGGGTTCGTGAGGTATTCGTGGTTCGAGGACCAGTTCAGGGTAAAGACGCCGACGACCCGCGAGGAGGTCGAGCAGTATGCCCGAGGGTTTCTTATGTTCTTGCTGGGCACTGCCCTCTTCGCCGACCGAGCGAACACAGTTGGCCTCTATCTGTTGAGCGCGCTGGTGGACGTGACCAGGATCCGACGCTATGATTGGGGTGGCGCAGGCCTAGCCACATTGTACGGGTACATGAGTTCCTCATCCAGCCATAGTGGACACTTGCTACAAGGCTACTGGCGAGCCTGGGAGGTACACCTTTTCCTTTGGTTTTTATAGTTCTTCTTTACACTACCTGTACACCACACACCCTGCATACACGTAATCTGCTTTACACTAGCTACACACTGCACATATTGCACAATACATTGCACACCATTCTCTGATTTCTGCTTTATCTGCATACTACCTTACTGATAAGCATACTTATTCTTACCCTGTTACATTTTGTAGTTATGGGTGTATGCCTACTTTCCAAGGCTTGCTCCAGAGCCGGAGGTGGAGATGCCCCTTGTTGTCCAATATTCTCATCGATACGATGTGAGGTGCGAGCGGAGGCCGCGAGAGTCTTTCCTGGTCTTCCACAGATACTTTGACACCATAGCTGCAGCAATGGTATTTCAAACATTATAGTTCATTTAAGCTTCATTTTACATTGTACTTTCAATAGCAGATAACCAACTGTACATCATGTCATTTGTAGATCACCTGGCAGCCCTGGGCTGTGTTGCTTGATGCAGTGAGAGACCGGTACATGGGTACTCGGGAGACTGCCTGATTCCGAGTCTTGCTAGAGGGTCCGGTCTGCCGAGCTTAGTACTTGGGAGAGCACTTCTTGAGGCAGACCCTCGGCTTACCAGAGCCAGTCGTTCCGATACTACCTCCTATGCACATGAGACAGACATCAACATACACCCTGCAGGAGATGACTGATTTCACGATCGGTTGGGACGTTGACTTTTTTCGAGATGAGGGCGACTACACCGTCTTCATCAAGACTCATCTTATGCGACCTCTGGCCAGTGCTCGTCGAGTTGATAGGGAGAGGCCTGCAGTGCTAGTAAGAGGAGCAGAAGCATTAAGGGAAACTCAGGCTAGCGACAGGAGTGGTTCCAGGAGGGGATGGAGAGCAGAGTGGCCAGAGCTGCCCGCCACCATGACATGCAGAGGACAGGGTGGAGAGACTTATCAGATACCCATCGCTCCTCCTCCGGCTGATCATGAGCTCGTCGGAGTTCGCGGCTCGACCCCGATTCGTGCTATACTTTTCATTCTATACAGTCATTTCAATTCAGTCGATATCCCGTAGAATACTAATTACTTCAACACTTTTGCAGGCTTCCATCGAGTACACTAGGTAGGCCCTGGAGTTGTCAGCCTCAGTGATGGGGATGCTACAGAGGAGCATAGACTTGCTGAGCATTTACAGTATCTCAGTGAGTTCTTTCAACCTCAGTCGCAAAACTTTGCATAATCTGTTCCATACTGATCTAATGCATTACATTATCAATACGACACTTGATACACTGTACTCACATACCACTCACAGCACTAATACACTGTAACTCATATACTGCTCACAGCATTCATTCCCTGTAATCATACACTGCTCATGGCATTCATACACTGCTCACAGCATTCATACACCATAATCATACACTGTATTCAATACCATACTCGACTTCGCGTAGCATAACTAATGCATTGGCCAATTTGTTCTTTTCAGGCCCCATTCCAGATACCAGCTGCAGTGGGTGCTTCAGCAGGACCATCAGTACCTGCCCAAGGAGTGGGGAGAGCCGGGCGTACTCACTCTGGGAGTAGCTCACGGGCGCCTATCCCAGATGACAATGAGTCTGAGGCAGAGGCAGAGTCGTCTCAGGATGAGGCTAGAGATGGCTCGGGTTCAGGCTCAGACAGCAGAGGTGACGACGACGATCCTAGACCTTCGTCCAGGAAGAGGACGAGGAGGGATTCTCGTACTTGAGGCGGCCAGCGCCGATCCAGATGTTGCTCTTCTTTTTGCTTTATTTTTTTTTTTACTAGTATTTTTTGCACATTGTACTGCGTCATGCAGATATATGTTCTTTAAAACTTTGTACTTTTGCAAAAGAAAATATGATGGAATGAAACAGCTCTTTTTGTTGAAAAAAGTGTTACATTTGTACATTCTAAGCATCGCATCGCATCGCATCGCATCGCATCGCATCAAATTACATAACAATGTAAATGAGATTGAACTTTATTTTGAAAACTAAACACTCGAATTGCATTAATCAGGTAGTGAACCAACTGACAACGAAACAACTTGATAAGCAAAACAAAGAACTTAACATGCTAACCAAATGTAAATACAACTCGATAAGCAAGGCTAGGACTAAAGAACACAAAAAACAACTCGATAAACAAAAGTACAACAACTCGATAAACAAATTGAAGTAACACAGGCACGACTTCGCAAAATCATCACCGAAAGGCATTTGAAGTGGAACAAGTCACAAGTTCTCAACATCTTCAAACACATAGGCAGGTCAGAGAACAAGAGGAGAGGCCATCGGCCAGTGCACAAGGTCATCGACCAAGAGAAATGGCCATCGGCCAACATTCCTAAACGATCGGCTAAATAGATGGTCGGTCGGCACTCTTTTTGGCCGATTGGCCAAAAATGGCAAGAACCTCCAGAATGCTGTCACCTGTCTTCCACTCAACACGTTATCTTCTACAAAAGCCCCAGCTTTGTAGTTTCTCCATTTCAACTCAGTTTTTGCACCAAATGGAGGCATTTCTTGTCCAAAATCTCACAAATTGGATTGCCATCTTGGATGGCTTGGAAAAGCTGAATTTCTGGGGCTCCGGCATAAATGCACTATTCACACTGAGTCGCACCCCACCGCGTTTTCCATTCCTCCATGCCGCGACAAGGTGGTGGAATCTGGTTAAGCACGTTTTTAGCTTTGGCGGACAAGAGATATGTCCCATTTTGAAGACTTCCAAGCTTTGATGGAGTCCGAGCGCGATGAAGAGATTTTGCCACAATTCTACTTTGGCCACATCCAAGCCTTAGGACGGATGTGCGGGCTCACTATGCATGACGCTCGGTCTTTGATCCGCGACGGGGAGTTGGACATCCCTAGCTTGGTTCATCGGTTTTCTGATGCCGGCGACTACGGTGATCATCACTAGTAGGGTTTTCGGCGACATGCGCTTTGCTTGTGCATGCTGTCTCATTTCTTGCTTGCCTCAGGCTTCGGAGGGTCTAGCATCCGTTTGATCGAAGTTGCCCAGGGCTTGAAAGAGGGAAAGAGTTGTATCGCCATGACACTAGCCGAGACATTGATGGGTCTAGATGCTTTTCATCGTCGAGAGACGACTAGATTCGCGGGGAGTCCACTACTATTACAGGTAATGTTTCCCATCCTATCTCACATATATTTCTCACATCACTCGGCCCTCAGGCTCGATTTTTCTCTCAAAACCCTTTTTCTCACTTTTCTCTCCACATACACCTCTCTATTCTTTAATCTCTCACTTTTTATCCCTCCCCAAATATGGTTGATGGATAAATTGAAGGTTATGGACTCATGCCCAGCATATTCAGCTCACGGCTATTTTTTCCGGCGACATCTAGTCGATGCCCCTGATGAGGGATGGTGGTACGAATGGATGTGCAGCTTATCCATGAATCGCATTGCTTGGTCCTGCCCCTGGCTCAATTTACCGACGATGAGTTACAATATGTCTCGCCAACCCGGGACTCACTTGATCGGCCTGACACACTGTGTCTTTTACTTCCCATTCCGATTTCGGCGCCAGTTCGGACATGATCAGACTCGTTCGGAAGAAGGGATAGAGTACCCTACTGCATTTCCAGTCTGAGGCGCACAGCTAGCTCGGTACGCCACAGTATAAAGGACTAGAGAGCTTCTGTCCCCCGCTCCCACTTTCAGTTGCACCCTCTTTGATGAGTGCATAGCTTGGCTCGATGAAGAGGCACAGGTTGGGCCTACTTTGATATCAGAGGCTTCCACAAGCTCTGGGAGGGGACACAGGAACACCTGACTATGCCCCGAGTTTATTTTCTTTAATCAGTACTTTCAAGTTTCCCTTATGAATGTAATAAAAAGCAACTTCAACTTGTATTCAAGAGTAGGAGAACTCTGTACTGAAATCAATGTAATTGAAGGTTGTGGGTACTGAAAATTTTTCGTTTGGTCCAAAAATGGTCTAAGTTGTAAAAAGATTAATTTGAGCAAAATCAACTTTTATTAAAACTTTTCAAAACCATTTTCAATATGGATTAAAACTGGACACACCCGAGATCTATCACTGAGATGTACAACCCCGGATCCCAGCAACTGGAAAGTTGCCCCTAGTCTGAATAGCACTGTGTTGGAGATCACAACCGAGCTCTTGAATGCAGAATAGACAAAGATGACCAACATGATCACACGGACAAAGTTGATTTGGGAAGTGTTTATGGCTAGACTTCAAGATGAAGTTGCCTACGTATCCCGAAGATGGGAATCAAGCCTTACCTAGTTCGGCTCAGGTTCACTGGTGTATTAACACTCTCCTTTTGCACTCTAACTTTTCCCAAGGCCGCCCTTTCTGGGTTTTCAACCTTGCGAGCTTAGTTTTTGTTATTTCAAATTTTTCGTGCTCTAACTTTTGCCTAGGTCGCCCTTTTGGGTTTTCGGCCTAACGAGCCACTCAGGGATAGTATTTCTTCAACTTGTCCATGTTGATCGGTTGGGAGAACTCTAGGCCATCTAGGTCCATTAGAACGAAAACTCCACTCGACCAGATAGACTTGATGATGTAGGGACTAGTCCAATTGGGTCTGAACTTGCCCCTAGGGTCGTGGATGGGAGCTCGGTTGTCTTTGAGCACTAGATCCCCTTCCTTCAAATTCCTGGACTTAACCTTCTTGTTGAAAGCCCTGGCAATTCTTCGTTGATAACCCTAGACGTGATATAGTGCTTTCAGCCTTCTTTCATCAAAGAGCATGAGTTCTTCGAACCTGCTTTGCTGCCAATCTGCCCCAGCTATCTGACACTCAGCCAGTACCCGTAAGAACGGAACCTCAACTTCGATAGGCAGAACAGCCTCTATCCCATAAACCAAGGAATACGGAGTTACCCTAGTAAAAGTTCGAATTGAAGTCTGGTAGCCCAACAGAGCAAATGGCAGCTTATCTGGCCAGTCCTGGTAGGTTTCCACCATCTTCTGCAGAATGTGCTTGATGTTCTTGTTGGCGGCCTCAACTGCTCTGTTGGTTTGCGGCCGATATGTAGATGACCACATTGTACTTCTCCAACAAGTCGATCACCTCTTTCTTAAAGTGGGGACCATTGTCCGAAATAATCTCATTCGGGACCCCATAACGACAGATAATGTTGTTCCTGATGAACTTAGCAACATGCGATGCCTTCAACACCGCGTAAGATTGGGCCTCAACCCACTTCGTGAAGTAGTCTATCGCTACCAGAATATACTCATGCCCGTTGGACCCCTTCGGAGTGACAACCCCAATTATATTAATCCCCCAGACTAAAAATGGCCATGGAGAAGTCATGTTGTACAGCTTAGACGGCGGAATATTCATGCAGTTTGCATGGATCTGACATTTGTGGCATCGTCGAACAAAGCCAATACAATCCTCTTCCATGGTGGACCAGTAATAACCCTATCTAAGGATCTTCCGAGCTAGCATCACCCCATTCATGTGCACTCCGCACTCTCCTCCATGGATGGCCTCCATCAGGCACTTGGACTCTTCAGCATCAACAAACAACTTATGCATCCCGAGATGACCCCTCTTGTACAGTTTACCCCTGCAAATGCTGAACTGAGTAGCCATTCTTCGAATTGCCCTCTTATCTTTGGCATTTGTCCCTGGTGGATATGCCTCTTTTTTCAAGAAGTTCCAGACATCGTAATACTAGGGATTCTCATCTTGGACCTCATCTATAGCAGCGATTAGCTCGTAGGCCGGCACGAATTTCTGTTCAATGATGATCGGACGCATCCGGACTCCGAAAGGAATGTCTATCATAGAAGATAGAGTTGCTAATGAATCTGTGAACCTGTTGTTCTCTCTTAACAGATAAGCGAAGTTTAGTTTCTCAAACCGAGGGAATAGCACGTCCAAGGTCTGGTGGTAGATTCTCATCTTTTCTTCTTTAACTTTCCAGTCTCCTTTAGCTTGAGATATAGCAAGGTTCAAGTCCCCGATGACATCCAACCGTTTTGCCCCTAGTTCTAGGGCGGCTTCTAGTCCAGCAATACATGCCTCGTACTCTACTTCATTGTTCGACACTCTAAACCGGAGTTTGAATGCTAAAGGTATGCGGGAATTGTCGGGTGCTATCAACAACACCCCTATCCTATACCCATATTGGTTTGACGCTCCGTCAAAGTACATCGTCCAAGTTTCTTCTTCGACATGCAGAATGGCCTCATCTAGGAACAGATACTCAACTGTTTCATCCCCTTCAACTAGGTGATCGGTTAGGAACTTCGCTACTGCTCTCCCTTTCACTGACTTGCACGTCATGTACTTCAGATCAAATTCGGAAAGCAGAAGCAACCAATGGGCTAGCCTACCCGTAAGTGCTGGTTTCTCGAAGAGATATTTGATGAGATCTAATCTCGAAACCAGTATTATGGAGTGAGCTAACAGGTAGTGCCGTAGCTTCCTGGTAGCCGATACTAAGGCCAGACAAGCCTTCTCCAGCGGAGTGTAGCGGGTCTCGTAATCCAGCATTTTCTTACTCAGGTAATAGATAGCCTTCTCCACTTTGTCCTCAGACTCCTGTACAAGCATGCTGCCTACTGTAGTTTAAGTCACTGAAAGATATAGAATCAACGATTTCCCTGACTTAGGCGGTGACAACACAGGTGGGTTCTGTAAATATTGCTTGATCTATTTGAAAGCAATTTGGCATCGGTCGTCCCATTGGAATTTCTTTCCTTTCTTCAGGCGACCAAAGAGTGGTTCACAAGTCAAGGTTAATTTTGCAATAAACCGTCTTATGAATTGCACTTTACCTAGAAAGCCTCACACCTCCTTTTCAGTCCTCGGTGGTGGCATTTCTAAGATGGTCTTGATTTTGGAAGGATCGACCTCGATACCTCTCTGTGTGATCAAGAACCCTAGCATTTTCCTTGCTGTAACACCAAATGTACACTTCTGAGGATTCAGCCGCAAGCGATACTCCCTGATCCGTTGGAAGAATTTCTGCAAGGCAGTGTAGTGGCCCTCTCTTTCCTTGGACTTGACAATCATGTCGTCCACGTACACCTCAACCTCTTTATGGATCATATCATGTAATATTGTTGTCGCAGCCCATTGATATGTAGCTCCAGCATTCTTCAGCCCAAACGATATCACCCTATAACAATAGGTTCCCCACGGGTTGGTGAAAGTAGTCTTCTTCCGGTCTTCGGGTGCCATCAGAAACTGATTATAGCCTGAAAATCCATCCATGAACGAGAGCAACGCATGCCCAGCAGTAAAATCCACTAATTTATCGATATGCGGCAGAGGAAAGTCGTCCTTCGGACTGGCTTTGTTCAAATCCCTAAAGTCCACACATACCCGAATTCTGCCATCCTTCTTTGGCACCGGAACTTTGTTGGCCAACCAAGTTGGGTATTCAGATACTAGCAGGAACCCTGCGTCAATTTGCTTAGTGACCGCTTCTTTGATCTTGAGAGCCTAGTCCAGGCGAATCCTTCTGAGCTTCTGCTTAACAGGTCGGGCCTCTAGGTCAAGAGGGATCCGATGCTGTACAATCTCAGGATCGATTCGAGGCATGTCTTCGTAGGACCACACGAAAACGTCTTTGAAATCTTTTAACAAAGCGACTAAGCGCTCGCACTCCTCCGATGACAACGTGGACCCGATCTAGACCAGCCGTGGGTCCTTCTTAGTACCAACATTAATTGTGGTGATTTCATCAACTAAGGGTTTAACAAACCTCTCCTGCTCTTAATCAAGCAAATATTTCAAAACCGGAGGAATTTCTTCCTCGTCGTTTTCATCAAAATTTTGAAAGTCCTAATTAATGCAATAAATTAAAGGCACAAAAAAGTACCTGAAGGCCACAGCTGCACAATTCTCATTAATCACTTCCAAATCGCCTGATTCCTCTGTTACAACAGACTTAAAGGAAAAAGAAAAAGACGACCTAGACAGGACTGTGGCATCCGGGTTGTCACCCCCAAGAATACCGAACTCAGACTTAGATGAGCTAGAATCCGATTTCGACTCCACAGACTCAGTGGAATCAGATTTCGGCTCACTACCTGACCCGGTGCTGTTCGATAAAAAATCCTCCTCGTATTGCCGCACGAGGGAGGGTGTGATGGACGCATCCAGAATGTTTGAAGATGGGCTCGCAGCTGTTTCATTCCCAATTATAGACACCGAGAAGTTATCTCCTAAGCACTCATGTACGATCGGAGGATCTGAGCGTAGACAAGCCAGTGCTACCTCTATTTCAATCTCTGTGCTGTCGGAATCCTCCTCCTTGCACTGTTCAGCCTTAGTTGGTGGGTCTATCAGCTCTTCAGCAACATCATCCCTGGACAATTGCAAGTCAAAGAAAATCTCAAATCCCGGCAAGCGCCACCTCTCCGCATTTAGCCATGGCTCTGGGAAGCCGCAGAACGGGAAATCCTTCCCCTCCCGAACAAAGCATCCATTCAGGGTACCCTGGATAGGCCGATGCACCAACTCATAAGGCTTCCTGGTTTGCTTTGCTCTGGCCCTTCCGGCCATCTCTTTTCCCTTCCTCACCCAGTCCTCTTTGGTAGGCAGATAACCTAAGCCAAAGGTATGTGGGTTGTGCGGCACTTCGGCCGATGCTGTAATGCCCTTCAGGCCACTTTTCCCTAATCCCATCCCAGGGATGTGCTGGAGCTTGTTCATGAGGTACATAGACTGTGCATTGACGTACAACCCCTCATCAACAGCTAGGATATTCTGTACAACCCGGGCCTCAGCTAGGGTGAACCCCGACAAAAACACATCCTCCGCGCCATGCTCAATATCCAGAACTGGTGTAGAAACCTCTGGTGGCGGATGTATTGATGAATTCCCAAAAACTATAGCCACCCCCTTCCCGTGGGGGCACTTCAGCATTTGATGCAGGGTGGAAGAGACTGCCTTCACCTAGTGCAGCCACGGCCGCCCTAGGCATAGATTAAAGGTTGCGGGAACGTCCAAAACATGAAAGTCAATATCCTATTGTCCTGGACCAACTTGAGTCCGAATCTGCATAGTCCCCATCACCTCTCTGTTGATATTGTCGTAGGCCCTTATCACCTGGGCAGTTGGCACAAAATCTGCGGGCTTCAACCCGATTGCATATGCCATCCTCGACGGGCATACATTGATAGCGGATCCTGTGTCGACAAGAACCACCAGTATTCATTTTTCTCTACACTCGACAGAGATGTAGAGAGGTTTGTTATGGTTTGTGCCCTCAGGCGGCAGCTCCTCGTCAGCGAAGGTCAACGTCAGGGAAGCTCCTCCCGAAAAGACCAACCCTACCAACTGTTCAGACGTGGTGTCAATTGAAAGTTTGGCCTTGTCCATAGCAAAAAGGACAGCTTGTCTATGAACTCTTGATGCCATAAGCAATCCCCAGATGGAGATGTCTGCTTGTATCTTCTTAAGCTGTTTCAGCACAGCCTCCTCCTCGAGCAATTTTTCTTTCTGCTTCTCCGTTTCTTTGTCCTTTCCAAACGCCTCTGGTTGATCCAAGGGTGGGGGCCTGAAATACCGCCCACTCCTGGTCATGTGGTCCACCTCTCCCACATACCAGGTATCATCCGGTTAGCTTTGTCCCCAATCTTCGTCGGTGTGGGCAAGACACAAGTCATCGTCTTCCCACCACATGCCATCGGCAACTGACAGACACCTGTCCGGTTCCGTTGCAACTGCTTCTGTGTGCACAGCACGTTCCATTCCCGCAGGGGCTTTGGCCTTTCTAGCCCTTTCCATATCTTCGATCTTTTCCCTCTCAAACTACTTCAGTGCTGCCTGCTGTTCAGCATCTTCCGTACTCAAACTGCCCGTGTTCTAAGCAAAATTCTTTACACCGGTGCTCTCTGGCAGTCCATTCTGATTCCTAGCCATTCCGGCCACTGCTGATGTCCCCGTCTCTAACGGACCCTGTTTTGGCTGAGGCTGCTCAACAACATCTGGTTCGTCGCTGAGCCATCCAGTAGCTTCCGCTGACCCTTCTAGATCAAACCAGTTAACAGTCATGTCCCCCGAATCCTATTCGTTGAAGAACTGAAGGTTGGCAATGTCCTCTTCCAGCTTAGCTAGGTCATCTAGCCCCTGATTAGGTCCATCCTCCCGTACTACACAGATCTCTACCCCCACTGGCAATTCCACCTCTAGCCTAGCCTGATCTGTTGGTGTGATGTAACCGCTCGGGTTATACACAAATCTCGCAGACTCCTCAGGCTCTGAATCCTCATTCCTCTCTACCCCCAAAGTGATCCCTATTCTATCTTCGATAGTCACCACCACCGATTTTTGTTGGGTTTGGGAGATGTCCAACATGCACCAAGTGGTGCTGTCTGGAATGAACACCTCCGACTTGGGTAGGTGAGAAGGGGTGATATATATGCTAGGGTCATATGACATAACCCCAGTTTGGATCAGGTTGATGTGTTTGGGAGGTGGAGCTTGGTTATGTGGTGAGAGTGGATTGGTGGTGACATTCAACTTCTCCGGTGGCACGATCACCCTATTGTCAATGAGATCTTGTATCTCATGACGCAATCTATAGCACTAGTCAGTATCATGACCATGCTGTTGGTGAAAGGCACAGTACTTAGCCGGGTTATGGAAGGAAGGAAGCTTGTCTGGTAGTGGCCGCGGCTCCAGGGGCTTCAAGTGCCCTTTCTTGATCAAGACCCCCAAAGCTTTGGACAGAGACATGTACAGTGGGGTAAAGGTTCTCTGGCCTCGGGGTGGATACCTGACGGTTTGTGAGCTACTTCTGAACGCACCGGTGAATAGTGTAGCTGCAAGGGTTTTTGGGGTGGTCGTGGTGGTGACCATACCCACATCTGAAGTTCTAGCAGCTGCAACACTGCTTGTGCCTACATTCGTACTACAGTTGAATGCCCTCTTGGCCTGCTCTCTTTTATGGTCAATCAGACCCTGTTTCATGGTGTCCTCGATCTGCATCCCAATCTCATGTAGATCCGCAAAGGTAGGAAGGGAGAGGACGATCATCTTTTGCATAAGCTTAGGTTAGAGGTTGCACACAACCATCCGTATCTGATCTTTGTCAACCGGCTTGATGGTCATCATCGAGGCTTTGGCCCTCCAACGGGTCACAAAGTCGAAGAAGCTCTCCTTTGGCTCTTGCCTGGTTGTCTCGAGATCACGAGTTGTGACCTCGATCTGCGTGTTGTAGGAGTATTGAGCTATAAAGGACTCAGCCATCTCCTCCCAACTTCTCTTGACAGAGTCCTCCAGCTTTGCATACCAAATAGCCACTACACCCGACAGGGTCCGGCCAAATAGGGAAAGCTTCTACAATCTAGAGAGGCCCATCGGCCTTAGAATATCCGAAAATAGCCGCAGATGCACCGTAGGATCTCTAGAACCATCAAAACGGTCGATGTGCGGCATCTTAAACAGGTCTGGCAGAGTCACGGCCGAGTCGGTGTATCCATCCTCTATATCTGGAATGGATTTCACGCCTTGAGCCTACTTGAGCAACTTTTCTAGCTTGCTTACTTTTAGCGTTGTTGGATCCACCTCGAACTCAAATGGTGTATCCACTAGATTGGTGGGCGCTTTGGACAGCTGGGGTAGGATTGGGGGCAAAGCCGGCCCCGTTGGAACGTCCGTATTTTCTTGGACGTTTGTGGTCTCCCCGGCTATTGGAACCCTAGGTGGGGGAGGAGGTGGGTGCGAAGCATATGCTCCAGCTTGTTGTGGTTGTTGTTGTTGCTGGAGCCTAGCAATCAGCTCTGTTTGTTGGGCCACAACCTCAGCTTGGCGCGCAGCATCCCGCTACATGGCTTGCATAGTTTCTTGGAGCTGACGTATCATCCCTTCCATAGATGCCATATTGTTCTGATCTAACTGAACAACCAGTATATCTGTTTCTATGGTAGACTCAGAAACCTTAGTCTGACTATTCATTGGCAGGAAGGACCATTGATCTAGCAACCGCTGTACCGATACACTGCGCCTTACTAACCTCCATCTAGTAACTGGGGGTAAAGAAAGGAACACTGCTTGTCCGTCTATCAGATCCTCGGATCGATTAAGTCTTTGACCTCTAACCCAGAGTGCTCGGGGAATATCTGCCTGGTCAAAAGCAATGGTGCTAAACCTACCTTGCAAAAAGATAAATAAAGCATAATAAGGAAACAATAAGCAGAAAAACGGACAGCATAATAGCTTAAATAAAGACAACACACAGTTGGCAAACAGAAGCTGAAAGAACTGTTCTCAACCACAGATCACTGTTCCCAAATCACTGCTCCAGATCCGATACCCTCAGGTAAAACTGATTCTCCAAATACTGATGCCCGCAGGCCTGATACCCAGACTTGCAATACTGATACATGCAAAACAACCTAAAATCGGGTAAGCAACCTGTCCTAGTTTGGAATAGTCATTATGGATTCCGATATGCACTAGGTCGAATGGTCAAAAAGGGTGCCTCGGTAACAACTGGGGTTTTTTTTCCCATCGTGGCAGAGCCCGTAACCGGTTAACCTTATGGCACGCAGCCTCCGGCAAACTATTCAGGAATAACAAATGGCAAACACGGTGTCCTAGGCGCACCAATGCAAATGCAATGCAAAGAAACACATAAGTGTAGTCAAAACAAAATATCATGAGTTCGAGTCAAGTTCTCTAAGTCCCCAGTAGAGTCGCTAGAAACTGTAGACCGCCCGAAACTCCGCTCCGTGCGCGAGGGCGTGAATCGTTGTTCATTGCTACTACAGTTCGGACTTGTGCCATAGTTCTGAATCTAATCTCACAAAGTGCAATGTGAGACCGATAAATCACCAAAGAGTCCAAATCCGGCAAATCGTTTTGGAAAATCGATTTTAATAAAGAAGTGCCAAACATGGATTGCTTTGCTAGATATAGAGTCGCCACCTAAATATTTTATTTTGGGAAAATTTACAAAACCCTGACTCGTGCCTAAGGCCACATGTCTGCCATCACCAAAGTTGCCTCAGCTCGGAAACTTGGCTATGAGAGGGGAAGGTCATGCAATGAGCACCACCGCTCGCCCGATCAAAGATCGGTCTTTACTAACATGATATTTTATTTTTGAAAACACATGCGTTCTTATTCCAGTTATTTAACCTAGAATTACTATGTGATACGCACAGCATACAAGTATAGACTAGATCCCCTAAGTTGGAACAAAACATTTCATGTTCGTTTGTTTGAAAACGGTTTAGAGGTGCTACTCGCAAGTAAGCTAAGTCGTGGATTTTGCCACCCTTAAGTGGGCTTAGAAAATATGATTTTGCCGCTCTCAAGTGGGCTTAAAACACACATTCTGATGAATTGTTCCAATTTAAGCAATCCAACCTTCATCCACTGGCATTCATGCAGTTATAGCAGTTAAGCACATAGCCTCATGGCAAGCATGCTAACATGGCAACATACACATCTCATGCAGTATGCTAAAGCATAAAAAGCTTACCTAGTACTCCGAGCCAAAAAAGAAGCTAGTTAGTAATCAATGCATGCTTTTAGCTATGTCAAGAATGCCTAATGCAACACATGTAAAATGCAACTAAAATAGGCTCGGCTATTCTAAGATGTCATGTGAATGCACTAATTGATACATGTATTCAAATTGATATTGAAATACAATGCAATTAGTATGATGCGTCGAGCCCAATGTATGCAAGACAGATGAATGATGCACGCATGCGAGCATAAGGATGCTAATTGAAACATGCACTAAAACTAACCATCGTAAGCAATTAAGTAAAAGGAAGAAAGAAATGGGGGTTGGAAGACCTGCATCAAACACACGCACGCTTATTACAACAGTTGGCCCTCTCGATAGAGGGTCCGAATAATAAGCTAAGCTACACTAAGCTAAACTACTTATTACAAGTAAACTAATTAACTAACTTAGCTAATTATTATTACACAACCGAATTGAAACAAATAGCTATGCTAAGCTAATTGAGGTATTACACAACAAATCAAAATGACTAAATTAAACGAACTAATCATGACTACTGAAATGGCCTCGCGGGCGATGAAGAGATGCATGCTCGGTCGGCTTTGCTCGGAAATCCACTACCGTGCCTCGTGTTGCCTCTGTTTGCACACTTCTGGACTTCTGAAAATTGTGCCAGCTTCCAAGGTACTTCTAACCCACCTTATGAACACTCTGAGAGCTGGTCGGCCAAGAGGAATGGCTATCGGCCATGTGTAATAGTCATCGGCCAAATTTCGAGGCTATCGGCCAATTATTGATAGCCGATCGGCACACTAGATAGACGATCAGCCACTTCTTCCTGCAAACTTCTCCTTTTGCTGCAACAAAGCACTAACAGAGGCATGGCAGTGTATTTGTAAGAAAATGTGTATGCAACCACACTCCTTATCATGTTCAAAGCTCAAAGGAGTGTAGTGCTCAGCTCTCGAGCCATCAATCACGCATCTCGATGCATGATGGCCAAAGAGGCCGAGTTGCACTAGTCAATGGCAAATGATTGCACAAAAACACATAAATGCCTTAACCTCTACCATGCATGATCAAGAGGGTCGGCGAACGAGAATTGAGGCACGTTTCATCACTTCAAGTATGAAATGTCCCTCGTTCCTTGTGTTTGGATTGACACCCTTTCCAAACATAATGTAATGCAAGGCATGCACACACAATGTAATGCAACAAGCATACAAAAATCATGCTATGCAACAAGCATGCACCAACATTCAATGCACCAAGTATGCAACAACATGTAATGCCACAAGCATGCAACAACATGCTATCTAATCAACATGCTAAACAACAATGCAATGGCAAGGGCTATATAATGCTATACTTAATGGACTAAACCAAACTCAAGCAAGCCTCATGCATGCCAAGACAATGGCCAAAGTATGCTGAAAATGAAGTCTGAAAGTAAATACAAGCATACATGCCAATTCGTTCACAAACAAAGCATGAAGGCATCAACTCTCAAGCACGCTGAAGGAGTGGAAAAGTGTGAAAGTGTGAGAGTGTGGCAGTGAAAAAGGCTCTGAAATCACATTCCAAAGGATGCTAAATCATGCACATATGACAAGTAAAGCATGCTAGTGAGCTCAAAGCTCAAAATTAGCCAAGGGACTCTCACTATGGCCATATCAAACAAGCCCCAAAGGGCCAAGGTGGCTCAAAATAGTTCCAAGGCAGGTCAAAACAAGTCCAAAATCATGCTTAAACATAACCAACACAAGCTAGAATTAAAGGCATGGAGCATGGAGCATACAAGGCCAATGAAGAAGATTGCACTACACCTACCGAAACCAAACATGAGATGACTTCACCAACTAAAATCAGAGTTATATTATGGCAAAATAACACCCAAAACACACTGAAATAGTGGCCCAAAAGCTTAGGTAAGATGGCATGCATATTGGCTCATGTTTGAAGCATAAAGCATCAACTCTCCAAAGCATTAAAAGAGTGAAAGATGTGAGTGTGTGGCCACACTACATGCACTGAAATCACATAAAAAATGAGGCCAAATCATGCAAATAGCCCAAGCAATGCATGCTAATGGCTTGGAAACTCAAGGCTAATGAGCTAGAATGAACCATGGCTATACAAAGCAATGCATGCATGACCAAAACAACACAAATCAAACCTGAAGCATGCTAAAACATGACCAAAAGCTTACTGAAGTTAAGCCAAAATCATACTAGAATGATGAGCTCAAGTATGATACACATTAGGCTAGTGAGTGGAAATGCACTACAAGTGCAAGGAGTATGTAAGAGGCTATCAAACCAACCCAAAACAGAGTTATATCATGCTAAAACAACACCAAAAACATGCTAGACAAACATGCTACTTTGATGAGCCATTTATACAAGCATGCAAGACATAAGGAGAGGGGATGACCCTCTCCTATTTAAGACCTCAAAATACACTTTCCACCACTAAAATTCCTCTAGAATTCAGTGGTAGAAAGGTCATGCAAAGATTAAAACAAAAGCCTAAAGAGGTGGCCCAAAACAAGGCAAAACAAGGCACAAATGGGGGTAGACCACCCCCAACACCAACAAGACCTTAAACAATCATTTCAAACACATGAAAATGAAGTTGTTTACAGTTGAGAGTTAAGCCAAAATAAGCATGCAAATAAGGCTAAGTAAGCAATGAACACAAAGTTTAAAAGAGGGTTAGGGACTCACCCTTGTAAAACAACTTCAAAGAGGCAACTCCAACAACTTTCTGAGCTAAAAACCAAACTTTGAGTTCAAACAAAACCCTAAGTACCTCAGCAACAAGAGTATGGTGTTTCACTAGGTGTTTGTGTGCAAAAGTGTGAAGAAAATGCACTTTTGAGCACAAACAAGCACAAATATATATATATATATAGAGAGAGAGAGAGGAAATATAGAGAGAGATATATAACTTGTATCTCAATTTTTCAGAACCTCAGGAAAGGGAGAGGGGTCTCCCTTCTTATAGGAAATCAAATCTCAAGCTTGTTGAGCAAGCTTGAGACTTGTTTCAATCCCTGCATACATGTGTGTGGAGGATGAAATCTGTGCTCACCAACTATCACAATTGGCACAAAAATATCTGCAAAAACAAATAGAAAGGCCTCGGCCAAAAGATATGGCCGATTGTCCAAAAATGGTGCCGATCGGCCATCACTAATAGCCGATGACAAGAAAACAAGGCTGATAAGCACATGGCTTGGCCAATGGGTTGTAGGGCTAGCCAACAAGCCACCCTCTTCCCTCAGAAACAAAACCACAAGTCCTTGGTCCACAACCAAGCACAAAATAGACAAGTTAAGAGATCCTAAGGCAAGGCACGCAGCCGAGACCTTCGGGAACTCAAAACGAACACGAGCATAGACAATCATCGAGTGTTCAAACGATGACGTCCAAGTCTTGAGGACTGTAAAAAATGAGGTGTCTAACCAGCGCACTAAAAATGCTGATGGAAAGAGGGTATCTCAAACCCCTCGATCCTCAACCTCTTCCTGATCCACTCCCTGCTAGACATAACCCCACCAAATACTGTGTGTATCATCAGCAATGTGATCATGGCACCGATCGTTGTTACCTCCTTCGACCTGAAGTTCAGAATTTCATCGACAACCAGACAATAGCTCCACCTCAAGACCCTAACGTTACCACCAACCTACTTTCCATCTATGACCAAGTACCTTCTCCTCACGTTAACCTCATCCATATGCTCTCAGCTACCTTCAACCCCAGCATATACATCACCCCGACCCATTTACCCAAGCCTGAGATGTTCATTCCAAGAAGCACTGACTTGTGCATGATGGATGCACCCAATCCAGTTCGTGTACATCAAGAGCACCAAAAGGCCGAACCCACTACTATTGAGATCTTAAGAATCATTGAAGACCTTCAAGGAACGATGGCAGATTTAACATTTAGAGTTTCGATCCCATCAAAAAGCTCCCCAATCTTAGGGCGAGTTGCAGTTGAAAAGGGCCAACCCGAAACTATCTCAAGTCTGGGTGATGACAGGTCAACAACAAATGGTTCTCGCTTTGATATAGCCATCCAATCCCTTGGCCAAGCTAAAGCAAGTGGCAAGACACAAAGCTGGGACAAGTATTGATCCCTATGCATAACTTCAGTGGGTTATTCAGACTTTGAAGATCAAAGGGTTGAACAAGCAGCAAGTGCTTGAAGTTATTGCAAAGACTGTGGATGACACTTTTGTCGCCCCAAGGTGAGAGCATTTTGAATCAGGGGGTAAACAATAGAAAGGGATGCTTTACTAAAAATACCCATCCTAATTCTAGTCCCAATCCCATGAATACCCAATCCCATGAATGCCCATTTGCCAATGTTTCCAAACCTAGTGCTTCCTCTTCCCTGAAACAAACCTTCACCCAACTCCATATGAGCCTAACCTGTGCATTGAAGGTACTGATGGAGAAAGGGTATCTCAAACCGCTAAATCCTCGACCTCTCCCTAATCCTCTCCCGCCTAAACATGACTCTATCTAATATTGCACATTTCACCAACAGTACGGTCACTATACCGACCGTTGCTTTCACCTTCGCCATGAAATTCAAGACCTGATTGACAACAAAGTCGTCACCCCACCTAAAAATCCCAAAGCTGTTAATAACCCTCTCCCTAACTAAAATAGATTGCTACTCTTTAACATAAAACCCACCCATAGCTTTCCACCAACCAACCATTACCCTAGCCATCACATCATATTCGCCAATGAGCACAAACCTATCTTGTTCATTCTTGAATCTTTTGATTCCGATCTAAGCAAAAAGAACAAAATCTTTGAAGAGATAGAAAATATACTCGATCTTAGTGAGTTCAAGCTTGATAAAGTAGAGATGCCAAAACTGGTGGTTGGAATGATGAATCTAAGCCTCAGCTAGGGTAATTATCGAAAGCACTTGGGAAGAACCTTCTGAACTAGGGGCATCGTGTGGAGAAGCAATTGTTTCGATCAAGAAGATGTGTGGGACAACATAATTATGAGGCTTAGTTTGTGAGACTCAGTTTAAAAGTCTGAAATCAATCCTTCTGGGTGTGGATGTGTATTGCTGAATTGAAGGAAGGTCTGGACCTTCTCTCGTGGGTTACTTGAAGTTGTTTTCGAAATTCTGCAGATGGACTTGGAGAAGGGAAACCCCCTTTTGTCTCAGAAATGCTTATTTTATTTTGAGATGTCTTGTAAATATTTGTTGTAAGTCTTGTTTTCTTTGTCTTTTCTTGCGTTGTTGCATCAATTGAGTCTTTTCCTTTGAGTCACTCTCATGTACCCTCAGGTCCTCATTTTTATAAGAAAGTAAGAGTCAAGTTTCTGATCATTTTATTGTGCCTATAGTGATGCATGTGTGACCTTGTGCAAATAGAAAAAGGCTTTGAATTTGTTTTTAAATTTGTTTTCTGAATGAGATTCTGTTAACAAGCTCGAATGTTGAGAAGGATCCCCTAAATGGTTTGAGTGAATTCTAACTTATCGACGCAAAGTCATTCATGATTTAAAAAATTATAAGCTGTTTCTTTTGCAAAACTTGCGAAGATAGGTTGGAGACTCTTTTCGCCATTAGGCAATCAGCACAAGGCGGTTTTCAAACCTCACAAATCATAGAATTTCTCCCCTGGTATTCTCATTATTTCAAAGAGAATGAAAGGAAGAAAGAAAAGAGAAAAAAAAAAGGAAAAAAAAAAAAGAAAAGAAAAGGAAAAGACGTCAACCATCAAGCCAGGGGCATCTATTGGAATCAAATCTAATCAATTATGAAGAAGAGAACTTATGTCTGAATTCGGGGAAGCCAATGCAAAAAGGTGCCACATTGCGAGGAGAACCAACTCTTAAAATAGAGCAAAAGAAAGGAAAAATGAATGCATAAGGGAATGGAGAACCAAGCTCAAATAAGGGAATGGAGAACCAAGCTCAAATCAAGGCGAAGCCAATTCCAGTGTTAGGGCAAGAATGACTATTGATCAAATTCATCACAAGTGTTGTAACGCTACCCTTGAGAGGCTCGCCAGGCCGAAAACCTGAAAGGGCGACCTAGGCAAAAGTTAGCACGTGAAAAATAAGAAATTAAAAAAATATAGCTCGCAAGGTTGAAAACCCCGAATGGCCGACTTTGGCAAAAGTTAGAGCACAAAAGGAGAGTGTCAAAACTCGAGTGAACCTCGGCCATGAACTACGTTGACTTGATTCCCATTCTTGGGATACGTAGAAAACTTCATCCTGAAGTTCGGTCTTAACCATATCTATCTCATCCATCTCAACGCAATCATCTTGCCCAATTCACGTCGTCAGCTTCGCATCAATCCATGAGCTACACCAATTGCTATGTATATCATATACTTGTGTTGGGTAAGAAAGAACTAACTCAAATCAATAAGTGGAGCAATTTTCGATACTTAAACTTATCAATAGAATCTCTATCTTAAGCAAAACAGGAATCAAAATTGAGTTTTAAAGGGAGCATAAGTAACACTAATGGCACTATGAATGATTGGTTACCTTGAGTCTTTTTTATGCTTTTGGGTCAATTGTGAGTTCTGTTTTATCATGCCTAGTATTTTTTTTAGTATGTGCTCTTCATTGAGTCACCATAACGTGTTTGTCTTAGTCATTGCTCTTCATTGAGTTACCATAGTGTGTTTGTCGCTTAAAATTCAACAGAGTGGCATGGTCAAAATTTCATACACAATTGTTCGCTCTAAAATTGAAAACAAGTGCATCTGTGGAATTCATAAACGAGCTGAGAGTGCCCATACAAGGGGCATCACATTCATGATCATTGCAAAAGTGAATATGAGAAATTCGTCACTGCTTTGGAGGGGACTGGAGTAAGTTCTCAATATGTCAGAAGAGAAGCAGGAGTTTGATTGGTTGACAATTGTTCCAGGATCATTCATGTGCCTGCATAATGTTGAAAACAGTGGCTAGTGGCTGGACACTAGGGGCGATTTTCAGTACATCTGATCGGGCCATCCATCGAACAAGGGGCATGAACCCAACCAGTGGCCAATGACTGGACACTAGGAACAATTTTCAGTGCATCTAATCGGGTCATCAATTGAACAAGGGGCGTGAACCTAACCTTTCTCTTAGTCTGCCAAAGCCATTAGTCGAGCACTTTCCTCTGGATTAGGTTGTGTTTACCCCTTTGATGATTCTGATATGATTCAACTTTCGAAAATTGTCTCCGACCATTTCAAGACTCTTTTGGGATTGCCATATTCCCTCTGATTAATACATGTTCTTTGGATTATGCTTGCATGGTTATACACTCTAGTTGCTTTGAACTACATGATTGGTTGCTCTTGCTCTTAACTTTGTTTTGCACTTAAATAGAGTTTTGTCGAGTTGCCTCCCTTTATGTTGCATTTCAATGAATTGTGGCAAGTTGCCCTATATTCATCTCACAAGGAACATGATGCATTACTCTGAGTACTGCTCATTTCCCTCTGCATACCATGCACCACTCACCTGTATCGCACGCACCTTATTCGCACTATCTTGTGCATTTTATCTGCATCGCACTATCTTATGTATTTCACCTTCGCACTATCTTGTGCACTGCATAGCACTATCTTGTGCACTTCACCTTACATCGCACTATCTTGTGCATTTTATCTGCTTCGCACTATCTTGTGCACCTACATAGCAGTATCTTATACATTTCACTTTACATCACACTATCTTGTGCATCGCACTATCTTGTGTATTCATTCTCACTCGCACTATCTTGTGCACCTGCATTGCACTATCTTGTGCATTTCACCTTACATCGCATTATCTTGTGCACTTTATTTGCACTATCTTGTGCACCTTATTCGCACTATCTTGTGCATTTTATCTGCATCACACTATCTTGTGCATTTCACCTTACATCGCACTATCTTATGCACCTACATCGTACTGTCTTGTGCACTCGCTTGGTCTAAGAGACCTTAAATCCTCTAAAGGTACAATTCCTTTGGTGTTTGTTGTGTCGAAACGACTTACGGTGGTCTGGTATAGCCACCTACCTGTGTTTGCGATGAGTTCCTATGAGATCAACTGAGACGGTGGAAACTAGAATTCGAATGGCGAGGCCTATAATGCAAAGATTCGAAATTTCCGAGACTAAAGTCTGGTTTAAATACCCAGGGGTATATCCTCGGCTTGAAATCTTTATGGCAGTCCCATAGGTTGAGGTAGCATGTATGCGCCTCAATTCTAAATACTGAACCAACCTAGTCTGTCACCCTATTAGAGAATAGGGAAAGTTGCGAACATAGTTAGGAAGAAAAGTAGTACCTATGGTTTGGAAGCGCAATCAAGAAGAAAAGGAAAATCCCCAGCAGCATGAGGTAAGTCATCCCCAATTGCCCCTACCAAGTATTTTCTAAGGCACCACTTCCTAGCTACTACATCATATTTATTATCTAGTACTTCTATCACATTGCATATAGAATTTATTACATGCATCTACTGCATTATCCATTTTATCACCTGCATCATTTCCATGTTAAGCTTAGTTTAGTATGTGCTCATACATTTCCCTCGTTGAAACATAGTTCTGTCATGTATAAGTACGTATGCTGTGCTGAGGCCAGTATTGAGGGTGTCAACACCTTTTCTGTGTTAGACGTGATTTGTTTTGTGTCCATACCTTTTCTAGGTAAGACATGGTTTAGCATGTGTCCCTTATTCACTGCATCCACTACATCCATTGCATCGTACTTTGTCTTATTGCATTCAGCATTTAGGATCATTATCTTTCCCCAGTAGATCATTCCTCACTTATAGCATCCCACCCAATTACTTGTTCTCTTTCTACAAAAAACATAGTTTTGCATGTGCTCGCATCCCTTTCACATTGAAACATGGTTCTGTTATTGTAAGCATTCATGCTGTGTTAAGGCCAGTATTGAGGATGTAGGCACTTAGCCTGTGTTAGGCATCATTCAGCTGTGCCCACTTCTTTTCGATATAAAACGTAGTTTGATTTTGTATCTCCATCCCTTTATGGTATTTGTGTGGCTGCACTGCTTGTGGTTTGATTATTTCGTTACATTGTACATCATTACATTGTTTTGTTACATTGTGTATCATTTTGCATTTTGTCCAAGAA
Organism: Camellia oleifera; assembly: GCA_022316695.1. NCBI lineage: Eukaryota > Viridiplantae > Streptophyta > Magnoliopsida > Ericales > Theaceae > Camellia > Camellia oleifera. Next base: position 58,930,450 of record CM039315.1, on the reverse strand, counting down.
CTACGCTAGTTTGATTCCTTGCAAAGGGATACGTAGGTAGCCAGCGGGCATTACCATTTATTTTTGTCTTGGTTATTTGACCAAGACTTACGGCCTTGTCAAAATGAGTCGTCTCCAGGCTTTGACATTCACTCACGTCATTTCATGACTTCAAGCTCTATCAAAGAAGGGCGACTGTAGACACCCTATTTTTGAGAGCCCTTATGACTTGGACGCCAACCCATGTACACCCGATGATGAGTTTATTTGCTTGTCAAGTACTTGAAGACCTCAGCGGAATGCCACAGCTTTGAGCCCTTCAAACCCTACATCCCTTGTTGCCTCATTTTGGCCAAGCCTTGGTCCTTCAAGCCTACAGCCTCTGGTGGGCTGCCAGCCATCACTTTTGGGTTGCCGGCCACCAGTTTCTTTTGCAGATGTTTTGTGACAGTTGTGCCAACTGTTTGCACAGATGCATGCATTTGCATCCACGTGTACGGCTGGATATCCTTGAGGAGAATTCATGTTTTCTATATATAGGAGACCTCTCTCTCATGTTTGAAGGTAAAAAAATTTTGAGATCAAAATTTTTCCTCTCTCTACAATTCTCTCTCTCTCTCTCTCTCTCTCTCTCTCTCTCTCTCTCTCTCTCTCTCTCTTTCTCTAGCAAATTCCTACACTTTTGCCTACAAATCCTTAACCTTTTCCTATACACCCTTAACCAAACCTTCTCATCTTGGAACTGAGGCACTTTTGAGCTTGGTTTGAGCTCTTGAATGGCGTGTTGTCTTGGTTTTGTTGCTTGAATTGTTTCTTCTCTTCAAGAGGTATAAGGCTTTGCCTATTTGCTTGCTTTCTCTACTATTATTCTTGTTGTTTTTCAACTGTTTTTGGGCCATAAAAACTCTATGTTTTTTTGTTAAAGCTTGGGTTTTAAGGCCATTAAAGTTTGAGGGGTGATCCACCATTCTTTGTACCTTATTTTGGAGGCCTTTCCCCTTGTGTTTCCCATCCTTTTACTATCTTTTTCTGATCTTTTAAACACTGATTTTTAGAGCTTATTCAGTGGCCAAAATCATGTTTTGAAGTCCAAATTTGGAGGCGTTAGCCTCCCCTCCTTGTGTCTTGCTTACTAGCCTAGTTTGTGCCATATTTTAGCATATTAATCTAGCTATTTTTAGCTCAATTCCAGCATGTTTTAGGATTGTATTAGACCTGTCTTAGCACTCTTTTTGAGTGTTAGTTGCATTTGAGCTTTGTTTTGCATGCTTATAGTGTAATTGTCCTCATGAGCTTGGTGTTTTAGGCCTTAAACACCATCTCATTTGAGTTGATAACATTTATTTATGCTTATGCTTTTCTCACTTATTTTCAGCACTAATAATCTTTGCAACCTCCCTCCTTTCTTGGTTTTTTGCTTTTCTTTGAAAGTGGTTCAAACAACTTTTTTGTTGAAAGCATGAGATTAAGATGTCATGTTTAATCATGTAATCCCTTAGGGGGTTCATTACCAACAGTATGATGTCTCTTTCATACCTAAAACAACATTTAGTTTGAGCCTTCTTTCCATTTAGAGGACTTAAACTCACCATTGGACTTCATAAATTAAAGGATGGTTGGTAATTTAAAATGGAGTAATTAAAACTTCGAATTAAAAGTGAGCAAGATAATAACTTGGTTATGTTCAATCAGACGTTAATTGAACACATGGAAGCTTGAGGCATTTCATACTCATTAGTGATGAAATGATTCAAGGTTCCAAGGTCACCACTTTCCTTGATCATTCATGATAGGGAGGTGGTCTTGAGAGTTTCATTTTGTTTCATTTATTGAACTTGCACACTTTGGTTCACAAGCCATCATGCAATGAAATTACTTGAGCTAGTGATTTGTGGCTTAAGCTCACTACTCCTTTGATTTGTTCATGATAAGGAGGTGTGAGTTGTGCAAACAAACCCCTAAAAATATCCTGTGCATGCTCTGTTTGTTCTCTATTGCAGCAAGATTAACTATGCAACAGTGGCCGACAAGCCACTTTCTACGGCCGGCCGGCTATCACTGGTGGCCGGCAGGCCTCACTACTGGTCGGCCAGCCACTGATGCAAAATTCAACAGTGTGTTCTTTGAGCAGAGCGGAGCCATTTTGAAAGTGGACAAATGTAATAACCCGACCCTTGTATGTGTTTCTGGCATAATTTAGTCTCTTGTTCTGTGCATTTAAATGTTTAATGTGAAATCTCTCGAGAAATTTAGTTTAAGCACATGGCTCTTATAAATTGAAACCTGTATCTGTTTGGTAAGGAAAGCATCTGTCACAATTATAATGATTGAATCGGAAATTGGAAGCTTTAGAAACTTAATTACCTGAAATTGATTTTACATTTGAGATCAACATAATTTTTTAAGTAATAATAAGTACTTTTGTAGAAATTTGATTAGGGATGATTAAACTGATTAAATTTTGTCTTTACTCACTTTTAGTGTAACGACCCCAAAATCTGTATTAAATATTACCTTTATGGCCCTATGGGTTAATGCATTTTAATTTAATGATATGTGTTTAAATTGAGAAATTAATTGTTGAGCCACGGCTTTAAAATTGAAATTACTGACCTTTACGGGTTCAGAAATCGCAATTAAGGACTTGGATGTGTTAACTGAAATTTTTAGAACTATTTGGGAAACTTAATTGGAAATCTAATTTGTCTGATTCGTTAATGTACGTTTGGATGGTTAATTTGGTACTGCAAATTGAAGGCCTTAGAGGCTTTAGAAACTAGAACAGGGGGCATATTTATGATCATCATAATTTTTAGAGCCATCTGGAAAGTTTAATTGAAATTTAATTTTGCGCGATTCGTAAGGCCATGTTTGGCTCTCCCTTGTGTTAAGCTTAAGTATGTGATATATACATATATGGATAGGCCATGTGAGTTGGGGGTTTTATCATTTTGAAGTCAAATAAAATATCTAAGGGAGAGGGAGAGAGAGAACCGTGAAAGAGAGTTAGAGAGGAAAGAGGATCATCTATGGAAGCTTGGAAAATTGAAGAAATCAAAGGGGAAAAACAAGGAATTAAGTTAAGGTATGTGGCTTCAACTATTATCTTTGTAAATAATGCATCTACTACATGAAATCAATGATGGATTTGGGGAAAATTAATATGCAAATGAACAAGTATGTTGGGTTATGAATGAAATGAGTTAAACCCAAGGAATTGAACCTTGATTTCTTTAAATTTGCTTGAATTGGGTTCAATCTTAAGAATGATTCATGGAACACCAAGTTGTGTTGTGAAGATCAACCATGTGTAAGATGTGTTTGTATGATTTTGGGATATATATATATTATAGAAGCTTGATTATATGGAAGATGAGACTTGAATTTCTATTTTTGAGGCAAAGATTGATTTGTTTAAAATGGAATTGCACTTGATTCATGTTAGTTTATCATGTTATGAGATAATTTTACATGTTTTTGAGTGATTTATGTTAAGAACCAAGTTTAAAAATGGAAAAACCAAGTGTTGGAGGAAAAAGAACAATTTTCGGACAGCAAACTGCCCAGAGCCGCACGTGCGGCTCTGTTTCCCGCACATGCGGAAGACAGCTTGTCCAGCCAACTTTGAATAAGCATATCTTTTTCCTCGGGACTCCGTTTTGGGTAATTCTTGAGCCTAAAATCAAGCCCCAGAAGTCTAGTTTCTAATGGCGGTGGTCTCACTCCAAAATTCTAAATACAGAAATAGTTATGCCCAAAATAGTGACAATTGTTCACTTTTTGGCAACCAGTTTTGTACCATTTCTTCACCTAAACCATTTTCCATCGACTTCTCTTGTTTTTTTTTTAGACATGAATTATAACTTATTAAGGAATAATGAGCTTGGTACCACCATGGCTAATTGATCGACTGATCAAAGAGAAGAAGTAAAGGATCGCGTATAATCTCATATTATGTGTTGTGCACTGTGCTGTAGGTCGAAACGAGGACACCGTCCCATTGCTACCTGGAGCCGATCACTGTGAGTAGTAGTACTGGCGTAGTACGTTTTAATTACAGTTAATGGTCACCATGAACACTCTGTTAATTGCAGGTTAATTATGTTATCGCATATGAACGATGAAATATGTGTATGCTCCGTAAGTTAGTATTAATCTTTTATTCTCCATAAGTGAACTATGTCGCGCTTAATGACTAAAGAGAACTTAGACTCAATCTGGAACAACGGTTTCAGTGTGAACATTGAAGGATTTTGGCGTACCTCGGTACAACTCTGAACCTACTTGTATGCCGGTTAAGGTTAATGATCATCGTTAATATATCAACTTGAAAGTATTTATGATTCCGTCTACGTGTCTCATGTTTTGGTGTCCATTGTTCTGACATGATATGGTGTGAATTGTTCTGACCTATTAATGTAATGGTACCTTTACCTTTGGATTATCGTTGGACTTAACGTTCTGTTAATGGCAAGACAAGTATGTTGATTTACAATGAAACTATGAGGAAATCTAAACGCATCATTGGGTCATACATTGTTTACTGTTGACAATTAAGGTTAACATTCTATTATCTGTAAGTTAGCCGTATTGGTTCATAACAAGCAAATGGAATGTATGTGCACTAAAGTATAACGGTATTTTTAGGCACTGAATGTCTTGTTCTGTTTATCTGTTCTATTTCTGCTATGTTATGACAACATATGAATGATTCGGAAAACAGTGTGAAGTTATGGAAACATCAAAAGAATTTGTAAAGTTATGAATCTATGTGAATGTATAACTGTGTGAACCTATCTGGTATGGAGCAAAGTGTTGTACGGAACTAAGTGCTGCAATGCGAGCCACCTCTAGAATCCGTACGAGCCACCTCTTGAGTCCATACCTATGTGAACTTGGCTTAAAGCCGATGTGACAATTATGAGGCTTATAGCCGTTCTGTGGCATCTATCTGGGCGTAAAGCCGATGTGAATCTATGAGGCCTATGGCCAATTTGTGAACTTGTGAACTTATGAGACCGAGGGCAACTTGTGAAATATGAAATTATGAGGCCAAGGGCCAATTTGTGAAGCATGAAATTGTAACTTGTGAAACTATGAATCCCTGAGGCCGAGGCCCAATTTGTGAAGTTGTGCATCTAAGTTATGAAACTAAGAAGCCAAGGGCTAATTTTTGAATATGTGAACCCATCAGGCCAAGGGCCAATCTGAGAAGTTATGAACCGACAAGGCCGTTTTGAAATGTGTATAGAATTAGACTAACCACAAGATTTTTTGCATTTACTTATGTAATTAGATGAATATGTACGTTGGAAGTCAAGTTAATCTTTAATTTGTTTATGTACTACTGTTCACTGAGTTTGACTCACCCTGTATTATGTCTGTTCTGTAGGCACTCAACCTGGAAGTCAATCTGAATCTATGGCAATCATTCCTCTTGTGTCAACCTTAGAGTATCCAGGCACCTAAAGAAGGTAGCTCATTTTTTTTAGCTCTTATTTTTGTACCCTGATTGTTTGTCAAAGGTTAAAGTGTATATAATCCTTTTTCTTTCAACGTCTTTATGGGCTGAGTTTGTATATGTATTTGTGCGTAGTTAGATTCTCAAATGCATGGCACTATATGTTTATTTGCCTTATGTTCTATTTGTGATCCTGGCATAGTAGTGATGGCTCAATGGATATTCTTTATGTTATTATTTGATATTAACTGCTTCCGTTCAGGCCCCATATGATATGTATATCAGGTTTAATGTCCGTTTTCGAGTAGGTCACGCCCAACCTTTTAGGGGCAGGTTTGGGGTGTGACAACAAAGGTGTTGGTGTTCTACTTTGCAACAGAGACCTTCTGGGAGCATAACAGTGGCTTTTCGGATGAAAACCGAGCACGTGCATGAGCATTCCTTGCGTACTGAGCATGTTTAAGCTTAAATACTTAACTTAGATATTTATTATAATTAATTTGTTGTAATTAATTAGTTGTAGCTAGTTGATTTTGTAAAAGTGTTGTAATCATTAGTTAACTAGAATAGTTAGTTAATTAATTAATTCAGTTTGTAATAATTAGTTAAGTAATTTAGCTAATAATTAATTTTTTTTAATAGTTATTTAATTAGCTTAGCTTTAATTAGTTAGCTAGTTAGTTCATTCGGAAGTCAAAATAAGCGCCATAGTTCGGACTCCCGAGGTTCTAAAAAAGTCAGGCTACAACGACTAAAAGTTTTAGTCACGGAAAACTAATATTAATTTTATTTCAAAACTTTTCGCGACTAAATATTTAGTTGCCAATTTATAACTTTTAGCGACTAAAAAACATTTAGTCGCCAATAGCTTTCTTGACAATTAGTCAACAACCAATCTGGCGACCAAAAAATTTAGTCGCTAAAAACCTTCAGCAACTAAAACTTGACCTTTGGCGACTAAATATTTAGTCACCAAAAGTGTCATTTCTTGTAGTGGTTGGGATATCTTTAATCAAAGGCTAAGCCAACTCTCTCAGATTGAAAATTGCTCTTATTGTCCATGAATCATTAGTTGAATTTGCCATCCCCAAAAGATTGTTCCTTTAATTATATGTGTGGGGACCCATTTCATCCATAAAGACTCTTGCAAGCCTATAAATGCCTCACCATTGTAGCTTTATTCCATTTTTTCTTTTATATCCTACAATTTTTGGTGGATGCTAAGTTTTTTTTTTTTTTTTATGTTTATTGATTTTTTGTTTGGCTGGTCAGAAAATTGGGGAAAATGCAAATAAACAAGAAGAATTTATAATTTTTGGTTTTTATTTTTTTTCTTTTTGTTTTTGGTTGGCTGATATTTAAGTGTTTCTTTAGTTCTTTAATTTTTTGTTTGGTTGCTTAGAAATTGTTGGGGGTAAATACAAACAAATGCCCCTTTTAATTTTGTTTTGTTGAAGATATTTTATGGTACCTAATAACAAATAACAAAAAAATCTTTATTCAGGTCAGAAATTGCCGGAAGAGATGGAAAATATGATCAAAGAAGACAGAACATTCAAAAACTTTGAGTTTTTCTTAGGGTTTTTTTTTTTTTTTAATGAGATTTTTATTGTGTAATCATAGTAAAAAAAAATGCTTTTATTCCTAAACTTTTGTTGTATATATTTTTTCAACATTCAATTTTCATTTATGAAATATATAAGGTTATTAGTTATTCATATGTGATCAATGTTGTGATTTAAAGAAAATTCTTGTACAAATAATATTGATTATATTTTAGATATTAGTTTTGTTCAGATTTTAATTAAGGTTTATATGTTGTGATTGATAGTCACATTTTGTGGTTGAATCTTTTATTTATCACACGCACTAACCGTGATGAGAAATGCATATAATTGTAATATTATATCATTATTAATAATTGATTATTTAAGTTCAATCTCAGGTTTATTGGTTATTAATTACACTTAAAATATGTGATTTAAATGTTTAGTATCACAGGTTTTATTAGTTATTAATCACACTTAAAATATATGATCTAAATATTTATTATCACACGCAAAATGTGTGATGAAATCATCTTTTAATGACACTCAAAACATGTGATTAAAAGTGTCCCTTCTAATCACACTCCCAAATATCACACTTTGACAAAACTTAAAACGTGTGATTAAATAACATACATCACACATAAAAAGTGTGATATGTTTATGAATTTGTAGTAGTGTCGTCCTTGAAACCTCCTTCAACTTTCTGTCTTTATTCCATTCCAGAGTTAGGTTTTGCTTCTTTCGAAAGGACGTGAAATTAGATCTAGGTGTCTCTATAGCATTCTTGGTTTAGACCCAACTCGTTGATGTTTTGAATCCGGGTTTCATTTGTCTTGTTTAGATATTCATACCATGTTTTCCCTTATTTCTCATTCAGTTTGAGTATTGGAGTGTCTTGGTTGTGTTTGGAGCAGGTTGGTTGCTAGTTGGTTCAAACTGTTGTTGTCTAGAATTTTGCCTCTTCACTCGAGCAAGCTTTGTGAACTCCCAGTACTTTTGCAGGCCTGTAGAGATACTGGGGAGGTAGTGTTCTTTACTCAAGCGAGACTTCTTGCACTTGAGCGACAATCTTCTGTCTATAAAACTTCTGAGAGTGTGTGTAGAAGAACTTATTGTGTCTAGTCACTCGAGCGACAACTCTTGCGCTCGAGCGAGCTACGCGTTTATCAGTTTACTGCAACACCTTTTTACATCACTTTTTCATATCTTTTTCTCTCAAAACCCTAGATCGACCCTCTCTCTCTCTAAAACGAACATCTCTTTACAAATACACTTGGATCCAAGGATCTCCCTATCCTACTCTCTTTGATAAAAAGATAAAGCACTCCGAGGGCTCTCATTTGATCTGAATAGAATTGAGTTTTGGCATCTTTGAAGTCACTCCATTTCTTCCTTCGGTATTCTAAGTTTGAGCTAGGGATTTTTTACACATCTTTTATGATTTTTAACTTAATTATTTGTTTTTCATAAACAACATGGTGATTTCGGGAGATTTTTGGGCAAACCAAGGATTGGGTTAAAATCAAAAGAGGAGTTTATAAATGGATATATTGAAAATGGTTATGGAAGTGAATATGAGGTCGTATTGTAATGAAATTGTTGATTTTGGTATTTGGATTGGATTTTGGAAGAAAATGGGGTTTGGCATAAAATGTCTCAAATGTTTATTTTGTATAATAAATGGAATCGGTATTGCAAATGTGAAATTGGGTGGATATTTTTATAAATGGTGGAGTCAGATATGTATCATCACTCACCTACAGAATTTGGATCATTTGTCTGTCTTGGAGAGTGTATATCTATTTAGAAATATCTGTTTTGGGCTATCGGTGGATGATAGTTATGATTTTTGTAGAAATTGTATGAGAATTATGCAAATTAAAACTAACATCTTATGCATTTTCATTGAACATTGTAACATCTTTAATACATCCTAAATGTATGATGTTTGGGAGGAGAAAGTAGATGTACTCCATGTTTAGGAGAAGAAAATGGATGCACTCCATTGAATTAAATTGGCCGGAGTATCTAGGGTGAAAGTCCCGAAAGCCATGAGTATACATGGGTGCTGATTCCCGGAGACGAAATATCTGTAAAATGACAAATATAAGTGTTTGTATGATGGCTGCATTGGTTTGAGACCCACTGAGTTGCATTCTCAGTTTGGTTGTCTGAATAGAATGGAAATGACTCATGAATGGAGATAAAATGGATCGAGATATAAGTTAGATATAGTATGATTGTGCAAATGAGTTATAAATGATTTTGTCATCGGCATTGTATGTGCATATTACACTTATATCTTTGTTAAAATTCATATATTGTATTAGATTATTTCTATTGGGCTTTGGCTTACCCTATTTGGAAAAAACCATTTTCAGGTGCTGGTGATATGCCTCCACCAAGGACTTGACTTAGGAGGACTATGGAGCTGAAGGCTCATTTTTGTTATTTTTGTATTTGACTTTTGTACAGCCAAGGGCTTTAAATGTATTGGACGTAAAGTCCACTTTTGTTGTAACCAAGAACTATCTTGGGAAGTTATAAGCCTTTAGGGCATTTCTTATTTGTTTAACTTCCATTCTTCTCTATTATTTGTGACATATGCTATATATTCAGGGCTAGACATTATGAATATATATTGTATATGTTTCTTTTTTGTAATCCTAATTAGATTTAATGGATGATAATTACTTTCTTATTATTGTCATTTATGAATGTTGTAGAGGGATTATGGCTATTATTTCGGGACATTACAACTTGGTATCAGAGTGTTCCGGGTTTGAATACTTGGGTACGTAAGAAGTGGTTTGTACCACAATAGGTTTGTCTCGCTCGACAGAGATGTTCGTATGTATGGTATGCTATATGATAACATGCTTATATGGTTATATGGGTTTGGAATTTAATTTTTAGGATATTGATTGGGTCTACGGGATGCTAGAAGTCCTATTAAAAGAACACTTGATCACTGCTGTTTCAAATTGGAACTCTGGCAATGCCGGCGGACGGTCATTATCTAGGAAGGAAATTTGTATGAGTTTATGTGACTACGTGCTTATGTGGAGTGAATTAATGTTGTCCACCGCATTAAGATGCGAGTGAGTTAGCTTCGGCATATTTATAAATATGCTTATCTCTTTTGTTACCTCTATTAGGATGTCAGGATGAGATCGTCGTGGTAGGCATGGTAGGCCTTGATGACAAAAGATGCTGATACCAGATGATATTCCAACACAAGAGGAGGGAGTTGGTCAGACCAATGTGGCCAAACCAGTCGGTCAGCAAGGCGAGAAATGGCTGGAGTGTTGTAGGAGTCCGTGGACATTCTCAGGGCTGAGAATTAAGTCCAAGCCCATGTTAATGAGACTGGGCCATCTTTTTTGAAACGAGAGTTCTTCCGGTCGAATCCGGACGAGTTTTTGGGTGATCCCAATGAGCCACTAAAGGCAGATGAGTGGCTGGAGCAGATAGTGAAGACGTTTGAGATGCTTGACATCAAGGACGATGGACTGAGAGTGACTCTGGCATCCTTCTAGTTAAAGGGAGATGCGGGTTAGTGGTAGAAGTATGCGTGTGAGCACATTGGAGTGATTTGGGAGGCTTTTTTCAATGCCTTCCAAGATAAGTTTTTTCCTTCCACTATTAGGGAGAAGTTGAGGGAGCAATTTTCACAACTTAAGCAGTTGAAAACACCGGTAGCTGAGTTTGAGGCAATCTTTACTAGCCTCTCTAGAATTGCACCAGAGTTAATGGTGACAAAAGAGCACCGTTGTGTGGAGTTTAAGAAATGGTTAAGGACTGGGTTTCTTTTCAAGGTAGTCGGTTCGATGATTAGAGATTATAGACGACTCGTAGAGTCGACGACTCATCTTGAGACCGTGATGCAAATTGAAGAGGAACGGATGAGGGGCTCCAGAAGGAGTCAGGAGGTTCAGGGGGACAATAAGAGGTAGAGGGGTTTTAACCCACAACAGTCTCATGGGGCACAATAGAGGTCCACTTTCCAATATCAAGTTCAAGTTCTGGGAGAGGTGGTCAAGGAGATTCACCTATTTCAAGTGTAGCCAGTTAGGCCACAAGTCTCCAGCTTGCCTGCAGAGGGGAGAAGGGCAACGGTCTGCATCGTCTTCACTTCGTTCTTAGCGCCAGAGCCAGAGGAGAGGGCAGTCGCTCACATAAAGAGGTTTTGCCCTCAGTTGGGTGGAACACTTGGTAGGTCTAGTTCGAGGCAAACACAAAGCCACTAGCCTACACAATCAGCTCAGGCCTCAAGGGCCAATCAGGGAGCCTCTTCGGCTTAGTCAGTGCATCAGGCTTATGCTCCAAGGGGTGAGCAATTAAACAAGAGACCTACTGGGCGTGTGTATGCTGTTACCACGCCAAACTTAGTACTAACACCTTCGGTAGTGAGAGGTACTTTCTTGTTATGCAATTCCATTGCTAATGTATTGGTTGATACGAGTGTATCCCATTCTTTTATCTTGTCTGCATTAGTATCAACTTTGGGGTTAGAGTTGGCTCAATTAGCATCTCCTTTCGAAGTAGAGTCACCTATTGGTGGTGAGATTGTTTTAGAGCAGGGGTGTCGGGGTTGTGACATAGAGGTTGTCGGTCGCCGACTTTTTTTTGCATTTGTGTTTATTGACATGTCTAGTTTTGATGCTATATTGCATATAAACTAGTTGTCAACGTATCAGGCTGTCATAGATTACTACCGTTAGAGAGTTACTGTATGTACCTTGAGCAGTGATTGTTTTTATTTCTTGGGGACCGGGTTGATAGAGCATTATCACCAGTGTATGATTCGCATGGGCGGAGTGAGCTTAGTTGCCTTCTTGCCAACTTCTTGGATAGTAAGTGTGATGAACTTCAAGTCGATTTACCGAGGGTAGTTTGTGAATACCCAGACATTTTGCCTGAAGATCTCACCAATTTACCACATCACCATGAGATTGAGTTCTCAATTGATTTAGTGTTTGGTATAACACTAATTTCTATGGCACCGTATAGATTTGCACTTGCTGAGTTGAGTGAGTTGAAGATTCAACTCCAAGAGCTGCTGAAAAAGGCTTTTATCCACCCTAGTACTTCACCTTGGGGATCACCAGCTCTCTTTGCCAAAAAGAAAGATGGTACGTTGCGACTTTGTATTGATTACCGAAAGTTGAACCGGGTAACCGTTAAGAACAAGTACCCAATGCCTCGTATAGATGATCTGTTTGATCAGTCGAAAGGGTCTTGTAGCTTTTCTAAGATAGACCTGAGATCAGTTTATCACCAGTTGAGAGTAAGAGAGGAGGATATCTCGAAGACGACATTACGTACGCGGTATGGCTATTATGAGTTTCTAGTGATGACCTTTGGTCTAATGAATGCACCAGCCGTGTTTATGGATTTGATGAACTGAATCTTCTATGAGTTCCTAGACCGTTTTGTGGTCTTCTTTGTGGAGGACATCTTGATTTACTCATGCTCTGAGGAAGAGCACGAGGAACACCTGTGCGTAGTACTTAAGTTGCTTAAAGCCCACAAACTTTATGCTAGTTCGGAAAATGTGAATTCTGGTTGAAAGAAGTGAAGTTCTTAGGCCATATGGTATCCGGAGAAGGAATGACTGTGGATTCATCTAAGATAGTAGCCATACAAGATTGGAGACAACCTAAGAATGCTTTTGAGATCCGTAGTTTCTTGGGGTTGACCAGGTATTACCATCGGTTTGTGAAAGATTTCTCTAGATTAGCCTCACCGTTGACTAGACTGACAAGGAAAGGAATTAAGTTTGTGTGGAGTGAGACTTGTGAAAATTCATTTCAAGAGCTTAAAGTTAGACTTACCACGGCTCCAATATTGATCATTCTAGAGAGGGGTGTGGGCTATTCGGTGTATTGTGATGCCTTATGGGAAGGTTTGGGTTGTGTGTTGATGCAATAGGGGAAGGTTATAGCCTATGGCTCACGACAGTTGAAAACACATGAAAGAAACTACCCTACTCATGACTTAGAGTTAGCGGTGGTGATCTTTGCCTTAAAGATTTGGAGGCATTATCTATACAACGAGAAGTTTGAAGTGTTTTTTGATCACAATAGTCTAAAATATCTGTTTACACAGAAAGACTTGAATCTGAGGTAGATGAGGCGGATGGAGTTTATAGAAGATTATGACTTTGAGTTGCATTATCATCCGGGGAAGGCCAATATTGTTGTTGATGCTTTAAGTAGAAGATCCATTGGTAGTGTGTCTAGTATTGCCACTCAACAATGGGAGATGTTGGGTGATATTGGTGAGTTTGACTTGCATCTTGGCGAGTCTATGGAGTTTGCTGCCTTGTTTTTGGTAGTTACATAACCTACACTTGTAAACCGAGTGATAGAAGCACAGAAGGGTGACATTGAAGTGGAATCCCTCCAAGAGAAGATCTCCAGTGAGAAGGTGGAGAAAGGCTTGAATGTGTATCCTGATTTGAATGTTAGATACCGTGATCGTCTTTGCGTGCCGAAGTCTTGTCGAGAGGAAGTACTCTAAGAGTTTTATCACTCACGCCTTGCGGTGTATCCGGGAGGCACAAAGATGTATCATGACCTTAGTCGCCAATTTTGGTGGTGGGGAATGAAGAAGGATATGGCCGTGTTTGTATCGAGGTGCCTTACTTGTCAACAAGTGAAGGCCGAATATCAAAGGCCAACTGGTTTGTTACAACCCTTGCTTATAGCCAAATAGAAGTAGGAGCATGTCACGATGGATTTTGTAATGGGTATTCCTAGGACTCAACAGGGTAGTGATGTGATTTGGGTGGTAGTTGACCGGATGACCAAGTCGGATCACTTTATACCTATGCGCGTGAGTGATTCAGTAGATTATCTTGCCGACCTTTATATTAGGGACATAATGAGGTTGCACGTGGTCCCTGTAACGATTGTTTCAAATAGAAATTCGCGTTTCACGGCTCGGCTATGGCAGAGCCTATAGAATGCCTTGGGCCAAGATTGACTTTTAGCACCGCATATTATCCTCATACTGACAGGCAGTCCAAGTGTACTATTCAGATCCTTGAGGATATGCTTTGAGGTTGTATTCTTGACTTTAAGGGGTCGTGGGAGAGGCATTTGCCCTTAGTAGAGTTTGCCTATAATAACAGTTTCCAGTCAAGTATTGTTATAGCACCATTTGAGGCTTGTATGGTCGACCGTGTAGATCCCCTGTGTGTCGTGTCGAGGAGGGTGATGCACCTTTGTTGGGTCCAGAGTTAGTCTGGGAAACGACGGAGAAAGTTGCACTTATCTGTAAAAGGTTGGTTACTGCCCAGAGTTGCTAGAAAAATTATGCCAACTATAGGAGGAGACTTTTGTCGTTTGAGGTAGGAGATCATGTCTTCTTGAAGATATTACCTAGGCGGGGTTTGATGAGATTTGGGAAGAACGGGAAGTTGTTTCCTAGATTTATTAGGCCTTTTGAGATCCTTGAGTGGATTAGAGAGGTAGATTATCGCTTGGCTTTACTGCCATAGCTTTCTAGAGTCTATGATGTGTTTCATATTAGTATGCTTCGGAAGTATGAGCTGAATCCATTGCATGTGTTGGATTGGACCAACTTAGAGGTCGATGAGGATGCCTCGTATAAGGAGAGACTGGTGAAAGTCTTGGATACTCGAGACCATGTCGTGTGAGGCAAGACAATCCCCTTGGTTAAAGTATTGTGGTGACATCACAGAGTTGGAAGTCATTAAGAAATATCCAGACTTATTTGTTGATGTTTGAGCATACATTGAGATTATGTTATGTTGATGAAATATAGAAATATTGTATATGTTGTATCTATTTTGAAAACACGAGTTTAATATAAACATTATATATGTTTTCGAAAATGTGAATTGTATTTTCAATGTTGGAACTTGTGTGTCGAGTTAATGAGAATGAATGGGCCATGGTGTTGGAATCGATTGATTATCATCGTTGTAATTGATGTAAGCATGATTTTAAAGTTTAAATTGTAATTTCAAAGATAAAATTCCTTAAGGATGGGAGGTTATAGCGTTCTTGGTTTAGCCCCATCCTGTTGATGTTTTGAATCCGGGTTTTATTTGTCTTGTTTAGATATTCATACCATGTTTTCCCTTATTTCTCATTGAGTTTAAGTATTGGATTGTCTTGATTGTGTTTAGAACAGGTTAGTTGCTAGTTGGTTCAAACTGTTGTTGCCCACAATTTGGCCTCTTCGCTCGAGCGAGCTTTGTGAGCTCCCAATACTTTTGCAAGCCTGCAAAGATACTAGAGAGGTAGTGTTCTTCGCTCAAGCAAGACTTCTTGCAATCAAGCGATGGTCTTATGTTTGTAAAACTTCTGGAAATGTGCATTCTACGCTCAAGTGGAACAATTTATTGTATCTGGTCACTTGAGCTACAACTCCTGCACTTGAGCGAGCTACGCGTATATCAGTTTGCAGTAGCACCTTTTTACATCACTTTTTCGAATTTTTTTCTCACAAAACCCAGACCGACCCTCTTTATCTTTAAAACCCAATTTCTCTCAACAAATGCAGTTGGATCCAAGGATCTCTCTGCCCTACTCTCTTTGATAAAAAGATAGAGCACTTCGAGGGCTCTCATTTGATCAAAATAGAGTTGAGTTTTGGCATCTTTGAAGTTACTCCATTTCCTACTTTAGTCTTCTAAGCTTGAGGTAAGTATTTTCTACACTCTTTTATCGTTTTTAACTTAGTTATTCGTTTTTCATAAACAACATGGTGATTTTGAGAGATTTTGGACAAACCTAGGGTTGGGTTAAAATCGAAAGAGGAGTTTATAAATGGATATATTGAAAATGGCTATGGGAGTGACTATGGGGTTTTGTTGTAATGACATTGTTGATTTTGGTATTTGGATTGGATTTTGAAAAAAAATGGGGTTTGCCCAAAAATGTCTCAAATATTTATTTTGCATAAATAAATGGAATCAGTATTGAAAATGTGAAATTGGATGGATATTTATATAAATGGTGGAGTCAAATATGTATTATCACTCACCTACGGAATTTTGATAATTTATCTGCCTTGGAGATTGTATATCTATTTAGAAATATTTGTTTTGGGCTATCGGTATTGTTGTAGAAATTGCATGAGAATTAGGTGAATTGAAACTAACATCTCATCCATTTGCATTGAACGTTGTCACATCTTTAATACATTGTAAGTGTATGATGTTTGGGAGGAGAAAGTAGATATACTCCATTGAATTAAGTTGGCCGGAGTATCCAGGGTGAAAGTCCTAAAAGCCACGAGTATACATGGGTGCCGATTCCCATGGACAAAATATCTGTAAAATGGAAATAGAAGTGTTTGTATGATGACTACATTGGTTTGAGACCCACTGAGTTGTATCCTTAGTTTGATTGTCTGAATATAATGGAAATGACTCGTGAATGGAGATAAAATGGATTGAGATATAAGTTCGATATAGTATGATTGTGCAAATGAGTTATAAATGATTTTTTCATGGGCATTGTATGTGCATATTACACTTATATCTTTGTTAAGATTCATATATTGTGTTAGATTATTTCTATTGGGCTTTGGCTCATCCTATTTAGAAAAAACCATTTTCAGGTGCTGGTGATATGCTTTCACCAAGGACTTGACTTGAGAGGACTGTGGAGCTGATGGCTCAGTTTTGTTATTTTTGTATTTAGCTTTTGTACAGCCAAGGGCTTTAAATGTATTGGATCTAAAGTCCACTTTTGTTGTAACCAAGAACTATCTTGGGAAGTTTAAGCCTTTAGGATATTTCTTATCTGTTTAATTTCCATTCTTCTCTGTTAATTGTAACATATGTTATATATTCACGGATAGGCATTATGAATTTATACTGCATATGTTTCCCTTTTGTAATCCTAATTAGATTTAATGGAAAATAATTACTTTCTTATTATTGTCGTTTATGAATGTTGTAGAGGGATTATGGCTATTATTTTGGGGCGTTGCAGTCTCGGTTTCAACTGGTGTATTTTCTGGGCGGAGGGCAGAACCGCACCTGCGGGGGTTTGGGCCACACGTGCGGTAAGGTGAGGCAGCCGATGGTGCAAGGCTGCTTTAATTGCACATGCGGAGGCAGGTGCGAAAATTGGGCCACACGTGCGGGGAAAGAGGCCGCACGTACAAACAGACGCTGTACGTACGGAAGAAAGCCCGCACATGCGTAAAATGCTGAGTCCGAAAATCTTTCTTCTTTTCTTCTCCTTGGGCTGAGTGTATCTCACTTTTCTCTCATCTTTCTCTCTCTAAAACACATTTCTCCTCCTTATCTCTACATTACTCTCACCAAATCATATTAATCCTTTGATTTCTCTAAATCCATTAGAGCTTTGACCCTAGTCCCTTCATCAAAGTTGGAGAACTCTTCGAGGGCTATGTTTGTACGGTGGAGATCGGGTTTCAACACCATCAAATTTGGAGATTTTCTTCTATCTCCTTCTCCAATGCTTAAGGTAGGGATTTCTTAGAGTTATATATATATTTGCAAGTCCATGCTTATTGGGAGCTTTCCTTGTATTTGAACTTATGATTTTGAGTTTATGTACTCTAAATGATTTTAAAGTGGGTTTTCCTTATATTCCCCACATCCTTGAGATATGAGCAATGTTGTGTGTGTGTGTGTGTGTGTGTGTGTGTGTGTGTGTGTGTGTGTGTGTGTGTTGCTTGGGCAAGGCCCCTTTTTTTTAAAAAAAAAATGAGGAAGTATCAAGTTTTGGTGAAACCCTAGAATTTTGGAGATTTTGGAAAAATGTTGAGATGTTATGAAATTTATGAATTTTAAAGTATTGTGGTGTATAAAATTGTAGAGGATTGCTATGTTGGCATTTAAATGAGGAAATCCTTGGAAAGATAAGAAATGTTGAATTTGGATGCTTGATATATATAGTATATCATTGAATTGTTTTGAAGTGGCTAAATTGAAATAGTTGATTAACATGTGGATGATGCATGTAAATGGTATTGTTATTTATCACTTGATGGATTCGTTATGAAATTACCGTGTGAAGCGGTAAGGAAATTTTGATCACAATGGGAGATTGTGTGGTGGAAATTGAGATTAGAATTATTCAAGTACATTGTTGTATATCGCATTGCCATTCCATTTCATTTATTATCATTGATGTAGAATATCAATTGAAAATAATTGTTTTGAGAAAAGAATTATTTTGGAACGGAATTTGAATTTGTGAAACAAGATCATATTGATTTGTTAATGTAAATACATTGGTAAGTCCGGATAGATGATGTAAATGGTATTAGTTAAGTTGGCCTGAGTGTCCATGGTGAAAGACCGAAAACACATGTGGAGGAGGTACCACGTGCCTTCCAGTTAGCTACCAGTAAAGTGGAGGATTTGGTAGTGGTTGTCAAGCCTACTTGCAAACATCAATCTAAGAATTATATTGAAATTGTTAAAAATGTTGATTTCTCATGATTGCATTGTGCACGAAGATTTTCAAAAGTTAAAGATATGTGTTATTTTGAAGATGGCACGGCATGTACATTTATCTCATGAGATTGTATAAAATATATATACTTTGATAAGGTTTTCTTACTGGGTTTTGTGCTCACCCTTGTGGAATTTTGTGTAGGAAAAGATGTGATTCCGCTGAATTAAAGGCGTGAAATATGTTTTGAGAGCACGAGACTCTTTCCTTTTTTTGAAATTATTTTGGCAAGCCAAGGGCTTAATGTATATGGGTTGAAACCATTTTTGTGTAATCGGGCTTAAGCCTTGGAAATTATAGCCCTTGAGAGCATTTAATTGTATTTGAACTACTATACCACATGCTATAGATTTATATACTAGGGATGTTGAATATATAATTGCATGTGGAATATCTTTTGAAAATCTCTTAATGATCAATGTATACAAATGTTGGAGATTATAGATAATGTTAACCTTGAATACTTACTCATGTTTAAATTTAACAATCAGAGTTGGTGAATATTTATTGTGGAAATTTTCGGGGCATGACAGAGGATACAAAATGATAAAAGGGCATGCTTGGATATATTTTAGAGCAATGACTGGATCATATCAGACTCTAGTACTTCATGGTTTCATGAATATCTATAAAAAGTATATGTTAGTTGAGAAAATGGACATTCTTAATTTTGAAATTTCTTAGTAGTTACAAATGCTTTGTCGACATGTACTCGAGGAGTTCAATAAAGCATTTGTATGAGTATTTTAATTCGAGGTGTCTAACTTTCCACATTTTAAAATGTAGTCTATCAAGGTTTTTGGAAAAGTATTCCAACAAGTCTCTTCATGAATTCTGTTTATGACTACAAACATGAGTTGCATTTGTTTCTTCATATAGTGCAGTTAAGCTTCTTTCCATTTTTTTGAGTTATCTTTAAATTTTAGATCATCTATGAGATCATTCTTCTCAAGTAACTATTATGTTCATACATATGTATACGTGTTGTGTTATGTTCTACTGAATATAGTTGATCTAACCATCGTTTAAACTTCCATAAGTGGGTTGTACTTTCTTTCATACCATTTATTGTGTTTGTAGATAGTTGAATGTAGGCGGGTGCTAAAATGGACATATGCTTATTATATTATGCTTATGAACATGCGAAGAGGCAATTCCTTGTACTTGCAAGGTATGGCATTTTGATCTATTGCAAAAGTAGCCTTATTATTTGTTCTTTGTTTAGGGACACTCATTTCTTTGTGCTTTAGATGAGTCTGAGCCTGGGTTGGAGTGCCTTCATCAATCGACAAAGAAATAGCTACAAGTGTACTTGAATGTAGATGGGCCATTGAAAGACTCCAATGAGTTCCACACAAAATTAGCAAGACTGGCCAGGTATTTCTAATATTTTCTTAAGCTATAGTTTTCTCCTGCAGAATATCAGCCAAATTGAAATGCCTAGTAAACAATGCATGTGATAGTGAATTTGCCACTAGCAGATTGCGAATATTCCAATTTTTTCCCTTTAAAAGAAGCAACCATAATTGTTGTTTAGTTTACTTTTAGAAGTTTAATATATCTCATATAGTCAATTGATAAAATAAAATAATAATAATAATAAATAGGCATCTAATAAAATTATGGAAAATTTACTCATAAGTCCTAATTTTTGAAACGTTGAACCATTTAGCCCTAAAAGTTTTCTTATGCTCCATTTAGTCCCATTTTTACATCAGCATGATGTAAATGATGTAAATGATCTGATGTTTCATTCTATAATTTCAAAATTTATTGAAATCTGATGAACATTAGATGTTTTTCATCTTATATTTTCAAACATTCACTACTAAAAAATGGACTTTTTGCGACGGTCTCAAACGTCGCAAAAGGTCCATATATCGTCGCAAAAGACTTTTTGCGACGGAGCAGCGACGGAAAATGGGGGGTGGCGGAAAGGGGCGTGACAAAAAGTATTTGCGACGGTTACAAACCGTCGCATTCTTGTAGCGACGACTAATCAATAGTTTTTGCGACGGTTTCACCTAACACAAAAAAAAAAGGGGGAAAAAATGACATTTTTAGTGACGATGTTGATTGCCGTCGCAAAAAACCTTTTTTAGCGACGGTATATGCCGTCGCAAAAGGTATTATTAACGACGGTCTAAAGCGTCGTCAAAAAAGTAGTATTAAGTTAATACCGTATTGGCAACAGTTTAAACCGTCACAAAAGATTTATTTGCGACAGTTGAAACCGTCGCAAAAGATTGGAACTAATATATATATGCGACAGGTTAATCCGTCGCTAATAAAATATAAGGAAATGAGAATTACATTAGCGACGGTTTATTATTGTCACAATAAAATTATTTTTTAGAAAATGATATTTTATTAAATATTTCCTATACAAATTATTAATATTTTTAAAAATACATCCACATCCACATCCAAATTCACATTCAAAAAATCATACATCAAGAATAATATATGTACCTTGTAACAATTGTCAATCAAATATTATTTACAAAAATATATAAAATAACCTAACAATACTAATAATTTTTTAAATTCAAGAACTCAAATTTTTAGTATCGACAATAGAAATAAAAAAATAAAAACAGATATAATGTAGCTTGTTTTGATATCAATAGTAAGCTCCCATATCGACATGCGAAGATATCACGTACTCAAAAGGTTTGCATCTGCAAAAAGAAACAAAAAAGAAAAAAAAATATCATTTACAACATAATTATTTTCAAGCTTACAGAAAATGTAAACCATTTGATATTTTTTTTCAATAAATAAATAAATAAATAAGATGTAAACTCTAATATCGATATGCGAAGATATCATCACGTACTCAAAAGGGTTACACCTGCAAAAAAAACCAAAAAAAACAAATCATTTACAATATAATTAATTTCAAACTTACAGAAAATGTAAAACATTTGATATTTATTTCAATAAATAAATAAATAAATAAGATTGTAACAGATACATGAATCGAGCGCCACACAATGTATCTTTCCACAACTTCTCCAACTGTTCTTAGACATCGGGATGTTGTTTTCAAAACAGCGTTCGGTTTGTTCGCTTTTAAAACAAAAACTTTGCAAAATTCAGGGCCAATTGAAACTCCATCAATTTCACACAACGGATCGACACTAATAAGAAGTCCCTCCACCAATTGGACTCTTGTTATTACAGAACTCTCCTAAGAAACTTTAATTACATCCTACAATGATGATAATACCATTAAAAATAGGCAATGATTGTACACATTGAGCTATAATCTATAACAATAATCGAATAAACACAAAAAGAGTTTGTAAAGAAGAAGTTTTCATCGAGTTTCGTCTTCTCCTACAAGTCATATGTGCCAAGTATATTGCGCGTGTCAAGTTTCGTTGACATCCGAACCCGTTTGAGCATTTTAGTGTGTCAACCGATTTAGAGTTATTAAGTAACAAGTTTTCATATGTGACCTGAAGTATACATAGTATATGATACTTTCCAAAATTGACATCAAGTATCAAATACATGAAGGAATCCCTTCTAAACTTATCTGTACTTAATAGCTTACCAACATCAAATAACCCCCTAACTATCCAAACTTAATTATAATAATAACACATAAATGACATCATGTAATGGAGAGGGATCCCAATCCCTTACAAAATAATGTACACTTGCAACCATCTCATGTACTACAGTTCTTTCGATTCATATTCCAAAATATAGTCTAATTGAAAAACACTAAAACAAGAAGCAAGAATGAATCAATATAGCACAATAGGGTAGATCATCAAGATGTCATTTGACTCAACAAGTTACTCAAACTTCCCAAGCTAAAAATTGTCAAAAAAAAAAATTAGGCCCCGTCATAGTACATCAAAAAAGAGTCCGCCAGTTCAGCTCATAAATTTATGGTACACAGTTTCATTTTTTTCAACTTCTTATTTCACGCAATGATCATAAGTTAGGATTGATCCAAGCTTGAGCAGTATGTCTGGGTCATATATTATAGCGAAAGGCATTCACATTTTTTCGATCTTCTAAAATTGGTAAACCAAAAAAATGTCTCCTAGAGAAAAAAAAACCTGATGCAGCAGCTCCCACCGACAATCACAAAGAGCTTTCCGTCACTGCAATGTCAAAAAGGTACAAATAGTTTGAGTTTGGGGGTGGCCTAATGCATTAGACCACAAGATTCTAAACCGCGGCCAGTCACCGTGCCTTGGAATCTGAAAGCAGGCAGGATAATCATCAAAGTACAAACATCAACTGTTAGTGATAACTGTGTCAAAGTGGTACTATGAGCTATAAATAGTGACAAATTAAGTATTAACCTTAGTTGTGCATGAAGCAGGGGCATATAAACATTTCTAAGATTGGGAGTGCTTATGTGAGCGTGTATATATTTTATATATGAAATATATACTAACAAAAAAGTCAGTTTAGTTGTAATATGTACTAAATACACATTTTACATATCTTCATACACTTGTATATTTTTATACACTTTCCATATATTTCAATACACTTTTTACACATTTACCAACATTAAACATCGCTCAAGGGCAGTGGTTAGCATTTCCTATAAATAAAAATACCGACTAAAGTTAAGGCCAAATGAGTCAGCCAATTAATTTTAAGCCACAATTCAAACTGCGTCAAGTTGGGCTTCCAACTAGCAAAAGAATTATCACAAAGCTGTGAACCAGAGGATGAAACAGATTCAATTTTAAAGAAAATGGGTGGTCTCTTTGTTCTCTAAATTTTGGGAGGTGAGGTTGGAGGACATGGGCTGGCAATATTAGAACTTTAGAAGATTTGATATCCAAAACTTAGCAATACCCTTACAGGAAGATTCATCATCCTCGTTCTCCGAAACATTGCTCTCGCAGTAAGATTTAATGTCTAAAATTTTAGACTGCTTTTGCAGTGCATTTTAATGTTTGTGTTTCTTTCAGTTTGGGGGGAATAGTTGGAGGATGTGGGCTAGCAATCGTAGGATATTCTAACATTTGATGTCAAAAACTTACAACTGTCCTTGTGGGAAGATAGATCATCCTTGTTCTCTGGAACATTTTGTTCCAAAAACAGTTGAACTGTTCTCCAATAGTGATCTCCACCAGACAGCCATGTGTCCATATGCATGCCATTAGGAAAATCCACAAAGATGCATCGACTGTTATGTGCAGCAGCTTTAGCATATAGCATTTGCATGTGCGGTGGAGGAACCATTTCATCTTGCAATCCAGAGAGGAAAAGGATTGGCTGTTTGATCTGCAGACAAAAAGGAAAACAATGGTGTGATGCACGTAATTTAATTTTTAATAATTGAATAACTAGCGTACGTAATTTAATTTTTTAATAATTTTAAAACTTTCAAATTAATTTTTTTATTTTTTTAATAGCTTTGACTCCCTTCATCATTAGGATGTGCAGAGCACCCTTTTGATTTAACTTTTGAAAATATATTAAGACTATTAAAATATTATACCTAAATACTCATTTTCACTCTGTATTTATCATTTATATTTCTGTTGAGGACAATACTGCAAATTAACCAAACTATTTCATACTCCATGCCGTAAACCTTTTATTTGTATTTGTAAAGAAAATACAAAAAAAGAAATTAGTAGGCAACATTATATCTATTTATAGAATTGAGATTAAGAGTTTTGGCCATAATTAATTTAGCTTTATTTTCAGCATCTTTAAAATTGAAAATAAAAAAGATAGCATAGAAGGTATATTTCTTATGACATCAACTCATACATCTCAAATACCACATGTATGCGAGTTTATCCACATCGCTCCTAATTTTGTCTTAATCACTACCATAATAATAATAATAGTAACAATAATAATAATAATGCATCATAAATCCAAAACCAAAACTATCTCAATTACATGAAATGTTCTGATGCTTGAGTATGAGGGGGTTTAGGGTTTCATCTACTCCACAAAAATATCCTATGCACCTTAATGAACTTACATGTATATGTACAAAACAACAAAATAAGCAACCATACACTGAGATCTTACAGAATTAGAAGTATCTAAAAAGAAGAAGATTTCCACTCATCAGGCAGTTGTGGGGTAGCTGTCAAATAAGTACATTCATAACATTGAAACCGATAAACTTTTGGGGGATAGACTGCATCAAAACACAAATAAGCCAATTCAAAGGTAGAAGCATGACTCAAATTTATAAATTGTGTGCAAATAAAAGCTCCTGTCATCAGTATGACTGAAACACCTACCTCTACTCAAATGCTGGCATGTCACATCATTATGTATGGAACCACATCTAACCAATTCATTTCCAAGCATGTCCATAACAACTAGACTAAGAATTCTATCCTCATTAAGCATTGTGAGACTGATCGTGTTCGATAAAGTCCAAAGCTTCTTCCTTGGTGACAACATTGACATGGCTAACCCTGTTTTTGTGTGTCACCCCATATATCTTGTCAGCAACTTTCACAAGCTCTGGCCTGAACGTTGTGGTGATGAACTGTGTATTTGCCATGTCTGCCAAGCGACGAATCATATCTACAAACAAAAGGTTAAGGATCTCCTACTGGGAAAAAAAAAGTATGCACAAAAAGATTTATAGCCAAAAAGCAATAAATCAATAGGATATATATGAAGCAACAAATCAACTGAACATATTTAGGGCAGTCCACAAGAACTATTGTATCAGTTGAACTTGAACCCATGAAAAATTATTTAAAAAGGTGGACCAAGACTTGAGCGGATATATATATATATATAGAGAGAGAGAATGCAAGAAATAGTGAGAGAAATAGGATACTCCCAAAAGCAGTTCTGTACTGAGGATCCAATGCTGCATCTATCTCATCAAAAAGATAAAATGGGGCAGGATCACATCGCTGTATAGCAAAGATCAGTGTCAATGCAACCACAGTTTTCTGACCCCCAGACAACTGCTTCATCGATTGTGTCTCCCCTTGCCCAGTAAAAGAAACCTGCATATCAAGCCCAACAAAGGAAACACTGAATCAGATTTGCTCAATGCACTAGAATAATAGGGCAACCTAATTTCAAAATTAAGAAAATTCATTTAGCCTGCTTTGCAATCAGAATCCAACAAAGAGAGACCATGGAGTTGGCTGTTGCCACAATCCATTTAAGGAATTTTGCATGCTTTATAACACCTGCCACATATGATTTTGCTTACTAGAAGGAGCACAAATCTTTCTAAATGAGACTGCGTGCCTTGACTTTCACACCAATATATTTCTCCACCCTTCCCTCCATGTCAGGTGCACGAGGGGCATCATCATCCTCATCATCATCACCATGATCACCATCCTGTAAAATGAAACCAAAACCCATTTAGGAAGTAGGTTTTAAGCCAGCAACTAAGATGAAAGAAAGCTATTTAGGAGTTTAGAAGTTGAGCAGCAACCTAGTATTTAAATGACAAACAAGCAGATTGGCCAATACAGTGAACAAGAAAGATAGACTTTACTAGAAAGAAATCATTGTATTTTGAAAAGTAAACACAAATAACAAACCTTCTTCTTCATCATAACCAAAAATCCATGGCCACCTTGCACAAGCTCAGAAAATACTTCTCGAAAATGCTTAGCCACGCCTTTGAACGTACGTTCTATGGACTCATCCTTCCATAGATCCAAAACAGATATAAGTTCTCTAATTTTCTGCCAAAATCAATACCCAATCAAGCTGAACATATCAGAACTGGCTTAAGCTTGTACCACTAACTATAACTTCAAAATAAGATATCTGAATGATTAGAATTCAATTCAAGTACCTCATCGCCTGCATCCAATTCAGCTTGCCTTTTCTGGAGCTCTTCTCGCTGTTCCGTGAAGTTCACATATTGATCAAGTGCTTTCTTGTTTACATGGCTGAACTGCTGTAGCTGCTCATTGCACCGGTGAAGCATTTTATGCAATTCTTTTATGCTCCTCCTTTTGTACCTGTAGTTCACAGAGAGAGAAAACAAATATATTCATAAAAGTGTAAGTGATAGCATGCAAATATGGGTCAATCACCTCTATGTAAACTACTAAAGGGCCAACAACAGAAACACCATATTCAGATATTGTCAAACAAACCAACTTCTATATGGACTTCTGCAAAGAATCATATAAGGTTTTTTCTATCCTGACTCAATTTAATTTAGATATATTCAAAGCTGTTAGAAGTGTAAAGAAACAATGGAGGCCCTGGAAACAAATTACTATTCATAAAATTAATGCAAGTGAACCGCATTCTCAGGGTTTAGCACAGCTCCTTGATCATTGGCATTATTAGATAATAGTTTTTAGGTTTTTACTAATCAATTACAGGCTACCATCTATCTGGTATATCAAGCAACAAAAGTAGATAGGAAATTTTTAGTTCATCATAGAATGATGAATTCAGAAGCCCATATAGGCTCAAAGGCACATCCTTCCTCGCGCAATTTCTTATGCTCAAACAACACTACACCATGAATATTTTCCTTTATTCCATTTCTTTAAACACACAAACGAAGAATATTGTTAAGTGAGGTCGGCCTGCAAGGGAAAATGGTAAAATATGGTTGGAGATCACAGGGGGTGGAGGAGAGAGGCAAGGCAGTTGTAAACAGATGGTGAAGCCATGAGGGAGAACTTGAGCTAGACTGAGGGCTGAGGCTTTCTTTTGTCATTTGTGCATGGGGTTGATCACCTTTTTATAGGAGAGAAGAACCATGCAGGGGCTGCTCATCCTAGACAGGTGGTTTGTCCTCCTTGGTTCGACAGTATTTCCTTTGCTTTTTCACCTACCCACTTGATTTCTTGAATCAAGTACAGATTATGACATTTCAAAGATTTAATTGCCAAAATAGGCCACACAACAAACGAAAGGTCCTTGGACGCACAAAAACACACACACAACATACAGAGTGTTTCCAAGGCAACCTTTCTCCCTTTACAGGGTAAGGTATACTGTTCACAGCACTCTAACTGCTTTGGTGTGTTGTACATTGCCCTGGAAGCAGGGTTTACTGCTTCAGCAACAGCTGTGGCCAGTATCATACAAGAGTAAAAAAAGCTTTAAAAAAAATATAAAAAAATTAGACAAGGCCCTAACTTAACATATGATTTATCATGTCCAAATTTTATATTTCCTTATCAGCCAACATAAATATATGAAAACCATGGACTGTATCCACTTCATTAATCATAATAAAAGAAATATATTTCAGAAAAGAGAAATACGTTTCAAAGGCATCAGATGATAATGGGCCCAATTCCCTGATTTTCTTTGAATACTCTTCTTGTTTAGCAAGAAGAATATTTCTTTTACTTAACAATTGCTCCAACTCTTTAGCTTCATCCTGAAGTGTCCTCTGGTAGTTTTCTTCCAAAGTCTGCATTCGTGACAAATTATCTTAGCAGCAACAACAAAAACTAAGAATCAGAAGCTTAAACATATAAGAGAGAACACCTTTAACTTATTCTTTTCATCTTTGATCTTCTTGAGTTCCCTTGTGCGCTCCTCAATACTTTTGGAAACTCTTGCACTAAAAAAGTTTAGTCAAAAGACAATATGAAGAACATTGATATTGGAAATTGCATAGAAGCAGTCCAAAGTTCTCACTTTTAAGCTGCTGTGTCACATCTTCAACAAGTAGTGTGGCATCTCTTAGTTCCTGCCTCTTTACTTCAACTTCAGTGAGTAACATGTCACTCTCTCCAGACAATTTTACTGCCTCAAGTTCTTGTTTTCGCCTCACAAGGTTTGTTGATAGATTAGTCTCAAGGTCTGCTTTTCTTGTTTCAGTCTGCCAACGAATTGCATATATAAATGAGAATGAGAATGAAAAAGAAAAAACAGCATGCATTTGAGCTTTACATAATAAACTCAACTAGGTCTAATTAGCAAACCTCTATGCGATTTGTCCTGCATGCAATTAGCGTCTCTTTCAGCTCAGTTATTAAAGCCAAACTAAACCAACAAACAGACCATTGAAAATGCAACTGAGTGGTCTATCAGCAGAACACCACAGAACTTCACTGAGATGAATCAGCAAGTCTATCAGCAGAACACTCTGAGAGCCACCTAAACAGCAGAGGAATTTTTCTACAGATCAATATATGTAACATTGGTTACTATATCTGAATTCAACTTTAAAGTGCCTATATAGTAAGTGGAGCACAAAGCAAGCTTTCATCAACCCAACCAAGACTAGAACTTAGAAACTACACTGCAGAACTAATATCAAACACATTCTAACTGCAGAAAACAGAGGCAAAGCTTCAACACACACAGCAGAAAACATACTGCACAGATGTAATAGAACCTTTGATATAAGAAAATACGTAAATATAAAGTTAAATATTACTGGTGTCTGGCCAGAACACACCATTTAGTATTCATATAGATCAATAGAGTAATTCTCACGTGACAAAAAAAAAAAAAAAAAATAGAGTACAGCTTCTTGATCAACTAAGAACTAGGAGAAACTGAAACAACATGCGTTCATCACATTCCTTTTAGCATGATCAATGTAGATATTAATGCAATAGAGAAGTAACGAATAATAAGATATTTGAATAAACTCATGACAGGATAGAAGCATGGAGTTGCCAATCTAGAGTTTTAGAAAAAAAGGCATTATCATTTAACAACAAAAAAAACCTTATTAGTATCCATGTTCAACATCTGGAGGATCTGCTCAGCCAAGTTCAACCTCTTAATCTGTAAGTTCTGCACTTGTATCTCACCGAGTCTTGGAGTGCACCTTCACCCAGCCCCAAAGAAATAAAAAAATAAAAATACAAGGCAGGAAACAATAAATTTTATCCACACAAGCATCTGGTATGAACATGCCAAAAGCAGACTGCCCAAGAAAAAAAATACCAAGATTTTACACTCTGAAATCAATATACCTGTTACTTAATAACAAGATTTTACACCAACAAATTCTTGAATTGATGAGCAGGGAGAAACAAACGATAGAAGGGCAGAGGAGAGCAGAGGAAAGCAAAGGAAGGCTATATCGGGATGCCGGAGGGAGAAACAGAGAGACGCTGTTTTTGCCGCTACAAGAGAGACGGTGTTGCCGCTGCTACAGACACAGTTGTTGCCACTGCTACAGACACTGTTGTTGCCGCTGCAAGACAGACAAAACGACGACTGGGTGAGAGGGAGGGTCTGCGTGAGCAAGAGCGAGAGAAAAGAAGAGGGTTACCTAGACGAAGTTGTTGCCGCTGCAAGAGAGATAGAGTGACGACTGGGTGAGAGGGAGGGTGAGAGGGAGGGAGGTAGAGAGCAGTGAGATTAGGTGAGATTAGGGTAGAGTATCGAAGGGAGAGAGCAGTGAGATAGAAGAAGGGTTTTTTTTTTTTTTTTTGATCCCAACATATTACAGATAATTTGGGGATTTCGGGAAAGAGGGAGTGGGAGAGGATTTTGGCGTGAATTTAGAAATATATCTGCGACGATATTAAGGCCCGTTGCGGGTGAACGAGAAAAAAAAAAAAAAAATTTGCGACGGATTGCCAAAAGAGCGTCGCAAAAAAAAAAAAATTAAACTTGAAAAATTTTGCAACGTTTAACGTGCCATCGCATATAACTTTACTTTTTGCCACGGACTTAGTTTTTCCGTCGCAACAAAAATAATTTCGCGATGTCATTAAATACTGTCGCAAAAACACGTTTTTTGCGACGGCACTTTAACCGTCGCAAATAGTTCCGTGGCAAATATCCCTTTTTCTAGTAGTGATTATTGAAATTTAATGAACATTAGATGTTTAAAATCTAATGTTTGTAACATGACTCTGATGTTATTAATATTGTATCTGATGTTATTAACATTGTAATGGGACCTTTCAGTCTATAAGAAAACTTTTAGGACTAAACAGTGCATAAGTTATTAATTTGGGATTTATTGGTGCATCGCCCAATAATTATCTTGTCATTATTATTTATTTATTTATTTTAGATGCTACCTCATGATTAGGACCTTGCTTGGTGATGTTGATTCAAAGGCAGTGGAGAATGCTACCCATTATTGGAGTTTTTTTTTTTTTTCGAAATTATAGAAAAATATTGTATATTTTAATTATCATACACCATGTATTTTTAAATATTTTAAGTTTACTATATTTGTGGATAATGTTACTATTTTTTTGTTTTTTTAAAATTATTTTTATATTTGATTGTAAATGTGTAGATTTTAATATGTCATTTGTACAAGTGTTGTTTATATATATATATATATATATTAATTTTTAATTTTTTTTATATAAAAAATGTGGCTTTTTGTGACCGCAATGATTGTCACCAAAAGGTTTAGTATTTATGACAGCCAATTGCCATTGCAAAATCAAAGAGGTTTTTTGTGACAGGTTATGTTGTCGCTAAAAGTATTATTTGCAATGATGAGTTTACCATCTCTAAAAGGGGGAGCTTGCACCTTTGGTGACGGTAAATTGCCGTTGCAAATAAACAAGCATTTGGCATGGTAAGGGAACAATATTTTTTGTGTATGAAGGACATGGTTTTCATATGCTAATTTGTTTTGTATGGAATTATTATTTTAGATTGGAATATACTTGGTTTGTATAAAATTTGACATTAAAAGTTAAAATTTTTTGATGGTTGGAAGTGAAATAGATGCAGGTTGTAGAATGGTTAACAACATATATATTGTTTTATTTATATACATGGTACAGGTTGCACAGAATATATACAGGTCATAGAGAAATTAATAAAAAAAAAATAACACAAAATAAAATTTTTGGCGACTAAACAATTGATAGCTAGAAAGGAAATCAATCAGTGTGTTTAGTTTCAGTTTTCTGGAAATTGAGTTTTTTGTTTTTTGTTTTTTTTTTTAGAAAATATTTTTAAAATTTTAAACAATATTTTCACTTTTTTAGATGCACCTTACTTAGATATATCTAAATAGTAAAATATTTTAAAATTTTAATAAATACACAAAAATATGAAAAATGTACGGAATTTTTGTATTTTTTTTTTTTTTTTGTATTTTTGGTATTTAGTGAATTTTTTAAAGATGTTTTTCACAAATTTATACTTTTTAAGTGTATTTATGTTAGGTATGTCTAAAAATTAAAAACTTTGCTTAAAATATTAAAAACATTCATTGAAAACAAAAAAAAAAAAATACGGAAAATAGAAAAGTAAAATTTTCAAAAAGTGTCTTATGAAAACCAAAACCAAACAAGCTGAATGTTTTTAGTGACTAAATATTTTGTAGCCAAAAAAAAAAAAAAAGAGACTTTGAGCAACTAAATAGTTAGTAGCTAAAAAAAAATTAGGATAAATTATGCAAATGATCCATGTAATTTTCACGATGTGTCAATTTAGTCATTGTTTGAATTTGCTCAATTTTGCCTCTTTAATTTAACATATTGTGTCATATTGTTCTAATAAATAACGGACATTAGGTTTGATGGACGGAAAATCATCATGTGCTCAAACGATGTGTCATTTCTTGTAATTTATACAATGTATCCATTTGGTCCTTATTGTTTTAATTTGTTTGATTTTGACAATGACCAAATTAACACATCATGTAAACTCTATAGACTAAATTGACACATTGTTTGAGTTTCCATCCACCAAATCTAACGCCTATTATTTATTAGACCAATCTGATACAATCCATTAAATTAATAAGCAAAATCGAACAACTTAAAACAATAGATACCAAATTGGCACATCGTGTAAACTAAAGAAACCATTTGCATAATTTTTCCAAAAAATTAAGATGAAAAATAATTTTTTTGGCGACTAAATATTTAGTGGCCATAAAAAAATAAGACGTTAGGCAACTAAATAGTTAGTAGCTAAAAAAAGATGAAAAAAATAAGGTAGCGTTTAGTTTAATTTTAGAATCATGATTTGAAAATGGAATTGTATTTTGATTTTGTGAGTTGTTAAATCATGATTTGAAAAGAGAAAATTTGTTTGGTTATGAATTTTGAAACGAGTTTTGAATTGAATTTTCAATTGAGTTTTGAATTTTTGAAATGAGAAAAGTTGTTTAGTTATGAGTTTTCAAAAAGAGTTTTCAAAACTTAATTAAAAAACTTATAACTCATAACCAAACACACAACTCAAAACTGTATTGAAAATTCTATTTAAAGCTTATAACCAAACTCTATTTAAAATTTAATTCCAAAAAAAAAAATTAATTTTTTCATTTAAAAAATTTCAAAAAATGTTTTTTTATTTAAAATATTAAAAAAATATTGTTAAAAAAAATATTCAACTAGTGCTTTAAAAATACTTTTAATTGTATATTTGGTTGGAATTTTTTTTTTTAATTCTTTTGCTTAAAAACGGCCTAAAAAAATAATCAATATATTTTAAAAATATTAAAAAAAATATAAGGTAACGTTTGATTTATTTTTCAAAACTCAATTATGTTTTAAAACTATGATTTGGATGCAATATGTAAACCAAATATATTTTTAAAATACAAATTAAAATTATTTTCAAAACTCCTATCTTCTCTCTTTCTTTTTTTTTTATTATTATTATTAATCAATCAATCAATCACTTTTTTTTCTCTTATCTCTCATCTCTCCTCTTTCCTCTCACATTCTCTCACATTCTATATATCAATCAATCAAAAAAATTTTAAAATTACAAATCATCCCAAAACAATTTTCAAAACCCATTATCAAATAAATTTTTTCTTTTCAAATCATTATTCCAAAAACTCAAAACACAACTCCACACTCAAATCGTAATTCTAAAATTAGAGTACCATATAGCGTTGCCTATGTGATGCTCAAAGCATAAGAAATCACAAATCATACTAAGTAGTTTGTCAATTACCTGAAAATAATGAGTTGATTAAATTCAATCCATAAGATTTCCCACTACATTATTGGTTTAGACTACTGCATAAACAATACCACATTGTACTCTCAAAGTATCAAATTACTACTTATTGGAAACAATACAATAAATCTTTAGTCAAAGAACATGTTAAGAAAAAAAATACATTTTGTATATGACCACAAAATAAAATAAAAATAAAAAAAAAAAAGTTCAATGCTTCAAAAAAAAAAATGTTCAAAATTAAGAAGGGCACATGACCTCTTTAGACCGCCCCAAGAACTCCCGGCTCCACGCGCGAAGACGCGAATTCGTTTGTTCTTTAACTACTACAAGTTCAGACTCGTGTCACGGTTCTGAATCTAATCTCACAAAGTGCAATATGAGACCGATAAATCACCAAAGAGTCCAAATCCGGCAAATCGTTTTGGAAAACTGATTTTTATAAAGAAGTGTCAAACATGGACTGCTTTGCCAAATACAGAGTCGCCACCTAAATATTTTATTTTTGGAGAATTTAGGAAACCCTGACTCGTGCCTAAGGCCACGTGTCCGTCATCACCAAAGTTGCCTCGGCTCGGGAACTTGGGTAGGAGAGGGGAAGGTCATGCAATGAGCACCCCCGCTCGCCCGATCAAAGATCGGCCTGTACTAACACGATATGTTGTTTTTGAAAACACATGAGTTCTTATTCCAGTTATTAACCTAGAATTACTATGTGATGCGCACAACATACAAATATAGACTAGATCGCCTAAGTTAGAACAAAACATTTCATGTTTGTTTATGAAAACAATTTGAAGTTTGTTACTCGCAAGTAGACTAAAATGAGGATTTTGATGAATTGTTCCAATTCAAGCAATCCAACGTTCACCCATAGGCATTCAGGCAGTTAATCAACTAAGCAGTTAGCCTCATGGCAAGCATGCTAACATGGCAACACTTACACACATGCAGTATGCTAAAGCGTAAACACTCACAGTGTACTCCGAGCCAAAACAGAGAACTATTTAGAAATCATGCATGATCCTAGTTCATGTTAAGATGGCTAATGCAACACATGCAAAAATGCAACTCAGATAGGCTCGGCTATTCTAAGATGTCATGTGAAATGCAACTTGATAACATGTTGTTGAACACGTATTCAAGTAAATGTATTGAAATACAATGCAGTTAGTATGATGCGCCGAGCCCGGTGCATGCAATACAGATGAATGATGCATGCATGCAAGCATAAGGTATGCTAATCAAAATATGCCCTAAAACTAACCATCGTAAGTGGTTAAGTAAAAGGGAGAAAGAAATGGAGGTTAGAAGACATGCGTCATACGCACGCACGCTTATTACAACAGTTGGCCCTCTCGCAGGAGGGACCGAATAAGAAGCTAACTAGCTAATCTAAGTTAATTAAACTAATTATTACATCACAAAACTAATTAACTAACAAGCTAACTAATCAAGTACAAAATAAGCTGATTAACTAACAAGTTAACTAACTAGTTATTACAACACAAATAAGCAGCTAAATGCATTAACTACTTAGATACAGAACCAAAACATAAACTAGCTAAGGAAAGCAGTAAAGAGAGGTCCTCGGGAAGATAAGAATGCATGCTCGGTCGCCTCGTTCAGAAATCCGTCGCTATGCCCCAATTTGCCTCTGTTTGCAACTATTCTCAGAACATTGCACAAAGCTCCACAAAGCTTCAACTCCACCATGGGAACCTGTAGGAACATGGCCGACCACTTTTCTTTGCTGCAGACCAGAAAGAGTGGTTGGTCAGCTAGTTGTTCTGGTCGGCCGACCAGTTTTTGCTGCACTCTTCCAGCTTGCCTTGAAGAACACCTTCAAAACCACAACTCCAGCAGCTTTTCTGAGCTTAAACCAATCCAAAACTCCAAAACCATCTCCTAGGGACCTCAGTTCGAAAAGGGTGGTGTTTGAGTGTGTGTTTGTGTGCAACAGTGTGATAAAAAGGCACTTTTGAACACAAATATGAAGAAAAGATGCAAGATCGATACAAAGGTGTAAGTATAACTCTCAAGCACACTTTTCTGAACTTGGAGGTGGAGAGGGGAGGTTCTCTCTTATAGAGAACGAGCAACAAGCTTGTTGGACAAGCTTTTTGCCTAAAGCCATCCCTCCATGCATGTGTATGGAGGATGGCTTATGTGTCTTCCACCTGTAACAGCTGGCCTAAAAATATCTCCAAAAGGTTATGGAAAACTGCCGACCACTTGAAGTGGTCGGCCAGCTACTTCTACTTGCCAGCCGACCAGTGAAAGTGGTCGGCCAGGGGGAGGAGATGGTCGGCAGCATGAAAGCAAGGCAATGGTTTGGTGGCCGACCAGAAAAGGTGGCCCAAAGACCAAGAAAGCCCGTTGCCCGACCAGAAAACTGGCTGGCAGGAAGGAAAGTGGTCTCCAAGGGAAAGAATTGGTCTCCCACCCTTGTACCACCTTCCAAACAAGGAAAACAAGGTTTGTACCAAAAACAAACCCAAAGGGATGCAAGACGAAAGTCCGAGAGGCAAGGCGCGCAGCCGGGAGCCTTGAAAACTAGTCTACGGGCACCAAATGTGGTCTACGACCACAAAAGTGGTCTCCATGACTACAGTGTCCCTCTAGGCAGAGGAAACAAGGTGTGGTTCAAAAACCATGCCAAACGGAGAACGTTAAGCGGTCCCGAGTCAAGGCGCGCGACCGAAGGCTTTGAAAATCAGAAACTGGTCTCCAAACGAGGAAAGTGGTCTACGATCACAAAAGGTGGTCTACAGGACCTCTCTCTCTCTCTCTCTCTCTCTCTCTCTCTCTCTCTCTCTCCAGGGAAGGGAAACAAGGCTTGGTCCATAAACCGAGCCGAAACACAAAGAGCTTAGAGGCCAAGAAGCAAGGCACCCAGCCAAAAACTCTGAAACCTCAAAACAAGCACAAACATGCACGATCATCAAGCGCTCAATCGATGATGTCTGAGTCTTAAGGTAGGTCAAAAATGGGGTGTCTACAGTTGCCCCTCTTTGACAGAACTCGGAAGTCAAGAAGTGACGGGGGTGAATGTCAAAGCCCAGAGACGACCCATTTTTGACAAGGCCGAAGACTTAGACAAACAGGCAAAATAACAAAGAGATGCACTCACAGGCAGGGGCAAGATGCAAAGGACATACAAAATGCCAAACATAACTTATGATCATGCAAAGAAAGCTATAATGAAGCAATTATACACAATAAATGCAACAGTTTAAGCGAACGAACTCAAACCAAACTACAACTCATGCAGAAAGGATGTAAGGAAATTATGCAATTCTCAAACTGCGTCGAAACTTCTTTTGAATGAACCGTACATACGATATCGTCTGGTCACGCCAGTTTCAAATAAACCGTACATACAATATCGTGCCTGCAAAAGAAAGAAACTTAGCAGGTACAATATAGTATAAGCATATGTTCAACGCCATATCAAGGTATAATTCCAGTATGAGATAAACGCGCACATACGATGCCGATGGAAACATGCATAGCAATGCAAGTGAAAAGTGCATAACAATGCAAGTGAAACGAGCATAACAATGCAAGTGAAAAGTGCATAGCAATGCAAGTGAAAAGTGCGTGACAACGCAAGCAAAGTGTGGGTGCATAACAATGCAACCGAAGTGTGCATAACAATACGAGTGGAAGGGGTGCATGACAATGCAACCTAAGTGTGCACATAACAATGCGGGTGGAACGTGCGTGACAACGCATGTGAAGAGTGCATGACAATGCGAGAAAAGTGCATAACAAATGCGAGAGAGGAAAGTGTGCATACCAATGCAAGTGGAACGTGCAACTTCAAAAGCATGTTTGAAACAAAACACGAACTAAGGAAATACAAGCCTTAACAAGACCAAATTAACCGGAACCTCCGATTTACCTCTCAGAGGGGTCACAACGTATTCAAAAGGGATACACCTTACTCTTGACGAATGACGATGATTCGAGCATTGAAGGCTTGAATTAAAGTTCCCGAGGGGACGATTTCGCGCCGAAAAGTGTACTTTTCTTGTACTTTCTTGAGAGCCAAGGACTCCAATCATCACCAAAACACATAGGGAGAACAATGGAGCCCTGAAGATCATGCAGGAGGGTGGCCAACCACCTACATCAGTGGCGGACTAGTTGTTGACCACTTAAGTGGTCGGCCGACCAGAAAAACTGGCTGGCCGACCAGTTTAGCAAAATAGGGACAGATTTGTCTTTTGATGGCCGGATCTTTAAGTGGACAACTCCAAATCACTTTTGTTCACACCTCTAAGGCCGAAATCAACTTCTCTTCCTCCCTAGACCATTTTCTCTCTCAGATCAGCACTTTATACGCATTTTCCAACGCCTCACGCAAAGTTGTTTCGCGAAAACTTTCGATTCTCTTCGTTTTGAACCAACTAGAATTTGTTTTTGGAGTTTCTTTCTCCATTTTCACCACTTGAGGTAAGTTTCTCTCGAAGTTTAGCACCTTTTACTGGGCGTTGACTTTTGTTGACTTTTTCTCTTCTCGAGAGTTGACTTTTGTTGACTTTTTGCAATTTTGGCTCATTCTGCTCATTTTTGCTCATTTTTGCAGATTTCTTTAGATGGCCGACCATATTCCGCATGACGGGGGCTCTCCACGAGTAGAGGACGAGCCAGACATTATGCCGTTGTCGCCGAGGATACGACCCTTCGATCCAGAGGGGTACCACCTGCAAGAGCACATCCTTTCTCCTATCACCTTCCATCATTTCACCGACTTTGTACGGCGAGCACCATGGACTTGCTGCTACGGGAGCCTGAGTCTCACCTGTCACATCATGCGCGAGAGGTGCCTACTTCATTTTACATTCTCTGTGATGTGTTTTGCATTTCTTGCACATTTCATGCTTTTACCATGTATTCTACCTGCTTGTTCTGAACACATTCACATACACCGTATTTCTGCTCATTCTGCACGCAGCTCACACGTAGCACAATACTGACTTGGCACATAGCTTATTCATAACACAATGCTGACTTGGCACACAGCTCACAATACAACACTTTGTTAATTTGGCACACAGCTCATTTGGGCACACAGCTCATTTTGGACACACAGCTCATTTCGGGC
Source organism: Camellia oleifera (assembly GCA_022316695.1). Taxonomy (NCBI): domain Eukaryota; kingdom Viridiplantae; phylum Streptophyta; class Magnoliopsida; order Ericales; family Theaceae; genus Camellia; species Camellia oleifera. The sequence goes on along the minus strand of CM039315.1, from coordinate 58,892,038 downwards.
ACACAACACATTTGGGCACACAGCTCGTTTGGGCACACAGCACATTTTACTCAATCTAAACACACAGTTCATAACACAGCATTTTGCTCAATCTGAACACACAGTTCTTAACGCAGTATTTTACTCAATCTGAACACACAGTTCATAACACAATATTTGCTCAATCTGAACACACAGTTCGGAATGTAGTATTTGTTCAATCTGAACACGCAATTCATAACGCAGTATTTGCTCAATTTGAACACGCAGTTCATAATGCAGTATTTTGCTCAATTTGAACACGCAATTCATAACGCAGTATTTGCTCAATCTGAACACAAAGTTCATAATGCAGTATTTGCTCAATCTGAACACACAGTTCATAACGCAGTATTTGCTCAATCTGAACACACAGTCCATAACGCAGTATTTTGCTCAATTTGAACACACAGTTCATAACGCAGTATTTGCTCAATCTGAACACGCAATTCATAACGCAGTATTTTGCTCAATCTGAACACACAGTTCATAACGCAGTATTTGCTCAATCTGAACACACAGTTCATAATGCAGTATTCGGTTCACTTTGAACACATAGCTCGTACAACACACTGCTCATTCTGAACACACAACTCATAACACAGTACTTGGTTTATTTTCACGCAACTCATAACATAGCACACTGTTCAATCTGAACACACAGTTCATAACACAGTATTCGGTTTATTTGCACATGGCTCATAACACTGCTCAATCTAAACACATAGTTCATAACACAGCATTCTGTTTACTTTGCACACGGCTCATAACACGGCTCATAACACTGCTCAATCTAAACACACAGTTCATAACACAACATTCTGTTTATTTTGAAACTGATTACATCTATTCATTCTACCCGCAGGTATCTTCCCATTTCACACGGGGTTATGGGTCGATCATTGCTAGGGAGTGGTATATGGAGCTCCCAGATGCTACTCGGTATATTGTTGATGAGGTCGGGTTTGGCCCATTTTGTATGGGGGTATCGCGATTTCCGGCGAGCAGGACCCTTCTGGGCGCACTAGTAGAGAGATGGTGGGACACCACCAACTCCTTTCATTTTTCAGCTACTGGGGGATATGATGATGACCCTGTATGACTTCTCCATGTTGAGGGGCCTCGACGTGGGAGGCCAGTCGATCCCATACGATGCGGATATGGGTGAGTGGGAGGCAGCCTGGACCTATCTTCTCGGAGCGCATCCGCCGATTGACAGATCATCTGGCAGAGTCAAGTACACCTAGTTCGCCGAGTAGTTCAGAAGGACTATGCCTGAGACTGTTGAGGAGATAGAGCAGTACGCCCGGGGGTTTCTGATGTTCCTACTCGGGACGACATTGTTCTCCGACAGGGGGAACACAGTTGGGCTATATCTACTGAGTGCTCTGGTAGACCTATCACAGGTCAATCAGTATGATTAAGGCGGCGCTGGCCTCGCCACCCTTTACTGTTACATGAGCGCGACCTTCCGCGGGCACGAGGGCATAGTAGGTGGCTACTGGAGAGCCTGGGAGGTACATTCTGCCCTCTTGATTTACATTTCTGCCCTTCATTATCTGTACACTGCACACGGCATATATTGCACACATTACATTCTATACTCTACATTCTGCACTCAGCATTCTGCATTTTCTATACATTCTGTATTCTGATTCTGCACTCAGCATTCTACATTTTCTATACATTCTGTATTCTAACAGCCATTGTCTTGCCTTTCACAGCTGTAGCTTTACGCCTACTTCCCGACACTTGCTCTTGAGAGGGAGATTGAGGCCCCGCTTGAGATACCATACTCGCACAGATTCGATAGTTGGTGCCGATCCAGGCCCCAGGAGACAATACTATATCTCCGACAGTACTTTGACACTATATGAGCAGTGGAGGTAAACCAGAACTCTCAGTTCTTCATGCTTTCAGCTTTGATTCATCTTGCATATTCATGACAACTAATCAGTTTATGCACTTGCTATCCACAAATCACTTGGCATCATTGGTTGGCGATGCCCGGGTATTCTCGGTTCCAATTCACTGGGGCATGGAGCGCCTCCAGATACAGGGTTTTGTTTGAGGGATCAGCCGGCAGAGCCTGGTTTCTCGGGGATCACTTCATGCGTCAGACGATGGGCAATCTCGCTCAGGAGATCCCCTCACCACCCCCACTAGATATGCGTTTTACAGAGAGCCTCACTCCCCAGGAGGTTGACGACCTTATGCAGGGTACCGACGCAGTTCTTTTCCTAGAGGAGGGGGAGTACGCGACATACCGCCATACATACTTGATGCCTCCACTGACAGGCGTTCATACTCCTACGATGAGGGCTGTTGATATGCCATCGTCCAGTTGCGCTCGAGCTGCAGACATCCCTTCCACTAGCGGGGCTAGCACATCGAGAGGTGGGGCTAGAGGGATGCCCTCGACTTGCCAGTACGCTGGGTGGCCAGATCTTTCGACCGAGCTGACGGGCTGGCAGTATGGGACATCATATCCGATTCCACTAGAGCCTCCATTGCCCGATCATCGATACGTCAATGACCCTAACTCACCACCGGTATGCTCCACAGTTTTTATTTATCACTCAGATATTTAGACATTCATTCATTCACTGATGACTTGAACTTGCATCTGCAGCCTCCCAGAGAGTATACTGAGGGGTTGCTCGGAGTGGTGGCCTCACTCAAGAGCATGGTCCTACTGAGGGAGACGCTACTGTACGCCTCCGACATTACGGTACTTTTCAATTTCCTTGCATTTATCATACTTTTGATGACATATGGAAACTGAACATTTCACTATATTGATTCACTGCATGTGTAGAGCACATCTGACACAGCACATTCACATACTATATCTGTATGCACACACTCCATGCATCATATTTGTATCTACATCTGATATACATACTCTGGCTGATGTATTCAAACTGCCCTTTTCAAGTTCCACTGTCACGGCCCGCACCATCCAGGCCTTCTCGAGCAGCTAGGAGAGGGGCCTTGACTCGCAGCCAAGGAGGACGTAAAGTACCTGCCAGACAGGATGACGAGTCCAGTGAGAAGGAGGAGCCTACGCATCCTCAGTCAGAGACATCTGCAAATAGAGATGATGACTCTAGTTCTGGTTCTGAGGGCGGAGGTGACGCCGAGGAGGATTCTGAGGACAGCGACTCCAATTCAGATGGTGGTGCCAGCAGCGGTGTTGCAGAGACTGCTCAGCTGAAAAGGGTGAAGAGGGCCTCTCGGTCTTGAGCTTGATAGCACCGATGCAGATGTTCCTGCTTTATTTTCCTTTTTACATGTAGTTGTAGCACATTGTACAGCATTAAGCAGTTTTTATTTTCTTCAAAACTTGCACCTTGTTGTAAAATGTTGTAAAAAGCAGCTATGATGGATTGAAAACAGCTTTTTCTTCAAAAAGTGATGTATTTTACATTCTAAGCATTGCATCGCACCATTTTGCGCAAAAATGAGATTGAATGGAATTTGAACATCGTGTATTGCCAAGTCAGGTAGTGAACCAACATAACAAACTAAACAACTTAACTCACTAAGAAACAACAAAACCTTAGCAAGTTTACAACTCGACAAGCAAAGAGCAACAACTCGATAAGCAAAACTGCATTTTGGAGAAACAAAGTGACAAAACACATCCGAAACAGAAGTAAACTCAGACCTTCAGTACTCTCAACACACAGGAAAGGTAGAGACTCCCTTCTGGAGACAAAAAAGAGTTGGAGACCACTTTTTTGCACATGGCTGACCAGTAAAGAGGGCTGTCGACCACTTTTTTGCTCTACAGACCAGAAAAGTAGCTGGCCGACCAGAAAAACTAGCTGGCCGACCAGAAAAAGTGGTCCGCCGACCACTTGGCCTGGGGACCTCCAGTTTTCTGACACTTGTCCTCCAAACAGTGCTTTATCCTTCATAAAGGTTCCAGCTTTGGGGTTCCCTCATTCTAACTCAGTTTTGCATCAAAATGGAGGCGTTTCTTGTCGAAAATCTCACAAATTGGATTGCTAACTTGGACGGCTCGAAAAAGTTGAACTTCCGAGGCTTCGGCATAAATGCACTATTCTCGCTGGGCCGCACCCCGCTGCGTTTTCTGTTCCTTCATGCCGCGGCAAGGTTTTGGAATCCGGTAACACACGTCTTTAGCTTTGGCAGACAAGAGATATGTCCGACTTTCGAAGGCTTCCAAGCTTCGATGGAGTCCGAACGCGAGGAGGAGATTTTGCAACAATTTCACTTAAGCCACGTCCAGGCCTTAGGATGGATGTGCGAGCTCACTATGCATGACGCTCGGTCTTTGATCCACGATGGGGAATTGGACATCTCGAGCTTGGTTTATCGGTTTTCTGATGCCGGTGATTGTGGTGACCATCACTGGCAGGGTTTTCAGCGACATGCGCTTTGCTTGTGCATGTTGTCTCATTTCTTGCTTGCCTCAGGCTCCGGAGGGTCTAGCGTCCGTTTGATCGAAGTTGCCCAAGGCTTAAGGGAGGGCAAGAGCTGCATTGCCATGACACTGGCTGAGAATTGATGGGTTTGGATGTTTTTCATCACCGAGAGACGACTAGATTCGCGGGGAGTCTACTACTACTGCAGGTAATGTTTCCTACCCCATCTTAAGTATATTTCTCACATCACTCGGCCCTCGGGCTCGGTTTTTCTCTCAAAACCCTTTTTCTCACTTTTCTCTCAACGTACACCTCTCTATTCTTTAATCTCTTATTTTTCATCCCTCCCTAGATATGGTTGATGGGTAAATTGAAGGTTGTGGACTCATGCCTAGCATATTCAGCTCGCGGCTATTTCTTCCGGCGATGTCTAGTCAATGCCCCTGACGAGGGATGGTGGTACGAATGGATGTTCAATTTACCTGCTACTAGTATTGCTTGGCGCTGCCCTTGGCTCAATCTGTTGGCGATGAGTTATAGCATGTCTTGCCAGTCTAGGATTCAGTTGATTAGCCTGACTCACTGTGTATTTTACTTCCCATTTCGATTCTGGCGCCAGTTCGGACATGATCAGACTTGCCCAAAAAAGGGAATAGAGTACCCTACTGCATTTCCAATCAGAAGTGCACAGCTAGCTCGGTATGCCATAGCATGGAGGATGAGAGAGCTTCTGGCCCCCGCTCCTACTTTTAGTTGCACCCTCTTTGATGAGTGCATAGCTTGGCTTGATGAAGAGGCACAGGTTTGGCCTACTTTGGCATCAGAGGCTTCGACCAGCTCTAGGAGGGGACGCAGGAACACCTGACTATGCCCCGAATTTATTTGCTTTATCAGTGCTTTCAAGTTTTCTTTATGAATGTAATAAAAAGCAACTTCAATTTGTATTCAAGAGTAGGAGAACTCTGTACTGAAATCAATGTAATTGAAGGTTGTGGGTACTGAAAATTTTCCGTTTGGTCCAAAAATGGTCTAAGTCGTAAAAAGATTAATTTGAGCAAAATCAACTTTTATTAAAACTTTTCAAAACCATTTTCGATATAGATCACAACTAGACACGCCCGAGATCTATCACTGAGATATAGAACCCCGGATCCTTAGCAACTGGAAAGTTGCCCCTAGTCTGAATAACACTGCACTGGAGATCACAATCGAGCTCTTGAATGCAGAATAGACAAAGATGACCAACATGATCACATGGACAAAGTTGATATGGAAGTATTTATGGCTGGACTTAAGAATGAAATTGCCTACGTATCCCAAAGATGGGAATCAAGCCTTACGTAGTTCGGCTCAGGTTCACTCGTGTATTAACACTCTCCTTTTGCGCTCTAACTTTTGCCAAGGCCGCCCTTTCTGGGTTTTCAATCTTGCGAGCTTAGTTTTTATTATTTCAAATTTTCTGTGCTCTAACTTTTGCCTAGGTCGCGCTTTCAGCCTAGTGAGCCTCTCAGGGATAATATTTCTTCAACTTGTGCATGTTGATCGATTAGGAGAATTCTAGGCCATCTAGGTCCATTAGAACAACAGCTCCACCCGACTAGATAGACTTGATGATGTACGGGCCAATCCAATTGGGTCTGAACTTGCCCCTAGGGTCGTGGATGGGAGCTCGGTTGTCTTTGAGCACAAGATCCCCTTCTTTCAAATTCCTAGACTTAACCTTCTTGTTGAAAGCCCTGGCAATTCTTCATTAATAACCCTGAACATGATACAGTGCTTTCTGCCTTCTTTCATCAATGAGCATGAGTTCTTGGAAACTGTTTTGCTGCCAATCTGCCTCAGCTATCTGACACTCAGCCAATACCCGTAATGACGGAACCTCAACTTCGATAGGTAGAACAGCCTCCATCCCATAAACCAAGGAATACGGAGTTGCCCCAGTAGAAGTTCGAATTGAAGTCCGTTAGCCCCACAGAGCAAATGGCAGCTTATCTGGCTAGTCCCGATAGGTTTCCACCATCTTCTGCAGAATGTGTTTGATGTTCTTGTCGGCGGCCTCAACTGCTCCATAGGTCTGTGGCCGATATGTGGATGACTTATGAAAAGCCACATTGTACTTCTCCAACAAGTCGATCACCTCCTTCTTGAAGTGAGAGCCATTATCTGAGATAATCTCATTCGGATCAACAGATGATGTTGTTCCTGATACACTTAGCAACGTGCGATGCCTTCAACACCGCGTAAGATTGGGCCTCAACCCACTTCGTGAAGTAATCTATCGCTACCAGAATATACTCATGCCCGTTGGACCCCTTCGGAGTGACAGCCCTAATTACATCAATCCCCCAAACTGAAAACGGCCATGGCGAAGTCATGTTGTACAGCTTTGACGGCGAAATGTTCATGCAGTTTGTATGGATCTAACATTCGTGGCATCGCCGAACAAAGCCAATACAATCCTCCTCCATGGTGGACCAGTAATAACCTTGCTTAAGGATCTTCCGGGCTAGCATCACCCCGTTCATGTGTGATCCGCACTCTTCTTCATGGATGGCCTCCATCAGGCGCTTGGATTCTTCAGCATCAACACACAATTTATGCATCCCGAGATGACCTCTCTTGTACAGTTTACCCCTGCAGACGATGAACTGGGCAACCATTCTTCGAATTACCCTCATATCTTTGGCATTTGCCCCTGGTGGATACACCTCTTTTTCTAAGAAGTTTCAGATATCGTAATACCAGGGATTCTCATCTTGTACCTCATCTATGGCAGCAAACAGCTCGTAGGCCGGCACGAATTTTTGTTCGATGATGATCGGACGCATCCGGACCCCGAAAGAAATGTCTATCATGGAAGATAGAGTTGCTAATGAATCTGCGAACCTATTGTTCTCTCTTAACAAACGGGAAAAATTCAGCTTCTCAAATCGAGGAATCAAAACGTCCAAGGTCTGGTGATAGATTCTCAACTTTTCTTTTTTAACTTTCCAATCTCTTTTAGCTTGAGATACAACAAGGTTCGAGTCCCCGATGACGTCCAACCGTTTTGCCCCTAGTTCCAACGAGACTTTTAGTCCAACAATACATGCCTTATACTCTGCTTCATTGTTCAATACTTTGAACCGGAGTTTGAATGCTAGAGGTATACGGGAATTGTCGGGTGCTATCAGCAACACCCCTATCCCATACCCGTATTGGTTTGACGCTCCGTCAAAGTACATCGTCCAAGTCTCTTCTTAAACATGCAGAATAACCTCGTCTGGGAACAGATACTCAACTACTTCATCCCCTTCAACTGGGTGATCAGCTAGGAATTCTGCTACCGCTCTCCCTTTCACTAACTTGCGCGTCATGTACTTTAGATCAAATTCGGAAAGCAGAAACAACCAACGAGCTAGCCTACCCGTAAGTGCTGGTTTCTCGAAGAGATATTTGATGGGATCTAATCTCGAAACTAGTATTACGGAGCGAGCTAACAGGTAGTGCCGCAGCTTCCTGGTAGCCCATACCAAGGCCAAACAAGCCTTTTCCAATAGAGTGTAGCGGCTCTCGTAATCCAGTATTTTCTTGTTCAGGTAGTAGATAGCCTTCTCCACCTTGTCCTCAGACTCCTGTGCAAGCATGCAGTCTATTGTAGTTTCAGTCACTGAATGGTACAGAATCAACGGTTTCTCCGGCTCAGGCAGTGACAACACAGGTGGGTTCTGTAAATATTGCTTGATCTGTTCAAAAGCAGCTTGGCATCAGCCGTCACATTGGAACTTCTTTCCTTTCTTCAGGAGACCAAAGAGTGGTTCACAAGTCAAGGTTAATTTTGTAATAAACCGTCTTATGAATTGCACTTTACCCAGAAAGCCTCGCACCTCCTTTTCAGTCCTCGGTGGTGGCATTTCTAAGATGGCCTTGATTTTAGAATGATCAACCTCGATACATCTCTGTGTGATAAAGAACCCCAACATTTTCTCTACTGTAACACCAAATGTACATTTTTGAGGATTCAGCCGCAACCGATACTCTCTGATCCGTTGGAAGAATTTCTGCAAGGCGGTGTAGTGGCCCTCTCTTTCCTTGGACTTGACAATCATGTCGTCCACGTACACCTCCACCTCTTTATGGATCATATCATGCAAAATTGTGGTCACAGCCCATTGATATGTAGCTCCATCGTTCTTCAGCCCAAACGGCATCACCCTATAACAATAGGTTCCCCACAGAGTGGTGAAAGCAGTCTTCTCCCGGTCTTCAGGTGCCATCAAAATCTGATTGTAGCCTGAAAACCCATCCATGAATGAAAGCAACGCATGCCCAGCAGTGAAATCCACTAATTCGTCGATATGCGGCAGAGGAAAGTCGTCCTTCAGACTGGCTTTGTTCAAATCCCTGAAGTCCACACATACCCGAATTCTACCGTCCTTCTTCGGTACCGAAACTATATTAGCCAACCAAGTTGGGTATTCAGATACCAGCAGGAACCCTGCGTCAATTTGCTTGGTGACCTCTTCCTTGATCTTGAGAGCCCAGTCCGGGTGAATCCTTCTAAGCTTCTGCTTAACAGGTCGGGCCTCTGGGTCAAGAGCGATCCGGTGCTATACAATCTCTGGATCGATTCCAGGCATGTCTTCGTAGGACCACGCGAAAACGTCTTTGAAATCTTTTAACAAAGCGACTAAGCGCTCGTGCTCTTCCAAAGACAATGTGGACCCAATCTAGACCAGCTGCGGGTCCTCCTCAGTACCAACATTAATTGTGGTGATTTCATCAACCAAGGGTTTTACAAACCTCTCCTGCTCTTGATCAAGCTTTCAAAAGCAGAGGAATTTCTTCCTCGTCGTTTTCATCGAAATTTTGAAAGTCCTAATTGATGCAATAAATTAAGGGTACAGAAAAGTACTCGAAAGCCACAGTCGTTCCATTCTCATTAATCACTTCTAAATCGCCTGATTCCTCTGTTACAACAGACTTAAAGGAAAAAGAAAAAGACGATCTAGACAGGACTGTGGCATCCGAGTTGTCACCCCCAACACTACCGGACTCAGACCCAAACGAGCTGGAACCTGATTTCGACTCCACAGACTCAGTGGAATCAGATTCTGGCTCACTACTTGACCCGGTGTTGCTCGATAAAAAGCCCTCATCGTATTGCCAGACGATAGAGGGTGCGATGGATGCATCTAGAATGTTTGGAGATGGGCTCACAGCCGTTTCACTCCCGATCACAGACATCGAGAAGTTATCCCCCAAGCACTTATGTACAATTAGAGGATCTGAAAGTAGACAAGCCAGTGCTACCCCCATTTCAAACTCTGCGCTCTCAGAATCCTCCTCCTTACACTGCTCAACCTCAGCTGGTGGGTCTGTCTGCTCCTCGGCAATATCATCCCCAGTCAATTGCAAGTCAAAGAATATCTCAAACCCCAGCAAGCGCCGCCTCTCTGCATTTAGCCATGGCTCTGGGAAGCCGCAGAACGGGAAGTCTTCCCCCTCTCAAACAAAGCGTCCATTTAGGGTACCTTGGATAGGCCGATGCATCAACTCATAATGCTTCCCAGCCTGCTTTGCTCTGGCCCTTCTGGCCATCTCCTTTCCTCTCCTCACCCAATCCTCTTTGGTAGGCAGATAACCTAAGCCAAAGGTATGTGGGTTGTGCCGCACTTCGACCGACACTGCAATGCCTTTCCAGCCACTTCTCCCTAATCCTATTCTGGGGATGTGCTGGAGCTTGTTCATGAGGTAGACAGACTGTGCGCTGACATACAACCCCTCATCAACAGCTAAGATGTTTTGTACAACCCGGGCCTTGGCTAGGGTGAATCCTGACAAAAACACATCCTTCGTGCCATGTTCGATCTCCAGAACTGGCGTAGAAACCTCTGGCAGGGGATGGATTGAAGAATTCCCAAAAACTATAGCCACCCCCTTCCCGTTGGGGTATTTAAGCATCTGATGCAGGGTGGAAGAGACTGCCTTTACTTGGTGCAGCCACAGCCGGCCTAGGAGTAGATTGAAGGTTGCGGGAACGTCCAAGACATGAAAGTCAATATTGTGTTGTCTGGACCAACCTGAGTCCGAATCTACACAATCCCCATTACTTCTCTGCTGGTATTATCATATGCCCGAATCACCTGGGCAATAGGCACAAAATCCACGGGCTTCAACCCGATCGCATATGCCGTCCTCGACGAACACACGTTGATAGCAGATCCTGTGTCGACAAGAACTACCGGTATCTATTTTTCTCTACACTCCACAGAGATGTAGAGTGGTTTGTTGTGATCTGAGCCCTCAGGCGGCAGTTCCTTGTCAGTGAAGGTCAACGTCGAGGAAGCTCCTCCCAAAAAGACCAGCCCCACCAACTGTTTAGGCATAGTATCGATTGATAGCTTGGCCTTGTCCATTACAGAAAGGACAGCCTGTCTATGAACTCTTGAGGCCATGAGCAGTCCCCATATGGAGATGTATGCATGTATCTTCTTAAGCTGTTTCAATGCAGCCTCCTCTTCGAGTAGTTTTTCTTTCTACCTCTCCGCCTCCTTGTCCTTCCCGGACGCCTGTGGTTGATCCAAGTGTGGGGGCTTGAAGTACCGCCCACTTCTGGTCATGTGGTCCACCTCTCCCACATACCAAGTATCGTCCGGTTGGTTTTGTCCCCAGTCTTCGTTTGTGTGGGCAAGACATAGGTCCTCGTCTTCCCACCACTTACCATTAGCCATCGACAAGTAGCTATCCGGTTCTCTTACAACTGTTCTTGTGCGCACGCTCACAACACATTCTGTCCCCACAGGGGCTTTGGCCTTTCTAGCCCTCTCCAGATCTTCGATCTTTTCCTGCTCGAACTGCTTCAGTGTAGCCTCTTGCTCAGTATCTTCTGTACTCAAGATGCTCTGATCCCGAGCAAAATTCTTAACACCAGTGCTCTCCGGCGGTCTATTCTGATTCCCGGCCATTTCGACCACTGTTGATGTCCCCGTCTTTGACGAACCCTGCTCTGGCTGAGGCCGCTCAACAACATCTGGCTCGTCGCTGAGCCACCTAGTAGCTTCCGCTGACCCTTCCAGATCAAACCAGTTGATAGTCACGTCCCCTGAGTCCTATTCGTTGAAGAATTGAAGGTTGGCCATGTCCTCCTCCAGCTCTGCTAGGTCATCTAGCCCCTGATTAGGTCCATCCTCTCGAACTACACAGATCTCTACCCTAACCGGTAGCTCTACTCTTGGCTTAAACTGATCCATTGCTATGATATAACCACTTGGGTTATACACAAATCTCACAGACCCCTCAAGTTCTGAATCCTTATTCCTCTCTGCCCCCAAAGTGATCCCTGTTCTATCTTCGGTAGTCACCACCATTGGTTCAGGTTGGGTTTGGGAGATGTCCAACATGCACAAGTCAGTGCTGTCAGGAATAAACGCCTCCGGCTTGGGTAGGTGGGAAGGTGTGATATATATGCTCAGGTCGTAAGGAATAACCGAGGTTTGGATTAGATTGATGCGTTTGGGAGCTGGAGTTTGGTTATGTGGTGGGAGAGGGTTGGTTGTGCCATTCGGCTTCTCTGGAGGCACGATCACCCTATTGTCAATGAGATCTTGAATCTCATGACGCAATCGAAAGCACTGGTCGGTTTCGTGACCATACTGTTGGTGATAGGTGCAATACTTCACCGGGTTATGGGAGGGAGGAAGCTTTTCGGGTAGGGGCCGCAGCTCTAAGGGCTTCAAGTGCCCTTTCTTGATCAAAACCCCCAAAGCCTTAGACAAAGACATGTATAATGGGGTGAAGGTTCTTTGGCCTCTAGGTGCATATCTAGCTATTTGCGAGCTACTTCCGAACGCACTGGTAAAGGGCGTAGCTGCAAGGGTTTTTTGAGTAGTGGTGGTGACCATGCCCACATCTGAAACTCTGGCAGCTGCAGTACTACTTGTGCCTACATTCGTACCGCAGTTGAATGCCCTCTTGGGCTGCTCTCTTTCATGGTCAATCAGACCTTGTTTCATGGCGTCCTCGATCTGCACCCCAATCTCATATAAGTCTGCAAAAGTGAGTAGGAGGAGGACGATCATCTTTTGTATGAGCTTGGGCTGGAGGTTGTGCACAACCATCCGAATCTGATGTTTGTCAACGGGCCTGATGGTCATTATCGAGGCTTTAGCCCTCCAGCGAGTCACAAAATTGGAGAAGCTCTCCTTTGGCTCTTGCCTAGTTGTCTTGAGGTCATGGGTTGTGACCTCGATCTGTGTGTTATAGGAGTATTTAGCTATGAAGGCCTCAGCCATCTCTTCCCAACTTCTCTTAACAGAGTCCTCTAGCTTCACGTACCAAATGGCCACTATACCTAACAAGGTCCGGCCAAACAGGGAAAGCTTCTGCAATTTGGAGAGGCCCATCGGCCTTAGGATATCCAAAAACAGCCGCAGGTGCACCATAGAATCTCCAGACCCGTCAAAACGGTCAATGTGCGGCATTTTAAACCGGTCTGGTAGAGTCACGGGCGAGTCGGTGTATCCATCCCCTATATCCAGAATGGATTTCAGGCCTTGAGACTTCTTGAATAGCTTTTCTAGGTTGCTTACTTTTAGCGCTGTTGGATCCACCTTAAATTCAAACGGTGAATCCACTAGATTGGTGGGCGCTTTGGATAGCTGGGGTAGGATTGGGGGCGGAGCTGGCCCCATTGAAACGTCCGTATTTTCCTGGACGTTTGCTGTCTCCCCTAGTGTTGGAACTCTAGGTGGGGGAGGAGGTGGGTGCGAAGCAGATGCTCTGGCTTGCTGTGGTTGTTGCTGTTGCTGAAGTTTAGCAATCAACTCTGCTTGTTGGGCCATAACCTCGGCCTGGCGTGCGGCAAATTCTGCCTAACAGGCAACATCCTGCTGCATGGCTTGCATACTCTCCTGGAGCTGACGCATCATCTCTTCCATACCTGCCATATTGTCCTGATCTAACTGAACAACCAGTATATCTGTCTCTGCAGTAGACTCAGAAATCTCAGTCTGACTTCTCAAGGACCACTGATCTAGCAACCGTTGTACTAACGCACTGCACCTAACTGACCTCCGTCTAATAACTGGGGGTAATGAGTGGAACACTGGTTGTCCGTCTATTAAATCCGCGGATCGATAAAGTCTGGGACCTCTAACCCAGAGTGCTTGGGGAATATCTGCCTAGTCGGATGCAATAGTGCTAAACTACATTGCAAAAAGATAAATAAAGCATAATAAGGAAACATACAACCAGAAAAACAAATAGCATAACAGCTTTAAATAAAGACAACACACAGTTGACATAACAACACACAGTTGGTATTTTTAAGCTGAATATACTGTTCTCAAACACTGTTTACTGTGCCCAAATCGCTACCCCAGATCTGATATCCTTAGGTAAAACTGATTCCCGAATACAGATGCCCTCAGGCCTGATACCCAGACTTGCAAATTGATACATGCATTCCTGTAGAGGCACACTCTAAAAGCACATAGCAAGGAAATGAGAGCCAAAACACCCCTATGTTGGGGTAGGGTTTCCCTGTCCTATTTTGTCAGGAGCTAGGGCTTCACTACGCACGCAGTGGTTTCAAACAACCTACAACCGGGTAAGCAACTTGTCCCAGCTTGGAATAGCCACTATGGATTCTGATATGCACTAGGTCGAATGGTCAAAAAGGGCACCTCAGTAACAACCGAAGTTTGTGTTCCCATCGTGGCAGAGCCCGTAACCGGTCAACCTTATAGCACGCAGCCTCAGGCTAACCGTTCAGGAATAGCAAACGGTGAACACAGTGTCTTAGGCGCACCAATGCAAATGCAATGCAAAGAAACACAGTTTGTAATCAAAACAAGATATCATGAGTTCAAGTCAAGTTCTCTAAATCCCCAGCGGAGTCACTAGAAATTGTAGACCTCCCCGAGAACTCCTGGCTCCGCGCTCGAGGGCGCGAATTCATTTGTTCTTTAGCTACTACAAGTTCGGACTCGTGTCACGGTTCTGAATCTAATCTCACAAAGTGCAATGTGAGACTGATAAATCACCAAAGAGTCCAAATCCGGCAAATCATTTTGGAAAACTGATTTTTATAAAGAAGTGCCAAACATGGACTACTTTGCCAGATACAGAGTCGCTACCTAAATATTTTATTTTAAGGGAATTTAGGAAACCCTGGCTCGTGCCTAAGGCCACGTGTCCGTCATCACCAAAGTTGCCTCGGCTCGGGAACTTGGGTACGAGAGGGGAAGGTCATGTAATGAGCACCCCCGCTCACCCGATCAAAGATCGGCCTGTACTAAAATGATATGTTGTTTTTGAAAACACATGCATTCTTATTCCGGTTATTAACCTAGAATTACTATGTGATGTGCACAACATACAAATATAGACTAGATCGCCTAAGTGGGAACAAAACATTTCATGTTTGTTTATGAAAACGGTTTGAAGTTTGCTACTCGCAAGTAGGCTAAAATGAGGATTTTGATGAATTGTTCCAATTCAAGCAATCCAACCTTCACCCACAGACATTCAGGCAGTTAATCAACTAAGCAGTTAGCCTCATAGCAAGCATGCTAACATGGCAACACTTACACACATGTAGTATGCTAAAGCGTAAACACTCACAGTGTACTCCGAGCCAAAACAAAGAACTAGTTAGAAATCATGCATGATCCTAGTTCATGTTAAGATGGCTAATGCAACACATGTGAAAATGTAACTCAGATAAGCTCGGCTAGTCTAAGATGTCATGTGAAATGCAACTTGATAACATGTTGTTGAACACGTATTCAAGTAAATGTATTGAAATACAATGCAGTTAGTATGATACACCGAGCCCGGTGCATGCAATACAGATGAATGATGCATGCATGCAAGCATAAGGTATGCTAATTGAAATAAGCCCTAAAACTAACCATCGTAAGCGGTTAAGTAAAAGGGAGAAAGAAATGGAGGTTGGAAGACATGCATCACACACACGCACGCTTATTACAACAGTTGGCCCTCTCGCAGGAGGGTCTGAATAAGAAGCTAACTAGCTAATCTAAGCTAATTAAACTAATTATTACATCACAAAACTAATTAACTAACAAGCTAACTAATTAAGTACAAAATAAGCTAATTAACTAACATTAACTAACTAGTTATTACAACACAAATAAGCAGCTAAATGCATTAACTACTTAGGTACAGAACCAAAGCATAAACTAGCTAAGGAAAGCAATAAAGAGAGGTCCTCGGGAAGAGGAGAATGCATGCTTGGTCACCTCGTTCGGAAATCCATCGCGATGCCCCAATTTCCCTCTGTTTGCAACTATTCTCAGAACATTGTACAAAGCTCCACAAAGCTTCAACTCCACCATGGGAACCTGTAAGAACATGGCCAACCACTTTTCTTTGCTATAGACCAGAAAGAATGGTCGGTCAGCTAGTTGTTCTGGTCGACCAACTAGTTTTTGTTGCACTCTTCCAGCTTGCCTTGAAGAACACCTTCAAAACCACAACTCCAGCAGCTTTTTTGAGCTTAAACCAATCCAAAAACTCCAAAACCAGCTCCTAGAGACCTCAGTTCCAAAAGGATGGTGTTTGAGTGTGTGTTTGTGTGCAATAGTGTGATAAAAAGGCACTTTTGAGAACAAATATGAAGAGAAGATGCAAGATAGATACAAAGGTGTATGTATAACTCTCAAGCACACTTTTCTGAGCCTGGAGGAGGAGAGGGGAGGTTCTCTCTTATAGAGAACAAGCAACAAGCTTGTTGGACAAGCTTTTTGCCTAAAGCCATCCCTCCATACATGGAGGATGGCTTCTGTGTCTTCCAACTGTAACAGTTGGCCTAAAAATATCTCCAAAAAGGTGATGGAAAGCTGCCGACCACTTGAAGTGGTCGGCCAGCTACTTCTACTAGTCAGCCAACCAATGGAAGTGGTCGGCCAAGGCAAAAAGTGGTCGGCCATGGGGGGGAGATGGTCTGTAGCATGAAAGCAAGGCAATGGTGTGGTGGCCGACCAGAAAAGGTGGCCCAAAGACCAAGAAAGCCAGTTGCCCGACCAGAAAACTGGCTGGCAGGAAGGAAAGTGGTCTCCAAGGGAAAGAACTGGTCTCCCACCCTTGTACCACCTTCCAAACAAGAAAAACAAGGTTTGTACCAAAAACAATCCAAAAGGGATGCAAGACGAAAGTTCGGGAGGCAAGGCGCGCAGCCGGAAGCCTCGAAAACTAGTCTACGAGCACCAAAAGTAGTCTACGACCACAAAAGTGGTGTCCAAGATCACAGTGTCCCTCTAGGTATAGGAAACAAGGTGTGGTTCAAAAACCATGCCAAACAGAGAACGTTAAGCGGTTCCGAGTTAAGGCGCACGGCCGAAGGCTCTGAAAACCGAAAACTGGTCTCCAAACGCAGAAAGTGGTCTATGACCACGAAAAGTGGTCTACGACCACAAAAGGTGGCCTACAGGACCTCTCCCTCCCTCCAGGGAAGGGAAACAAGGCTTGGTCCACAAACCGAGCTGAAACACAAAGATCTCAGAGGCCCGGAGGCAAGGCACCCAGCCGAATACTCCGAAACCTCGAGACAAGCACAAACATGCACGATTACTGAGAGCTCAATCGATGACGTCTGAGTCTTAAGGTCGGTAAAAAATGGGGTGTCTACAACCTCCCTTGGCCTTCTTTTGCTCTGCCCCTGATCTCAGCCTTCTTTGGCTCTGCCCCTGATCACAAGAGAAGTAAAGGAAAGAAAAAACAGTTAAATTTGATTATTGTGGAAGAAACCAATTTTGGAGGATAGTTTTTTTTTTCAAAAAGCGTTTGAAAATTTAAATATTTATTTGGTTGTATATTTTGAATGATGTGATGATTCTTAGGAATGAGTTTTGTATATTTCACTCATTCATATTTGTTGATATGTTTGTACCCACAGGATTTTCCTTTTTAGGAATGAGTGAAATAAAGGAGCTATTTAATCATTTCACCAGTTTGCTATGCATGTGAAATTCCTTGAGAAATTTACAGACATCACCCTTCATCAATTTCTAGAATTTTTGAAAACAAAACAAATTAAATCCATCCGAGCCAGGAGCCTTGTTACCATCACAATCCTTATCTGCAGCTTTAATTTCTTCATCCGAAAACTCTGCTTCTAACACCTCATAGTAAGAACTACTCTGTACTGACTTAAATGTCCCACCTAAAGTAGGTCTAGAAGCCCACTCCTCTAAGAAATGCTTCTTGAAATGCTCATGGACTTTTCTCTTAATTTGATTAGGATCTTCAAACAGAATATTATCAACTGTAATGGAAGATATTTCATTTTTATTTTGTCTACTCCTGGCCATCACATGAAAGAATCTGGCATTTCCGTCATCTTTCAAGGTCTAGTTGGCCTTGACTTTTGCAGCCATAGCCATTCCACCATCCTACTTAGCTTCCATACCTATTCTCTTACTATCCTTCTCCTTAATTTTTCATCATCCTCCAGATCTCTAGATTCCGCAATAAGATCTAATGTGTGTAGATCATCTTCTGCTAATTTCAACTTGAAAGTGACATTCCCAAATATCTCCTTGCTCCAGATTTTTAATGCAGCCTTCAGAGTCTTCAATTTGATTTGAAGAGCAAAACCAACCCAACCCTAAACCATTGTATCCTTCCATGTCTTTTCTATAAAATCTAAAAAGTTGGGGTGCAAGGTCCAGGCATTAAGAAATCTGAAAGGTTTGGGGCCCTAGTCTCTGTCATCCTCTATCAACAACAAAGGACAATGATCAGAAAGAAGTCTTGGTAGCCCCAGAGTGTTATGTTAAACCCCTCTATCCATTTTGGGTCAACTAAAACTCAATCAATTCTACTCCATTTCTCGCCTTCTGCTGAGTTACACCATGTGTACTTTCTTCCATGTAATGGCATATCATTTAATTCACACTTGTCAATAAAGTCATTCAAATCCTTTATGCCACTATCTCGCCTGAAGCACCCTTTTCTCTCACTAATAGACTTGATTTCATTAAAATCTCCACATAAACACCAAGGATTTTGAAAATTCATTTTTAGTTTTATTAGGCTATCCCATAATTTATTTTTATCGCTAACTGAATTCAGAGCATAGATATTAGGGATAACACAATTAAAAGAATTAAACAGAATACCTGACAGCAGTATGAATCTTCTACTGCTACAACAAGCTTGTAATTGAAACACCTCAGGATCCGAAATGCATAAGAGCCCCCCAGACAATCCTATAGAGTCGACGGCTAGAAATTCGATTTTTTCTCTTGCCCACATTGATTTGACTTCATTTTCTGTAAGTGCACGTTTTTTTGTTTCTTGAAATAGAGCTACATCTACTTTTCTTTCCTTTAAAATTTGCCTTACCTTCCCTTTCTTCTAGTTTGTTGTCACGACCCAAACCTGCCCCTAAGGGTTTAGCGTCGTAACCAGCTAGTAATCCGTGATTACCAAAGGCCTGCTTAATAGTAATAACAATTATACAATATGAGGGGCCAGCGGAAGCCTGTAAATATTAAAATATGATATCCGAAGAGCTGGGAGGACTTAAATGCACAAACAACTTATATATATACCAATACAAACATAAGTCCAAGTCCATATTTACTATATAAGTAAAAAACTGAAGTCCAAAACATGTCTAAGTACAAAATGAAAGACATCTTGGGGAATTAAATCCCAAAGCCAAAATAGCTTATGAAATATTCACTTGACTCCATATGGCATTCATTCAAAAGAGGTGGATTTAGACCACCCAAAACAAAGCCTTGACAATAACGGTCTGGAACCTCGTGGTGAGGCATAATAGGTTGGCTTGACAAAACGAAATTAGGCTGACGCCGCTAACTTTGCTTCGGTGCCTGACCACCTACATATATACAATAAACTGCGAGCTAAAGCCCAGTGAATAACAACTGTGTAAAGGGGTTATGAAAGAATGTTCTTTCAGTAGTTAAAACAGTCGATTGCATCTGTAGATCAGTTATTCAATCAGTGTCTCATATTTTATGTCATATCAGTCATTTAGAGATCATAGCAGTCATACGTGGTATGTCCAATAGCAGAACAGTACAGTAGGTCTTAATAGACCGAACAGTCAATTGATGGCCATCGAAACAGTAAACAGTATTGGTTCCAAACATTGGAACTAACAGAGATCTCTGTAACAGTAGCAGTAACAGTAACAGTAACTTGCTATGGATGCCACGAGTAGAGTTCATAAAATAGGACAAACATTCATTCAGTAAACAATATCATTTCAAAAAGCAGTAAAGTTAATCATTCAGAAAATACTAATAATTGAACATAGCTTTACAACATTATTACTCACAGTGGATTAAGTCGATATAAGGCCTCAGATGCCCACCTATATAAATCACATAACAAAAACACAATAGAAGCACCGTTCAATATTCATTTCATTTTAATTCAACTCTCTTTGCGTGCTTCTAGTTTGTTACATGATTATGTGAGTCCAATTGATGCCTAAGAATACTTAAAATGTCATAAGGATGCAATTATGCATTTAAAAGAGTTAGTCAAAAATTGCTAAAAATAGGGTCCTCGCTCGAGCGCCACTTTGGTTGCTCGAGCAGACTGTAAAATTTTGAAATACTTCTGGGAGCTCGATTTTCACGCTCGAACGAGACTTTCCTCGCTCGAGCGGACAGCATAAATTCTAAAATTTCCAGAATTGTAATTGAAGTTCAAATTTGATATTCAAGGCCTCAAAACTTGTGTTTTTTGTACAAAAATATGGAGAACCATTATATAATTTAGTAAATGCTCTAAATTAAGAATCATTCATTCAAAATCATGCTCCAATTGCCCAAATTTAGTTTTAACTCATTTTCTCCATATCAAACCCACAAATTTTTAAAACATGAATTAGACTTCCAAAGCCCTTGCAAATTCATGATGCATATGCAATTAAAACTCAATTTCATATAAGACAAATAAATTCAAACCCAAAATGGTTATTTCCAAATTAACTCCAATAATTTTGAATCTAATTCAATTTCTTACAAAATCCATGAAATTGATTCATAACTTTCTTAATTTCAAGTGTGATATGAAGATTCTACAATGCATGTTTAATTGAAGTATTGATCTTGTAGAGCTTGTCCATGCATGCAACAATGAGGCTTAATTTATTCAAGACTACATCAATAAATCCAAAATAATTAATTTTCCAAATTAATTTCCATAATCATGGACCTAACTCATTTTCTTGCTAATTTATTTTCCATTGCATGAAATTGAATCTAATTACCTTTTAATTTCAACTTCTAGATAAGTTATCTACAAGATTTGAGCTTTAATTTCTTACCCAAAACCTTCAATTGATGAGTTTCTTCACAATTTCTTGAGCCTTCCTTCAACTCTCTACTTTTCCCAAGCTTTCCCTTGCTTTCCTTCACCTTCCAACACATAGAGTTGGTCTCCCTCTCACACACACTCTCTCTCTACCTCTCGGTTTTGTTCTTTCCAGCACAAACACATGAATGCATTCATTTTCCTTTTCTTTCACTCCTAGTTTGTGTTTTCTACTCATGGTTGTGTACAAGTTTGAACCCACCAGATTATACCCTCACACACACACCTCACTTCTTGCCCAACAACATGACACGTGCACACACACACACTTGATTCCAACACCTCACCTACACACACATACACAGATTTCTCAATACACCCACACCCATTTACGCCCCCAATACTAATTTAGTCCATAATTCAATTTGTGTCTAGGGATAATTTAATTATGCATCACTTAGTCTTAATAACTTTTAATTTAACACAAAATTAGTTAATTATAACTAATCTCAAATCCCACATAATTTAATTAGTCTAACTGACTTCCATTAGAACTTAATTAAATATATTTAAATTTATCAATCTAAATTAGATTTTTAATCAAATTTCCAAAAAGGCTCCAAATATTAAATTAAACTTATTTTCATCTTCAATTCTGGTTCCTTAAATCATTTAAGCCTTCAATTTCTGATCAGATTCAAAATTTCGTCAATAAATCACATATTCAAATTAGGCACTTCATAAATGAATTTAATACGTAATCATCTTAATTCCCAATCTTCATAGCATATTCACTTCGATTCAGACCCAATTAATAAAATCTCAATTTTACTAAATCAAATCGAATATTTAATTAAACTCCCATATGGTCCGATATTCAAAATTAAGATAACTCAATTTACCAATTATACCCTCTTGAACCATTAGGCTTTCAATTTCAAATTCCAACATAAATCCTTAATAAAATCATATACAAATCAGTCACCATAACTTTCGTAAATCCCAATTTAAATCAACATAATGAGTAATTAAAATTCAAATCTCCTTAAATTAATTAAGTGCTAATTACTATACGTGGTAGGGTCGTCACATTTGTACCCACACCTCTAATGTTCCATGATATTATTTTCATTGGAACTTGTAGAAACACCTGTTGAGCCCCCAAGCCGAGACATCCTATACTGATGCTCCAATACCCCTCCCAACTCTTTCTTTATCCTTTGCCTCTAATTCCATAATTTTTTTAATGGCTTCATCCTCCTTCCCATTAAAATTCGCTCTCAAAAGTTTTCCCAACTGCAGCGTAGCTTGAGCTTCATTCAGAAGTAATCTACCAGTAGCCTTTCCAGTCTCTAACGAAGCTGAAATGGATGCTTCAGCTATAGCTGCCCTTAATACTGCTCCTTTTGTAGCTGCTTTGCTTGATGATGCCCCTTTGTGTCCCAATCTTCTGACAAGGTCAAAATAACCTTTGCCTTGAGGATGCTTTCTATTTTTAACCTTCTACAGTACTTTCCTCTTTCATTTGTTCCTCTGCAGGGCAGAGTTACAATCCATACCCTTTTCTTTCACCTGAGATGGGTTGGATATTATATTTAGAGGCCCATTTGCCTGTACCCAATTATTTACATTGGGTCCAAATTGAGTTGTATTAGCTTTTTCCATTTCATTACTTCCTTGGTTTAGGCCCAACACCACCTCCATATTAATCTCAGGCATATGAATGCTTGATCCACTTAAGCTCCTTACAAAACCAGGCGTGTAAACCTGATCATCCAGTCCCTAACACATCCCTTTATACCCATCTTCGATATCGCCCCCCTCCATCATGCTTTTCCATACGTCACCATCGATTTCTTTGGCCAATGCACTATGAGACTTGGCAACTACTGTGTCTCCCACCATGTTTGAATCTTTGCTACAATGATACTCTTCTTTTGAATTTGCAGCTACCTTGTCCATCTCATCACTGCCACAGATATGCTCCAACCTCTGAACATGTGACACATCATCAGAAAATGCCAGCTCAACTTCATCCATTTCCACTCTCTTTGCCATTTCACCTTTATCTTTCTCAAACCTTATAAGGTTTTCATGCTCTACTCTAGCAATCTTATTGGAGCTACAGTCCTCCTTTATGTCAATAGATAAATTGTGATCTCTCACATCATTAAACTGTTCTTCACAGACCAAGATTGGAACAACTCTGCCCTTGCACTCCAGACTAATTTCTTTATTAATCCATTCCATGCATTTAGTTGCAATCCTAACTTTGCCATAGCATAATGATACTGGATGGCTGATATCGTCATCAATATTGAGAACCTTTCCTCACAGGCCTCCTAATTTGTTGAATGTATATCTGTTCTAAAGATTTAATGGGATGCCATAGCATCTCAACCATAAGCATCTCTCATGAGCTAAAGGCATGTTTGGTTTCCATTCCGTAACAAATTTACACAATTCTTGCAAACATTCATTCACTAAAGTGAAATTTGTTTTCATCTCCTCTTTGGACTTGAAAGTTAGTACTACATCCCTCCCTTCTTCTTGTAGAACCAGAGTATGGCCCAGCCCTTTATCTTTTAGTGCTTTCTTAATGATGGTCAAAGTGTACTCATTTTTTGAGTCTTGCTAGCATACTTTCATACAGCCACCCATGACCATCGTCATTCGCTTTAATGGCAGTGCGAGTTCTACCTGGTATTGTGCCTTCACCTGTTTTTAGTGCATCAGCAAAGGATTTGCTAATGCACTCTCCTCCATTACGTTGGATGTGTGCTACTCCATTTCTTCTTTTGTCTACAGGATCTCTTCTGGTGGGGTTTGATTGAGGGTTATTTCTGTATTGTTCTCTATCATGCTCAGCATATTTGACTTTGAGTGCCTTATCCTCAACCCACAACCCATTAGCTTTCTGAACTGCTATGCTTGCTATAACCGAGCAATAGAATCTCACGAATCCAAATCTTATGTTTTTTACTTTCCTCCTCTTTTGTGGGATAAATACATCCTTGACTATTCCAAACTTAGTGAAAAGTTTGAACAGACCTTTAGGATCCAATGTGTGTGGTAGATTATCCACAAACACAATGAACCAGCCCTTTGTTGAACTTTTGCTCCATGCTCCTCTACCTTGCCCCTACTTCACCACGAGAATCCAACCTCCTTGCTCCATCATCAAAACTAACCATGTCTCTCTTGTTAATTCTGATTTTGTTATTATTATCATTATTTTCAGGTATTAGAGAATGGAGAAGCCTTTGTTTAGAAAGAAACTATCACCTTCAGATGTTAGAAACTGTTTTGAAATACCTCGGAGGATTGCACTTCATTTACCTAAGTATGAGGTCAAGGGATCCAATGGTAAAGCCGAGATGGTTATGCGAATACAAGATCAAACTAGAAGGAATTGGATGTTTCGTTGTGGTTCAAGGAGCGATGGAAGAGGTTTCTTGGTGAAGAATTGAAAAAAATTTATACCTCAACATTATCTCAAGGTTGGTGGCAATGTCGAGTTTTATCTCTCTCCCAATCCTCTTCAATATGAACGTTATTTCGAGTTTCAAGCCTATGAACGCCACACCCAAAACTTCTTTCCTTGATTTCTCTGAACAACAAAACATGTTCAGTTTGGTCTGGTCTGGTCTGGTTGGTTTTGGTTTTCAGAAAATACTTTTTAAAAAATTATACTTTTTTATTCTTCATATGTTTTTTTGTTTTCAATGAATTTTTTTAATATTTTAAGCAATTTTTTTTTTCATTTTTAGACACACTTAACATAAATACACTTAAAAAGTATAATATTTGAGGAAAAAAAACTTTAAAGAATTCACTAAATACCAAAAATACAAAAATAATATGAAAATTCAATACATTTTTCGTATTTTTGTGTATTTATTAATTTTTTAAAATATTTTTTCACAAATATTTTACTATTTAGATACATCTAACTAAGGTGCATCTAAAAAAGTAAAAAAAAAAATACTTAAACTTTTAAAAACATTCACTAAAAATAAAAACACAAAAAATAAAAAACTCAATTTTCAGAAAACTGAATTTAAAAAACAGAAACCAAACACACTAAATGTTGTTGTTGTTTCTCTTCCATTTGTGTAACCAGTTTCAGAATAAACTATTTTAGTTAGTTTTTCATTTTTGATGAATATTTTAGCTTGATTAAAAAAAAGTTATGTTCGGGATAATAGTTAGTTTTTTTTTTTAATTGATTTAATAATTGTAAGAGAAAAAAAATGAAATGATTATGATTTGGATGTAACATTTTGTATTATTAACTATTTTAACCTATTTTGTCTTTATTAATTATTTTAACCTAAACCCAACTTCCAAAACAAGCCTGTGCTGGGTTACTGTTGTATCCAAACAATCACTTAAGTTTTTTTGTTTAACTCTAGTTATGTTTTGTTAATCATAATTGAAAAATCTAAAATCCCTAAGATATTGATTTGTGATTATATTTTAATTTTAAACAATGAATACGCCGAATCAAACAATCAATAAGAAATTGACACAGCGATTTAACATGACAAGAAACCACACTTGGAGCACCTCTAATTATGATTATAAAAAAAAAAAATCATGGGTCAAAAGCTTCAAAACAATCTACTAAGAAGACAAAAACAAAAATTATACAAGAGTATTCTCAATTACTTAGCGAATCGATGCCCGAATTGAACCAAATTCGATATGTCTCTTCCACCACTGTCTTCACCTCATAATTGTCTTGTCCAATGTTGATTCAACAATGCTGATGTCGAATCCACAACGATAAGCTACTCTAGAATCTATCAAAGCTTAAGGCCCAAGTTTCTTGAAATCCACCGAACAACACCTCTCTCTTTGTGAATAAAGAATGATGACAAACCCATTGATGATGTCAATATGAAACTTAAAGATCCACCAATCACTCTCAAATCATCAAAGAAACACTTATAAAAACTACCTTCCTATATAGAAAATTTTGGTAGCTCTGCTCTCCCAAAATTTGGACGGCTTAAACCCTAAAAACAGCAAACGACGCACTTTGGGCGCACACTTCACCTCTTGAGCCGTGTTAGTAAAGGCAGTGCAAAACATATAAGCCGACCACACGAGCGCACATTTCACCACTCAAGCGGTGAAACATCTTTCCTAGAAGTTCAGTTTGTAGGCAAAGATACTAAATGCTCCTATTCACCGCTCAAGCAGTCAAACAATTTGACTGCATTTTTTTCTTTGGAGGCACTGCCCCTTCAATCCCCTATAAGCTGATTGAGCAACTCGATCCTTGTACAAAGTCAGCGATGTAGCAAACATAAAAGGCTTAAGATCACAAACTCTTCTGTATGGGCACAATTCGGGTTGGATTCGTATCTAAACACTCACATCCTCACTGAAACAAAAGAGCAAATAAAAATACAACTAAAAGGAGTCTTGTCAAATGGGATTGTCAATTTCAAAAGCCTAACAATCTCCCCATTTGGCAATTCTGTGACAAAATACAGCTAATAAAGAAAATCCTAAACACCCCAACCCATTACAACCAACAAAAACAAACTTTTTTCTCAAGGTCATGATCTACAAAATAGCTATTAGTGCACGAAGAGTATATGAAAGCCGATAGACATATGATAAGATTGTCTTGAAGTATGAATAGATGGAAATACAAAACACACCTAACAAAGAAAATCCTAAACACCTCAATCCATTACAACCAACAAAAACAAACTTCTTTCTCAAGGTCATGATCTGCAAAACAAATATTAGTGCACCAAGAGTATATGAAAGCCAATAGACATATGACAAGATTATCTTGAAGCATAAATAGATGGAAATTTTAAGAACATGCTCGACACACACTCAACAAAACTCCCCCTCAAAATTCTCCCATTTTTTTGTCATGAATTGTCAAAAGAAACTTAGTCAACTAAAGCAAGAACATAAACTACACAAGGAAGGACAAGATAATGTAATAATTAATGCCATGCGAGAAATAAGTAATAAATAAGCAGTGCATAGCAACATGCAAACCAAATAACAAGATCTACCTTACAAAACCAATCAATGTAAGTCCAAGCTCAAAAAACTCTCCTGCAATGATTAACTAAACTCCCCCTCACTAAAAGAAACCACAAGCACCAAAAACAATGAACAAAAGGAAAAGACAAAAGCAATATGGTGAAGCAAGTATGGAATTTTAGATTTGTACCTTACAACACACAAAATATCCAAAAAACACAATTACTTGAAAGCACAATGTGCACAACCTCTAGAAGATTCCTCATGAAAGAATGTGATTGTGATAACCCTGCCCTGTACTATGTTAATTAATCATGCTTATGTTTGTAATTATGTGCTTAATTTGAATTTGGATGTTAATTGCATGATTATATGTGGTTTTGGCTTTGTATCTGTTCACCGTAGGAAAATTTGTTAGAATCTATGCTTTGAACAGAAAATTGAAGACCTTATCGACCACAGAAATCGAAATTGACTACGCCATTGTGATTGGTGTAATTTTTATAGCCCACGGTGAAATTTAATTAGAAATTGATTTGGATCAAAATAATTAGATTAAACTGATTGAATTAGGTACAATTAATTAGCCTTAATCAAGTCTAATTAGATGAGCCTATAAATAGGCCCTTGTACACTTAAACTCACCATATGTTTGAGCTCAAAATCTGAAACACACTCTAGAGGGAGAGGGAGAGAGAGAGAGAGAGAGAGAGGGGGCCGGTTCTAGAGAGAGAGTGAGGGAGAGTTGTGCATTTTGGCTCAAAGTTATGAATTTGGAAGCTACACTCAAGATTTAACTACATTTGTGAAGATTGGACCCTCGAGGTGAGTAATTTGATATGAATTCATGTGTTTAAGTTGTAATTATATGAATTCAAAGGTAAATAGTGATCAAGAACATGAATGGAGTTGATTATGATGAACTTGAAGTCAATGAATGCATGCACGTAAGAAATTGCCTTGTAGTTGCATATTTGAATGTAAAGCATGTTGATCATGATGAGATTGAGATCAATGAGTGCATGCAAGTGACAATTTATTATGGGCTTTCATGTTTGTGTATAAGACATGTTAAATGAGTTGAATTGGAAGTCATTTAAGACATGCATCCATGAAAAATGAGGCTATGGGACTCAACTACATGTTTTGAATATAAATTTGGCAAGGATTGTATGAATATGAAATTGATTCATGGAAATCAGACTTCGTAATGTTGTAATTTGGTGTTTATATCATGTTAGTAAATGTGTATGTGAGCTATGAGTCATAACATGCAAGTTACATTGGCTTGAATGCAAGTTTGAAGCTCAAAATGGTTGCTGGAAAACCCAAAATTCATTCATCCCGCTCGAGAGGGGTAATGGCCGCTCGAGCGTGAAATGTGAGTTCCCAGAACTTTTGCAGACTTTGATGTACGCTCGAGCGGGGAGATTCACGCTCAAGTGTCAGTCATATATGTTGACTCTTAGCTCGAGCGTAAATTTGAGGCAACCAGTACTTTTGCAGACCAAAGAGGACCGCTCGAGCGGGGAAACCTGCACTCGAGCGGGGAGCCCTATTTCAGAAATTTTGAAAAGTGGTTTCATGTATTGTTTTCCGTTCTTTTTCATTTCTAAGCACTCTTAGGCATACATTGCACATTGTAAATGAATCAAGAAGATAAGAAAGAGGCCTAAGAGGAATGTATGAATTAAGAATTGATTGAATCATTTGTGACCCAATATGTGTTATGTGTTATGTAGGGTCGAGCATAAGGACGAATCCACCGGCAGAACACTGTGAGTAATATCTCAGTAAAGATATTTTCAAGTATGTTACTTTCCAAATTCTACTTCTGTATAAGCTTCATGGATTTGTTGATTTGAAATATGAATGAGTATTTTATATGCCTAATTTCGTATAAGACCGTTTGATACAATTGATATATCTGAATTGGGCCAAAGACCGTTTGACATGAACGATTGATCCAAAGGCCATCTAACATGAATGACTGGGCCAAAGGCCGTCTGACGTGAATGATAGTTTGACATGAATGGTTGGGCCAAAGGCCGTATGACATGAATGATTGGGCCAAAGGCCGTCTGACATAAATGATAGTCTGACATGAATGATTGGGCCAAAGGCCGTCAGACATGAATGATTGGGCCAAAGGCCGTCAGATATGAACGATTGAGCCAAAGGCCGTTAGACATGAATGCAAAGATGGGCCAAAGGCCGTTTGAATATGTCATTTGATAAGTTTGAATACCGTGATGGGCCAAAGGCCATTTGAATAAAAGGGATCATGATCATGAATATGAAATACGCAAAGATATGAATATAAAGAGAATGGGCCCAAGGCCGTTTGATACGCCTGACATGTTTGAATTGGGCCCGAGGCCGTTTAATATATTTGAATTGGGCCCGAGGCTGTTTGATATGTTTGAATTGGACCAAAGGTCATTTTGAATAAAGAGTTGGTTGGACCAAAGGTCGTTTTGTATAGATGGACCCAAGGTCGTCTCGTTTTATATAAGATTTGGACCTAAGGTCGTTTTGCATACGGATATGATGTGTTGGACTCGAGGTCGTCTTGCTTTGTTAAGATTGGTAAATCTGATGTGAATGAGAATAGTGGTTCAAATGTTTACATTATGAGTATGGCTCATTTATGAACGAATCTCATTCATTAACCTCTTTATTTTGATATTATTCACTGGGCGTTAGCTTACTCTTATTTATATGTATGTAGGTAAGCAAAGAGACGTTCAACCCCAGCCTTAGTGGAATTTAAGAAAGGAACCTGAGTTTCGTGAAGTCAGCCCAAGCGCCTCACGCAAGAGGCTTTGTTTATAATCTTTTGTATTTCTTTTGCTATTTCTATTGGTCATGATAGACCGTTTATGTGTATAAAGCTTTTGGTTTAGCTGACTATGTGTTTGAATGATCCTGGGTATACAAGATGTTAACTACTGTTATGTGGTGTGAGTTATTATTACGTATATGTGAAATGTTTTGATATGTCATGTAAGCATAGCTCATTGGACAAAATTTTTAAGTTGCTTCCGCATCTGGCCCCATGTTATTAATCCTAAATCGATATCAGATTTAAGGTCATAGGTAATCTCATGATTATTGGTCGGTTATGACCTTAATCTATAGGGGCAGGTTCGGGTCATGACAGTGATGCAACATGTGAAAAGCATAGATCCTATGATAAAAGTGTGTACGTGTGGCTCTTACAGTTTGACAAACACTAGATTCAAATCCTAGTAGTGATCTGATTACTGAAGCTCCAATTAGAGAATATGCGAATGATTGAAAAAAGTCAAACCTTTAGTAATCAAGGGGTACTTATTGAGTAAATACGAATGCTCTCTCTCAAACAATGTATACAATTTTCTTGCGCACTCATCAGTGGCTTTCACGCTCAAGAGTATGGGAAACCAAACCAGAGAAGAATGGAAAAGATAATGAAGCCTGGTTGGTGACTCTAAGGCAGCCTTTTTCTTATGCCATAAGAAACAAACACAGTGGGGTAAGTAGTGGAGATGTAAATAGATAGTAAGGGGTTATGAGACTTTACATCACCCAAGATATGCTAGCATTAGTCAATTTTTCAAGAAAAACTCATGAAACACTACAGAGAACTTTAATCACTTATGCAGAAGAGTCCGGTATTTGCTAATCCAAGAGTGTGTACAAAATGAGACATACTGATCAAAGTATACACAATTTGAAATGAGTAATGACCATAGATAGCACACATGTATTAACATGTAATAGATATTCTCATCAATTTCAATATGCACCAAGAACTTTCTCAAAAATTTCAAACTTGCAAAATTATACTAGGAAATTATTATTATTATTTTTGAGATATATATGGAAATAAATAAATAAATAAACAAACACACACAAATGACCCAAAAAGGAGGACCAAAAAAAAAAACGAATAAACAAATGAACGTAAGTCAAGCTTTCTCATCCAATCCGCTTTAGCATGAACAATGTTGTGAGTATTGCAGCTCTTGGGTGATATCTTGACGCTGTGGTTCCCCACGAGGTATTAGAATTTCTTCTACCTCTATGAGACAGTCTCCCATACAACTCATTACAATAAAGGTGAATATGGCCATACATACCACAATGATGACAAATAAAAACAACGTGTACCTTCTTTTCTTTGACCTTACCAATTTCTAGGAAGATTGAGAAATCCATTCTCCTGTTGAATTGTTTGCACTTCATTTCCTTGAGTTCTTGTATCATTAGATGTAGATGCACTCCATTTTTATTCTTTGTCACCACAAAAGCCAATGCTACTCTTGTCATTACACATTTATTGAGACCCAACGATATTATCCAAAGTCTTTGATCCTTTGTTCCAAAGACCAATGGTAGCCTTAACACACTTGAGTTTTTTCTCTTTTGTGACGACTAGCTCTTCCTAGGCAACTTGAGGCAACTCGATAGTTTCAATCTTTTCTACATATGTTGCATAGATTTGCTGTAGTTCATTCCTCTCGATCTCACAAGTCAAGAGTTTTGTACAAAGAGCTTGTCGATCATTAGAGATCTTGATGGAATCATTTCTAGCCTCAGAAATCTCCTTCTTTAGTTTGATATTCTCACTTTCACTATATTTGAGTTTGATAGTGAGTTTGTCATTCAATTTACATAAGTTAAGAGATTCTTTATACAACTTTTCATAAGCTTGTTGAAACTCTTTGAAAAATCTAGAAATCCCCTAAATATTGATTTGTGATTATGTATCAATTTTAATGAGTAAATAGCAATTCTAATCAAACAATCAAAGATAAATCCATACAACGATTTAATGTGGAAAAACCACAATTGGTGTGCCTCCAATTGTTATAAGAAATCACAAGCAAAAGCCACAAAACAATCCAATAAGAAAACATAAAGGAACTATACAAGTGTACTCTCAATTACCTAACGAATTTACGCCCGAATCGAACCAACCCTTATATGCCTCTTCAACCACCATCTTTACCTCGGAGTTGTCTTGCCCAACGTTGAATCCATAATGCCGATGTCGAATCACGACAATGAGACACTCCAAAATCCACCAAAGTTTCAGGCCCGAATTCCACGGAATCCAACGAAGAACAGCACTCTTTTATATTGAACGAAACAAACAATCCTTTGATGTATACTTTTCAAACCAAATTTAAACTCAAACAAACATCAAAAAAACTAGCAAAGAAGCTCCAGATATAAACCCTAATATCCAAGAAAAAGATCTGGAAGCCGTAACCCTAAAAACGGATGAAACCACATATTTATAGAAAACTGATCCGTTATCTCTACTTGAGGGCAAGAATGATCACTCGAGCAGATTGATGCTCGAGCGCAGGAAATTCCGCTCGAGCGCAAAAACACAACTTCTAGTACTTTCGCAGACAGTTCAAACTTCTAGAACAAAATATTATTCGCTCAAGTAGACAAACAACTTTGACTGCAATATTGCTTCTAGCTTCGGGGGCGTTACCCCGGACCTGCCAAGGGGCGTTGTCCCCTGGACCCTCATGAGCTAACCGGGCAACTCGATCCCCGACATAGTCAGTGAAGTGGCAAACATGATAGGATAAGATCATAAATTTCTCTGCGTAAGCACAATTTGGGTTGGATTCGCATCTAAAACTCATAGCCTCACTGAAATAAAAAGATCGAATAAAATTACAACTGAAAGAAGTTTTGTCAAACGAAATTGCCAGGAATAAAAATCTAATACTCTTCACTATCTACTTCATCATCACTCTCCAAGGATTCATAACTAGTGTTTGTACCACCGTTATACAAATTA
This sequence comes from Camellia oleifera, assembly GCA_022316695.1. Lineage (NCBI taxonomy): Eukaryota > Viridiplantae > Streptophyta > Magnoliopsida > Ericales > Theaceae > Camellia > Camellia oleifera. Next base: position 58,859,497 of record CM039315.1, on the reverse strand, counting down.
CAAATACCAAAAATATCTTAAATTATGCTAAATCATCAATTGGTACACTAGTTGGTATACTAATTAGTGCATATAGTATTATTCATATAATATTGATGTATAAAAAAAAAATCAATTCAAATCAAATTGATTCTAAACTAATTTGTGGAATTTGATGAGATGAGCTTGGGTTGAATAGGTTAGGTGATAAAATTGACCATCGATTGGTTTATAGTTTAAAATTTATTAGTTTGTTTAAAAAAAAATTATTAATCAATAGGAAAGTAATTACAAAATATAATAAATATTTATGTCCTAGAATGGACCGTTAATCCACAATAGTTAAAAAGTCGCAAAGCCTAACCAACCAATAAACTAAGCTCACCCCCGACAACCTCCATAATGGGAAGAAATAAAACCACAAAGTCCAACAACTGTCACAATATGAGAGAAATAAAAGCACCACAGAAGGTATAAAATTTCTCATAAGATTAAATTATGACATATACGATAAATAAATTTACAAATATTATGACTTGTAGGTGTCATGTGGTATCTTCCTCTTCTCTCATTGGTTGAAAGAGTAAGGGCTACATTTATATGTTGGGTGATAGGGAGACAACATAGGAGCCCATGGTGTTTGTGATTGATTGAAGCATCATATGACATGCCACATAGTACCCTCCTAGCTCTCAAAAAAATTTTCCTATGTATCATAACATTTCCTATTCATTTAACAATTAACTTAAAAATTTGAACTTTAATAGCCTAGTGATTGAGGTGTCTCTAAACAAAACATACAAATAACGAACTTCACAAATACAAATTTTAAAAATCTATTTATTTTTTAAAATCTAAAATAAAGTTTAATAAAAAAAAAAAATAAGCTCATCAATTTTATATAAATTTCCATTTCTTAAGACAAAAATATTTTTAAAATTTTGAAAATATTAATTCAGTGTTTATTTTCATCTCTATTTTTAAAAAATTCAAAATATTCAAGTAAAAAAAAAATTTTATTAGCTTGTTTGGCATCCCTTAAATAAATGTATTTATTTAGGTTACATCACTTCTTTACTGTTATATACATCTTTTCATAAAAAGTAAAAAAATATATTTATTTAAATCATCCCAAACAATCATTATATAAATGGTGAGAAAATGGTTTAGACCTTCAATTTTGAACCCAAAACCAACTCTAAAGCTTCATTTGGCTAAAGATTTTTGGCTAAAAAATCACAAAAAGACAAAATTAGCTACATAAGCCAATAACACAAAATGTCACATCCAAACTATAACCATTACGCTTTTTCTCTTACAAAAGCCAAAAAATCCAAAAAAAATCAAACCAAACAAGAGTAAAAAAGTCAGGCTAAAAAAATCATAATACAAAAAAACCAACTAAAAAAACCAATGCCAAACAAAGACTAGTAATGTATTATATGCCATATCATAAGAATCTCGCTAAAACATAAAAATTATTAAGCCTTCATTTAGCATAGAAGGTTTTTGGACTTTTTGGTTAAAATAGTCACAAAATGACAAAATAAATTTTTTAGCCTAACAAGACAAAATGTCACATTCAAACCATAATTATTTCATTTTTTCTCTCACAAAAGTCAAAAAAGTTAAAAAGTCTATCCCAAATGAGACATTTTAGCCCCAGAGATAGCCAAAAAGTCAATCCACATCCCAAACGAAGCCTAAATCAGTGTTTGTCGGTGATTTTGGAGTTTCAAAATTGAGAAGTATTACACTACTTAGCCTTCATTTGGTAGGCTAAAAAGATTAGCTTTTTGGCTATTTTTATCACAAAAACACAAAATATGTTAAAAAGTCAATAAAATAAAATGTCGCATCCAAACCATAATCATTTCATTTTTTCTCTCATAAAAGTCGAAAAAGCTAAAAAGTTTATCCCAAACGAGATTTTTTAACTCCATACTAAGTGCTCGTTTGGCTAAAATTTTGGGACTAAAAAAAACACAAAAAGATAAAATAAGTTATATAAATAAGACAAAATATTACTTTTTACACATAATCATTACATCTTTTCTCTCACAAAAATCAATAAGATCTTAAAACAAAAACCAAACGAGGTTACAAAAGACAAGCTAAAAAAATCACAGGTTAAAAAAAGTAATTATGTTAGCCAAGCCAAATGATATCTAAAACAATTAAAAAACCAAAAAATTAAAAAATTAACTTACATTTCAACCCAAACTTATAAGTGATAAGAGGCATACTTTGCCCTTTCATACTTGGGCATGTCACAATTCCATCTCATTGATCTCTGTGATGTCACATAAATTTTTAACGGAAAATGAGTGAAAGTCTAATTAGAGCTACCATTAATGATGTGATAGTGGGTCTCACCCACTATCACAGTATATGTTATGTCTATCTATTTTTTTTTTTTTTTTTTCATCTTATTAATAATGGATTTAGAGTAATCAAATTAATAGTCTCTATCATGATTAATTTTTAACAGATGAATGAGATAGGAACATTACAGTCGGTGATATGAAAGTTTTCGTCTAATAAATTCTCTTGGGTAACAAATTTGCTGACTCATTGTGGACCAAACTTTGTCAGTACAAGCCACTTACCTAACTAACCTGTTAGGTTCTTTTTGATATTTTGGTTTGAATTAATGGTCCAACATGTGTAAGTGGTTTCAATTCAAATTTATATCATTTCCTCGCATCATAATTAATGCGACGTATTTGCATAATTTAAATATTAATAACACTTATGTAAAATAGTATATTGTTGTGATTAATATTCAATTAATAGGTGTGTGTGACAACATATGGCAGATAAAGTGAGCATTTAGTCCTCGTTTGACATTAATTTTTTTAATTAGTTTTTTTGAATTGAAATTTTTTTAGTTTGTGACTAAAAAGTTTGTTTAGTTTGGCTTTTTTGAATTTTTAAATTTTTGTGAGAGAAAAAATAAAATGATTATGATTTAGATATGACATTTTATCTTATTAATTTATTTAACCTATTTTATCTTTTGTGTTTTTTTACCCCAACTAAGTTAGTGAAATGAAGACTTAGCATCATATTAAAAAAGCCAATTTTTATTTTTATTTAAAATGTTCAAAAGTCATTATTCGTACAAAAAAATAATTTCTTAATAACTTCTCAAACATATTAACTAAGAGAGTCAATCCCAAATTATGACAACCCATTGTTTTGAGAAAATGGTTAAAAATTAGCTTTTTAATTTTTTTATGTGAGAGGTGATGTTATCCAAAATATTAACTTTTTATTCATGTTCCCAAATGGCCCCAATATAAGACGGTCATCTCACATTACTCTGTTAAATTATTTGCATCCTCACTCAATCTTCTCCTTAAATTTTTAGATTAACATAGAGATGATAATTTACCTCACCGCGAATGTGTTTCTCACTTCGCCTTACACAATTTTTTCCCATCCTAATGAATTAGAATAAATGATGTTTACTTTGTTCACCTCACTTACCAAATTTAATTTTTAAAGTAAAAATATTAAAATATTACATTGGTATATTTCTCACATAATTACTCAATATTTAATTTTTAAGATTAAGTTTTGAAAAAAAAAAAATATCATGAATTTTCTAATCTCCATATGAATGGTTTACCTTTGATCGCATTAAAAATAAAATAAAATAAACAACAACAAATTAAGGGTTGATTTGAGATATTCTAAAAAAATGTACTTTTTAACTTGTTGACTTATATGGGTTGAATTTAATATGATGTGTTAGAGAAGTGATGTGATTTAAATAAGATGATATGACTTAAATAAAATAATAATTTTTTAACTTTTTATATTATTTAAATTATGCCAAACTTAACTTAAGATGTGCAAAAACTCGCTTCAACATTTCCCTAACTACTCAATCCCAAGTAATAATAAAAAAAAATTATGCCGACAACATCTCGCTTCTACTTCGGCCTGACCACGCGCACGCCCAACTTGAAAATGAGTAGATGATGGTATCTCACAAACTCAGCTAATGATTCATTTCTAATGATGTCATTTTTTTTTAGTTACCCTTATGTCATCCTATTATTGTAGGTGTGATGTATGCAAAGTTTGATAAAGGAGCTTTAATTATTAGGTTTTGTTTGTTATGTGAATTGACTTTTTAATTTTTTAATTATTTTAGTCTAAAATTAAAAAGTATCGTTTGAGATAAATTTTTTAATCTTTTTAAAAGAAAAAATAAAATGATTATAATTTAGATAATTTTATCTTATTAAAATAAAAAGCTTATTTTATTTAGGGCAAATCACATATACCCTCTCGAGCTTTGGCTAAATTACAAATACCCCCTTGAGGTTTGAGAAATTACAAATTTATCCCTGAATGCTATATTTGCATAACAAATTATGAGGTAATTTGTTATAAAATTTAAACATCATGGGGTATGTTATGAAAATACAAGCTTTAGGAGGCGGGATATAATTTCCGAAACCTCAGAGGGATATCTGTAACTTAGCCAAACCTCAAGGGAGGTATATATGTAATTTGCCCTTTTATTTATGAATAAATTACACTAACAGTCCTCATAGTTTAGGACTCGTGTCACTTTGGTCCCTGACTTTTCAATTATGACACATTTAACCCTTAATTTTGAATCTTGTTCCAGATAAAGACAATTGAAGATACCATTGTTTAATTTCAAAGGTAAAATCGTCAATTTAATAATATAAACTAATTTGACAAAAATAAATGTCAAAAAAATATTTTTAATTTTTTAAAAATTATTTTTATCCACCAATGATAACATTATGTAAAACTGCTAAAAATTAATAAAAATTACATGATTAATTTTTAAAAATTAATTTTACATGATCATCATCCAAACACATAATAAAAATTAATTTGGTAAAAAAATAAATAAATGTCTAAAAGATTTATCAATTTTACATAATTTTATTTTTAACGGGTATAAATAATTTTTAAAAACTCAAAAATATTTGTTTGACATTTATTTTTGTCAAATTAGTTTATATTTTATCAAATTAACGATTTTACCCTTAAAAATCTAATGATATCTTCAGTTGTCCTTATTTGGAACAAGATTCAAAATTCATGGTCAAATGTGTTACAATTGAAAAATCACAGACCAAAGTAACACAAGCCCCAAATATAAGAATTATTAGTGTAATTCACCCTTTATTTATTTATTTATTTATTTAGACTATTTTAACTCCAACCCAATTCAACTTTCCAAACGGGTGCTAAATAATAATAACGGTTCTGATTGGTAGCTCGAATTTGCCGTGGCTCGAGTGGCCCGAAATATCAAAACGACGTCGTTTTGATATTTTGATTTTTTTCTTTTTTTCTTTTTTTTCATCCTTTCCGAAGCCGAAGAGAAGAAGCCATTTTCAACAAAGATTGGTTCGTTTTGATGAAGAGAAGAAGCCATTTCAGTGTAAATTCAAAAATTAGACAGAGGAGAAGCCGAAGAGAAGAAGAAGAAGAAGAAGAGGAAGAGAACAGATCATCATTATCAACAACAAAAACATACAAAACAGAGATCAGATCAGCTAATATTTTTTTTTTCCTTTACCTTCAGATCTGGCCGATCAAAAAAAATATCTGATCTTCCTACCTTCAGATCTGGATCTTCATGAACACATCTTCACCAAAAAAAAAATTTAATTTTTTTTTTCAAATCTAGGGGAAAAAAAATGGGTTTGTTTCTTTGCAATCTGTTTCTTAGGTTTGTTTGTAATTTTTCGGTTGGCCTCTTAACTGTGGGTATGTGAATCAGTTTGTTTCTTCTCCATTGGTATGTGAATCAGTTTGTTTCTTGGATTTTGTATTTTTTTTTTAGATGAACAGACAAAGAGATGAAAGACGAACCAATGGAGAAGATTGAGAGAAATGGGTTTTGTATGTTTCTCCATACAAACATACCCATTGGGTTTTGATAAGATCAGATGATGGAGATGAGAGGGATGAGAAGGATGAGAGGTGAGAGTGATGAGAATAGAGATAAAGAGTGGAGGAGACGAAAGGAAACAGAAAGGGAGGAGAGAGAAAATTTTCGAGCCTCTCGAGCCTAGCTTATTCGAGCTACGAGACATTTTCCTAATAATAAATAAATAAAAAAAGCATGGGTCCTATTTTCAAATGTACGAGTCGAGTGGGTAATGTAGTCAAATGATCAAAATATCTGCGAACGATAAATCTTTATTAAGAAAATTGTAAATCAGTACATATTTTTAAAAATAATTTTATATAAATTTTATTAATTTTAATAATTAAAATTATAAATTTTTTTTATAAAGTTATAAATATTTTTGTAAAGTTATCATTGATTTATAATTTTTCTCATTTTATTTAACATTATTATCATCATCTCATAAAAGGACTCATTTGGAAACTTGACTATTTTTGTTGTCATTTTTATTTTTAGCTAATTTAACCTGGTTTAAAAAGTTATGTTTGAGAAGTTAATTGGCTATTTTGTAGTTGATTTAGTTGTGAAAGAAAAAAGTGAAATGATTATGATTTCAATGTAACATTTTATCATATTAATTATTTTAATTTATTTTATTTTTATTGACTATTTTAACCTAAAAAAATCTCTAATCCAACTTATCAAATACCCTCATAATCTAACTATAATCAACACAAATCATAACCCAACATAAACTCAACTATAGTTAAAACAAAATAGTTGGTTTTATGATCACATTACATTAACATTGCTCCATCTCAGATGCGGAGCAAAAACCTAATTCAAATGGGCACTTATTAATTATAATTTTGAATTTTGTTTCTCTTCATAATCAATAATAGATAACAAAATTTTAAATTAATATTTAACACAAATCTTAAATATTTAATACAAAAAAATTATATATATATTTTTACAATTGACCTTGTGAAAGATCATAATCGAAAATATGGAGCATTACTTGTAATTAGTGTATTAAGCACAATGGGAAAAAGTCTTCTATGGCTTATAATAAATTATATAATAATATAATAATAAATTTTTTTTTTATATACAAAATTTAAGAAAATTGAATATACTAGTGATGTCACATCATCGACATGTGATATTACTAGCTAGTAGTAAAACAATGTATGAATGATGAATCTTACTTTTCAAATGTAATTAATAATTTAATAATTCCTCATCTGCATAGTGGAATTAACTATATTTACATATATGTGGTAGCACTGCTTGATTATTTTTTTTGTATAAAATTTTTATACATAATAATGTGACTTATTGAGCTCTCTTCATTTTCATTCAAAACAACCACTATTGTTTTTGTAATCTTAAAAATGCCATTGAAAAATTATTATAAATTTTATTTTTGTATAAATTTTATATTTATAATTCATTTTTCTTATATATAAAATAATTTTAAAAATTTCAAAATTGAGGGGGCACATGCCCTTGTTCCTTTAATATATCATGCTCCCCTTAACGTATTGCTCCATAAATGATAATTCCAAGATGTTCCTTGAAATTAGGGGTGCAAATTTGACCCGGCCTGACCCGACCCATGTTGGACCTCATGGGCTCTCGTCAAAATTCAAACCGGGACGAGCCAGTCTACGGGCCAAAAAATTAGGTCTAGGCCCAGGCCCAAGCCCAAGCCCAAGCCCAGGGGTATTCGAGCCTTAGGCAAGCTGGTGGGCCTGGGCCTGGGCCTGGGCTTGGGCTTGGCTTGGGCGGGCCTAAACATTTTTTTTGTTTTTATTTTGTCTATCAAAATTTTATTATTTACACTAAAAAAGACTTTGAGTCTCAGGTAGGTCAGGTATCGGCCCTTAAGTGGGCCTTAAGCGGGCCAATGGACTGAGCCAAGCGAGTCGGGTCGAGCTTAAAAATGATAGCCCAAGCCTAGGTTCTCAGACTAGGCTCAAGTCTGGGCCTAAACGGGCTTAAAACGAGTCAGGCCCATATCGGGTCGTGGTCAGGCTTTGGGCCACCCACGGGCCGCGGGCCATTTTTACACTGTTACTTGAAATGGTGATTTTTTTTTTTTTTTGTTATTAAATTTTTAAAGACTTAGTAAAAATATCTACCACTTAAGTTATGTTTGAAAATCAAAAAATTGAACTATAAAATTACAAAATTATTGAAAAATTAATTACCAAACCAACCTATATTTATCTAGTTTACAAAACAACTTTGATTGGTAGCTCGAATTTCACTCCTAATTCCCCTAATTTCCATTTTCAGTAAACTTTTTTTTTTTTTTTTTTTTTTAACTTACCTTGCATTTTTTTTTTTTTGCCAAAAATGGCAATTCGGGGGAGTTTCGGGGGAAGCCCCTCGAGCTCCCGTGTTTTACCCTTTACCAAACTCGAGCGGCACATATACTTCACCTTTTTGTACTACTTCTCGAATGAAATGACGTTTAAATCAGATGCACTATTGCTTCTCGAATAAATTAATATTTGATTGCAAACGTCACGACTCTTGAGTTTTTAATAAAGTGATTTATGAATTCTATTGATAGTTGCATGGTTGGTTACAAGTCTTTTTTAAGTAATGAAAATGTTTCGGTACCCATAATGACAAGGGGGTGACGATATTCAAGAAGACAAATTAAAGAAGAATCGCACTTGCAAAAAAAGAAAGAAAAGTGTGATGTGGGTCATTTTAGTACAAGAAGTATCACATCCAGTTGAATTTGCCCTCGCAAGTTGTGACTAGACACATTGCGTTCATACTTAACACCACTTTATAATCAAATATTATGCTGACTATAATTAATTTTAATTTGATAACTTATTATTTTAGAGAAAATTAGTGATAAATTCAATCTAAAGAGAGTATAAAATATTAGTTCCAGTGAATATTTTTTGTTAATGAGAGATCCACCCTTTATGAAATAATTTGGTGAGAAATCCTTTTATTTACTTTGAAAAACATTTTGTTTTTAATTTTATCCCTTAATTTATCTGTTGATTTTTTTTATCTATTGACTTTTTTTTTTATTATTTGGTCAAATTTTATACCAATTTGTTCAAATTTATATCTATCTGTTCAATTTTTTCTATTTATTTGTTTAAATTTTATTATATGTTCAATTTTTAACTATATGTTTAATTTTTTTAAATTATCTGTTCAAATATTTTCTTATCTAATTCATTTTTTCTATTTAAATTTTTATTTTTTTTACTATCTGTTCAATTTTTTTATCTGCTAAAATAAGAATTATTTTTCCTATTTGTTCAAATTCTTCAAGAGGACTTTTTGTTCTTGGCTCAGTTATTATCTGTTTGATTTTGTTTCTTGAAGCAAAATTTATCTATTCAAAATTGGAACATATCTGTTCAAAACAAATCTGTCTTATCTATCATTTTTTTTAAAATTGTTGTAATCTATTTCTTCATCATCATCATCATCAACAACAACTAGATCTGAAAAAAAAAAAAAAAAAAAGAAAAGAAAAGAAAAGAAAAACAAATAGATCTAGGCCAAAAAAAAAAAATCCTATTTGTTCATCATCATCATCATCATCATCATCATCAACAACATCAACATCAACATCAAAAAATAAAAAATAAATAAAGATTTTGTTGAATGAAACCCTCAGAAATAAATCGGAGGTGGATCCATCGTTTTTGAACAAATTTGAGGTGGATTTGTCCTATTCCTTAATTTCTGGAGAAAAAAAATTAAAGCCTTATACTCTCTATATTCCTCAATTTCTGAAGAAAATTCACCTCAACTTTCTCTCTCACTCACTCTCTAAAAACTCAAAAATAAAAATATCTCTTTATATGCTCTATGTGTCCAACATTCAAAGCACAATCTCATTAGAAATTAATTATGAGAAACCCTAAACCATAACACAAATTGAAACATAGATTTTCAAATTATTCACCACACCTCGCAACCAGAGTGATGAAAGGAGGAAATAGATGAGGGCTTGAAAGAGGTGTCGTCGTCGTCATGGTCAACGACGAAGGCATCGGCAAAATGAATCTCAAGAGAACACCACCACCACTACCGCCACCACTACCAAGCAAATAAATATGAAGAGAACAATAGTCCAAGCAAGCCAATAACAAAGAGATATGGATCTGGATCTGAAGAGCGATCTGGATTTGGATCTAAGTAACGACATCGGAGCTCTGACAGTGGCAGTGACAGAAGAGACTTAGATGAAAGAGAAGAATATGGAAAAGAGAGAGAGAGAGAGAGAGAGAGAGAGAGAGAGAGAGAGAGAGCCCAATATCTTTGACGAAGCTTTTGGTGATGCAGTTGAAGAGAGGATGGCCAAGATCGAAGAGGCCTTCATTGTTGAAGCTGCGAAACTCATCCAAAAGTGTTTTTGTCTCTAAATCGCCATCTGTGTATCTTCTCCTTATTGGTCCAATGATGAAAATGGAGAAGAATAAAAGATGTGGTGGCAACTTTTTTTAAGGAGGGGAAGGGAGAAAGAATAGAAGGATCGGATGAGGAGGGATGAGGATTAAGAGTTGCGAGCTAGGGCTAGGAGGTGCTGAGCCGCCATGGCTGTTATTCTTCTCCGCTATCTGCCAGAGAAGATGTCTAATCGAAACCTTAAAAGAACACAAAAGAAGAGAGAATGAAAAGACAAAAGGAGAGAGAGAAAGAGAGAGGGGGGGCGAAGGGGCTACTTAAGTTTTTGGTTTGGAAATAATAAATATATATACATGGGTATTTTGGTCCTTTCGTCTAGGCATGCCCTTATGGATAGAAAAATTTAGTGCATGGATGTAGTGGCCCAGGTCAAAAAACCTAACCCATTTTATTTTGGTTGGGACACGTGCATGTCCAGATTAACTTTGACCTTTTTTGGATGGTTTAGGATTTTAGGGTGCTTGGGCTTGGCTTTCGAATAGTAGCCCAAGTGTTGCTGACTTGTGACTAAGGGGCTCATGCTCGTGATTCGTTGGAGTAGAGGTCGCACCGCAATAGGCTGTGACTGGCCGCGACCGAATGAGGAGTTCAAGTCTATGTGTAAGGGAGAAGTTACATGGCCCACGAAGAGCTGCAAGAGAGGCCGTGGACATATCAAAAGGGAGTTGATTAGTATTAGCTAAGTATGCCATCCAAGGTTGTCACAACCCAAGCCCGTCTCAATAGGTTTAGCATCGTAATCGATTAGTAAACCTATGATTACCAAAGGCCTCTGAAAAGGATTAACAAAATAAAGGTGCTAGCAGAAGCAAATATATAAAATTCAATGTCCATAGAGCTGTGCAGACGTATATGGGACACGGAATTTAAAACTTATATTCAGATATAAATAGTGACGTCATATATATATACATATCATTGTCTTACATCACCCTTACACATAGATAGACAAAAATCTTATCCAAGCAGAAGAAAATGAAAGATAAAAACAAACATTACGTGCACAAAACTTAATCACTTGAACCACTTGGGAACCTCCTCAGAAGGCACATTTGTTAGCTTAACAAGACAGAACTCTAGGCAATAGCTTAACCCTGGTCCCGCACCTGATCACCTACATACATAAATAATACAGTGAGTTGGAGCCCAGTAAATAACAACAGAGTAAAGGTTTTTTTGAATGATGTCCATCACAGATTCAAATATTAGAGTTCATATCAAAAATAGATTCAGATTCACATACTTATACAAATTTCATAAGCAGTTATAAATGGTACATCCATTAGCTACAGATCACTTGGTCATAAAGACCTACGTACAAAGTAGGTGGTCATTAAGACCATTGTCGGTACCGACGACCATATAGGTCAACATCTTTGTGCACATATAGCCATGGTATTGTTACCCCCAAGCGAGGGCCACGTGAACATAGGCCATGGTATTGTTATCCCCGAGCGAGGGCCATGTAAACATAGACCTCAGTATTGTTACCCCCAAGTAAGGGCCACATGAACATAAACCTCGGTATTGTTACCCCCAAGTAAGGGCCACATGAACACTTAAAGCTAAAAATGCTACGAATATATTTTAGAAAACTGGACAATCATTCATAATTCACAAATAGCATTTTAGAAAACAGATCATATCACATTATTTAGAAAATACTTAAATTCAGACATAGCTTTACAGAGTCATTAATCACAAATGACTCCAGATGTGGAACATATCACTTGCACAAAACATATTGATAAGGTGGGTGTTAATACGTGACCTAGAAACACATGACAGATACACTTGAACACATGTCCCAAAGGTGCTTAACTTATCATTCTTCTTTCTTGGTGTGTTTCTATCTCTTAGCATCGTTATTGTAGCTTAATCATAGCCTAAGAATGCCTTAAATGTAATGAATATGCAAAAAGGCACTTTGGAACACATAGCTAAATTTTGAAAAACAGGGCAGTTCGCTCAAGCACAATTTATGTCGCTCGAGCGGTCTGCTAAGTCTGCAAAAGTATTAGATGCTCGATTTTCATGCTCGACCCAACTTTTGGTCGCTCGAACTAAGGTTCAAAACAAAGGGTGGTCACTAGAGCACAACTTCTGTCGCTCAAGCCAACCTCCAACCTTTGCAAAATTTCTGAGAGCTCGAATTTTATGCTTGAGCGAAGGAACCATCACTTGAGCAATTATACCGAATTCTGGAATTACCAAATTGCTCCCCAAGCTTCAAAACACAATTCTAATGCATCAAAACTTATTCTTTTGGGCCAAAACTTAAGAAAACATTTGTGAACTTGTAAAACCTCATGAATTAAAGATCATTTCGCAAAATCAAAGCCCATAAGCAAGTCAATTATTCAAAACCAAGCTTGAAACTTTGTATAATACTCATGCATGTAATCTTGTGAATTCAAATCCCCCAAATCATGATCAACTGGGATAAAATGATGTAAAAACATGATGGATACTCTAAACAAAGCTAAGATTGGCACATGTATGTGTGAATTCTTTAGAAACAACTTTAAAACACGATGAAATGAGCATGCATGCAACTTTAAGTGTGAACAAATCACTTAGTGGCCTGAAACATCTTATCTCGTTTTGTTAAGTGTTGATTTTTCTATTTAAAACAAAAAATTTAGTTTCTTGAAACTTCTTATCTCCTTTTGTTAACTGTCCATCTTTCTATTTAAAAAAAAAAAAAAAATAGATAGAAGAAAAAAGTGAGACTTAACCATAAACCTAATGTTTGATGATTAAGATTCTTACCACTTAACTAACAATAATTTTAAGAAAATATTAAAAATAATTGTTAGTTATCATTAATATTAAAAAAATAAATTAAAATATATAAAAGCATTTTAAAATATGTAAGTAGTGTATTCAAATTATAAATATTTAGATAAATTACAAATATACATTTTTAGGTTTGCTTAAAATATGAATTACATCATGTAGTTTTGAAAATTAACATAATGCTACTTGAAATTTCTACTTTGATAAAAAAAAAATGACTACTTTTATTAATAAATTATTAAGTCAATTAATAGTTTTTATTAATAAAAAATAAAAAATAAAACTCAAAAATTATTTTTAAAAATTCAAAATCAAACAAACAGTACAACATATAAAAGTTTTAGAGTTTTTTTTTTTTTTAATTTCTAAAAGTATAAATTTTGTTGTAAAAAATATTTAGGGACTAATTTCAGCTGTCATAAGGATAGTCACTTAAAGGTCGTTCCGAAAATTAAAAAAATGGATTTTTAGGGACAAAATTTTGAAAATATCCCTAGTAAATGTACTTTTAGGGACAAAATAATTTGATCCAAAAAGGTTTATTTTTGAGACAAAATTTTTCATCCCAAAAGGTTAAGGATTCATTACTAAATGTTTAATTTTGTCGCTAAAAGTAAACTAATAACACTTTTGGCGATACAAATATTTTGTCTGTAAAAAATGATTTTGTCTCTAAAATCTTAATTTCTTGTAGTGAAAAACTATTATTTAGTTTAATTTTTTTAAATAAAAAATTAAAAAACTTGATGCGACCCATCTATGAAAATTCTTAGAGTCGCCACAACTAGGAATTTAAATGCAATTAGGTTATGTGTGAATCATATGAAACACTTATTTTTTTAAGGCCAATAATATCTATTATTAATTATTTTAGGATAATAATAAATTTATCTGATGTTCTGCTTTACACTTGTCTCTCTTATTTTAGTGACAAAGTACAAACGAAATTACTAAATAAGAAAATTATTGTCTTAACAAAATGGGTTAATTATAACAAGATAATACTTTAAAGTAGTTACTTGTTGAGTTTTAAATTTTTAGAAGACAAAATACAACTAAATCATAATTTAAAAGGATTTACTATAATTTACTCTTTATTTATTTTTGAAAAATGATATACACGACAAATTTTAAATTTTTTTTTCTAAATCCATTGACGTGTAAGTGAAATAATTGGTTCATAACTTAAAAAATTATTAAAAATATAAATATCTTAAATAAATTAATAAATTATAATTTTAAAAAATAAATTCAATTTTCGAGCCTGAGTAGTAGGCCATTTATTTATTTTGATCCCGCGCAAGTTTCGGATCCTATTTACCTTTCTCAAAGCAAAACATTCCGAAAAGAAAGATTGGCTTCACAATCATCGTGACCGAAGGTATTGGGAGTCCGGATCCTCTCCTTGAGGAGGGTCCTTCACTTCCTGCGGGCAACGGCTCAGATGAGCCGTTGGTCATCCAACGGCTGAGATTAAAAAAAAAAAATTAAAAATGAAATTTTTGAGAGCTCCCGCCCAAACGAAACAACAACACAGCTCAGAGCTCCATTCCCTACATTCACTCTCACTCTCACACAGCACTCACACAGCCCTTCTCCTCCGTCGAACCCATCTTCACTGACGACCCAATACCGGCGGCGACCCACTATCGACGTCATTGCCGATCCGACGACGGTAACCCAGTCTCAAATCGTTCTAGATTCTGTAAAGGCACTCAATCTCTATCTCTCCCTCCCTCGGTCACTTCTTCTTCCATTTCTACTGCTCTATCTAAATGTGTTGTGTTGTGGTTTGAATTGCATTGAGATTTTTGAGCACTGACAGTGTGCGTTGAGAAATGGGGGCTTGTGCTTCAGTCCACAAGGACTCGTTTTCGAACATGAAGTTCCGACTATCATTTGGCTCTAAAACTGATAAGGTTGTGATTCCTTCACCAATCCATGACAAACCCATCGTCAATGTTGACCATCCGATCGCCGATGGTGGTCTCAAATCTCAACAGTCTCCATCTTTGTTCAACTGTTACTTACCAGGATAAAGAAATCTCTGTATATCTTCTTTTGGTTCTAGAAATCTTTGTAATCTCTTCCTCTGCCACTCTATGTTAACTCTGTGTTCAACAATTACCATTCTGTTTTAAATAGTTGTTTGTTTTATGACTGATGATTTGAAAATGGTTTGTTCATCTATGACTGTAATTTCAAGTTACATCTATGACTGATGATGAATTTTTTCATGTATGACTGATGAATTATTACACTTTGTGCTTTGTTCATGTATGACTGATGAATTTTTTGCCTCAAATTTCATAAGAAAAATTAATTTCATAAGAACAAAATTTTGCCTCAAAAAAGGGTTGGATCCTGCACTCCTACTTCCAAATTATATGTCCTATTAGATTTAATGAACTTGGGAATGATTTGGATTTAATGAACTTGGGAATGTTTTAATTTAGAGGACAATCTGTGAGATGGTTTTTACAAAAGTTATGGTTTATTGTCCTCTAGGCTTAAACTTCATTTATGTTGGTTGTGGTTCATGTTCATTTAACTTAGTAATAGGACATAGAATTCATTACCAGCAGAATTCATTTACCAGCTTCTAGTTTATGAATTTAGTAGATGCATACCAGCAGAATTCACCAGATATGAACCAGCATACCAGATGCATTTACCAGCAGAATTCACCAGCAGAATTCATTTACCAGCACATGAACCAGCAGAATTTACCAGCAGAATTCATTTACCAGCATATGAACCAGTATACCAGATGCATACCAGCAGAATGAATTTACAAAAACCATATCAAATGAATTTACAAAAATAGAATCATGAACCATAATACCAGTGTTCAAGGGTCCATCTGCAATTCAAAACAAAATCTGCATAACAGTGTTCAAGGGTCCTGAATCTGCAATTCAAAACTGTTAACCATTTCTTGATACACATAATACCATAACCAATTTAAATGAACATGAACCATAACCAACATAAATGAACATTAACCAACATCAACCAAGTTAAATAAACATCAACC
The DNA here is from genome assembly GCA_022316695.1 of Camellia oleifera. NCBI lineage: Eukaryota > Viridiplantae > Streptophyta > Magnoliopsida > Ericales > Theaceae > Camellia > Camellia oleifera. The sequence continues at coordinate 58,843,307 of CM039315.1, read as the reverse complement.
AAGTTAAATGAACATCGACCAGCATACCATAACCATTGCAGACATAAATGAACATCAACCAACATCAACCAAGTTAAATGAACATGAACCAAAACCAGCTCACTTGGGTTTAACATATAAATTAAAATCAACTGTAACTGAACATCAACCAATACAAGTTTAACATCTAAATTAAAACATTGGTCCATCAAAATTGACACATTGGACCATGTAATTTAACACATTGGTCCATATAATTTAACATTTGAACACACATTCCTCCACATCACTTTCCAGCAGCAGTTTGTGTCACAATTTCAGAGGCCATGACTTCACTTTGCAGCCCAATTTCAGCATCAGTTTGCTTCTGTTTCTGCTTGTCCATAGCCTACAAAAAAGACAGAATTTTTAGCAAGTAAATACATGATATCACAGAATTTTCATCAACTAAAAACCCAGAATTTTCAGCAACTATAAATTAAAAATACATCAAGGACGAACCTGACTACATTATACTTTCTGGTTGGACATATGTCCCATAGGAGCAAGCAAGCTTCTGGTTGGACATGCTGCAGAACACATTATACTTTCTCTTTGTGCTGTATCCAAAATGCAAGAGACCATACAGAGTAAGAAACATATGAGGCAAGGGTTGGTGTCACTATTGGTAAGTAAATCCCAAGTCTCCAACTTATTTTCTCATCCCATTAATGATTAAAAGTCTCTGTGTGTTCATTTCTATGGCAGGTATATATGTTCTTATCTGATTGTTTTTGGAGATGAAAATTTCTAAATTATAATAAACATCGGAGCAAATTTCATGTTGTTTCAAATGAAATGATCAAATTTATTTTTCTTTTATCAATCTGCATGTATGTTAAGGAGAAGTATTGAAGTTGGTAGCTAAGAATATGATATGTGTATGTGCATGCATATTCTGAATTAGTGGGTGTTTAAATATATCTAATAATGGCAATTATGATGCATTGTCAATTAGTTGGCCTCTTTCTTTTTTGGAATATTTCTCTGTATTTTTTAATGGCATTGCTCTTTCTTTGATCTCGTTCAGAGAATAGTGGGTGTTTAACATACTCATGGTGTTTAGAATTCATCTAAACTAATAATATGCATCAAAGAAGAAGAAGAAGAAGAAGAAGAAGAAGAAGAAGAAGAAGAGGAAGCCCAAATCAAAGCCCTAAATTTGTATCGTTGGAATCCCAAATCAAAGCCCTAATTTTGAAATTCCAAATCTAAAAGCCCTAAATTTTTTCAGACGTTTCAAAATCCCAAATCAAAGCCTTAATTTTGAAATTCCAAATCTAAAACACAAATCAAATCATGAAAAACACAAAAACATCAAAAAAAAAATTTTAATAAAAAAATCAATATATTGATGATCATACCTCGTCGTATTCCTTCTTGTCAGCCTTGGGTTGCTTCAAAGGCTTTGCTTTTCCACCTATACAAACACAGGTATCACATATACTTTGTTATTCATTCATTGTGATAAAAATTAAAGAAAACAAACACAAAATTTGGTTCGCCGTCGGTGAGGATGGAGTTCGCTGTCGGTGAGGATGGGTTCGCCGGTGAGGATGAGGATGGTTCGACGGAGGCGAGTGTTGCGTGAGAGTCCTTGAGCTCTGTGTGAGAGTGGAAGAATGAAATGAACACAATGTGTTGTTGTTTTGTTTTGGGCGGGAAGTCGAAATAATTCATTTTTAATTTTTTTTTTTTTTTATCTCAGCCGTTGGATGACCAACGGCTGATCTGAGCCGTTGCCCGCAGGATTTCAAGGACTCTCCTCAAGGAGAGGATCCTTACTCAGGTATTGGGATCACTATTTCGGAACATGTCTAGAATTTATGTAAAGAAGGATGTGACAATGTACTGGGTTGTTTGATAACGGATTATTTCAATATTTTTTTTATTTATTTATAAAAATATGTGTAATTATAAGATTGTGTAAAATATTATCTAATCTAATAAAATCGCATTGATTTGAATTAATCTGTGCTATTCTATCTATTAACTATGAATTAAATTTTAAAATTTATAATCCGTTTTTGAAATGTTTCCGCTTCGCTATGGTTAATACATATATATTTTTTGGCCTATAATGAAATATCAAAGTAAAAATGAGTGTGAAAAAAATTTAAGATGTGAAATTTATCATAAATTAATAGTTATATATAAAAATTATTATATAAAACTAGGTTGTGTAATATATATGAAAAATATTACGCAAATTAGTATTATGTATATTATGCAAATGTTTGATAATTTGATTAAGAATATTTTTCAATCCGTCAATTCGCCCCAAACTGCGATTTGGTTATTTGCCAATTTATCATTTGGTTTATAATTTTTACTTTCAAACTGCCCAAACTGCATCTTGCACATTCCTAAGAACGTGATAGAGAGATGATGTGACATAAATAAGATAAAAAAACAAAAAATATATTGTTTTAGGAAGTTGACAAACAAACCCTCAATATTAAAAAAAGAAAAAAAAATCATAAAACAATTAAAGAAGCTTACAGTTTAAGATTTTGGGTTTCTTCCATACCATTGTGGGTGTATCTCATCCTCATCTCCAATTTCTAGCGATATCTGAAATACGGCTGAGGTAGTGGCGGAGTTGGATAGCAGCGATAGGGATGATATCGATGGGGATGGCGGGCTTTCAAACAGATCTTGCTTTGCAGACTACATCTTTGGGAAGATTGGTGGTCTTCCCTAGATCGTAACTAGTTTTTTTGGCAAATTTATTATTATTATTATTATTATTATTATTATTATTATTATTATTATTATTTTGTTTGTTTTCTTTACTTTTGTTGTATGGTTTGTATGGCCCTTTGTGGTCTTGTTCTTTATGTTGTTCGTTTTTAATATAAATATTTTTCATGTTCTGAAAAGCAACTATTTGAATGCAGTTTTTGTTTTTTAAACTAAAATAGTTAATAAAAACTAAATAAGTTAAAATATCTAATAAAACAAAATGTTACATTTAAATCGTAATCATTTTACTTTTTCTCTCACAACCATCAAATCAACTATAAAAAATCAATTATCATCTGAAACACAATTTTTTTAACCAGATCAAAATAGTCAAAAAAAAAAATAATAATTAAAAAGCTAATTAAAATAGCCAAGGTCCCAAATGAGCCAAGTGTTAATTGACAAGGAATTTTACTGTGATTTTGAAGAATAGAAGGAAGCTTAGACCTCTTTTGACATCTAAAAAAGTCAGTTTATTGTCTTATTTGGATTATATCAACTCTTTTATACGTTTTTTTGTTTAAAAAAAAAAAAAAATCAACTTATAAACTATATTCAAAACAACCTTAATGTTATTTCAAGATAATTGAGAAGGTCTTAGTATAATTTATCTTTTTTTTTTTTTTAAGGGAAATAGTATAGTTCACCTTTCAAAGGGCGCGTACGATATACACATTATAACTAAAGAAAAAAATAACATAATTTTATACTTTTTGAATCATAATTAAAAAAAATTATTATAACTAAACACAATATGAGATATAATTAAAGTGTGCATGAGTCATAAATAAAGAACAAAATTAATCATGACTTTAAAAAATGATATAATTTAAAAGGTACATGGTACACTTTTTTTAAAATTGTGTATCTTAAATTTATTTATTTCTTTTGTATTTTATTTATTTATTTTAATTCATTCGATGCCGCGAGAATCGTGATGCACCCTTTATTTCATATAAAGTTTTTTTTTTTTTTCCTCTCTTTTGGATTAATGACATTGTGCTTGACAATACTTTTTGTATATTGTAATGATCGTACTTCATTTTGTTTCTTTATGGGTCCTGTTTAGTAGAGTTGTGAGAAAGTGTTTATAACTTATGCCTAAACATATTATAACTTATAACTATGAACATAAGCTGATTTCTGACTTATAAATTAAGTATCTCCTGTCCTACTCAAAGAATAAGTTGATTTCTGACTTCCAAAAAGTTATAAGCTATAAGCTAAACTAAACATATCAAAATAGCTTAAATTAAACTGAAAGCTGAAATAAACAGCTTTTAAACTGCACCAAACAGGCACATGGTATTGCCGTCATTAGGGCGACCAAGAGGAATGTTATAAGTTTTAAATTTTTATTAAATAAATAATTGAATATTTTATATAAGTGTGAGATTTATAAAAGTGTGGATCTTATATTCATGCACGATATTTAGGGACAGTTTCATAACAAGCTAAAAAAGTTAATTTTTTGGCTTTTTAATTTTTTTGATTAAAAAAATCAACTTTTTTAGCTAAAAATGTCAATTTTTTTTTGTCAAAAAAATATATAAAAAGTCAAAAAAATTAAAAATTAACTTTTTATCAATTTCTCAAAACACCACTTAATAATTTGTTTAATATAAAATTTAATATTTCTAACATTATTCAAATATATATATACATAAGACTTTGTGCTATAATAAAGTAAATAAAATATAATTGTCACTATCAAGTAGACGAAGTTTCAAAATTTCATTACACATCATATCTGAGACATAATAATGAGATTTAATTGTCACTGTGAAGTAATCAAGTTTCAAAATTTCATTAGACATCAAATCTGAAATCGTCTCAAAATAATAATTATTTGTGAAGATTCTGGGCTTGTTTGGTTTGTTTTGGGGAGATTTATTTTTGAAAAAAATTTTGGGGAGAGAGTTTAAAAATTTTTTTAGTTTGTTTGGTTGTATATTTTGGGAGAGTTATTTTTTTGGGAGTTTGGGATGATTTGATATTTTGGGAGAATTTGAGTAGATGTGTGTGAGAGAAAAAGTGATTGAGAAGGAGAGAGGAGAGAGAAAAAGTGATTGATTGATGTATAAAAGAGATAAAGTGATTTTGAAATTTTTTTGAGAAAAACTCAAACCAAACCATTTTTTAGAATTTTTTTTTTAAAAAATTCATCTCCCAAATACAAACCAAACATACTCTCTAACTTTTTTGAGTAGTATTGCACGTCTTTCTATAATAAATAAAAAAATTAATTCATAAACTGTATTCAAAACAACCTTAGTGTTATTTCAAGGTAATAAAGAGGTGTTAATGTAATTTTTCTTTTTTTTCTTTTTTTCTTTTTTTTTTTTTTTTTTAAGAAAAGTAGTATAGTGTATATCATATGCATCTTATAATTTAAGAAGAAAGTATTATAATTTTATATTTTTTGAGTCATAACTAAAAAAAGTGTTATAACTAAACACAACATGTGATATAACTAAATAATTTATGAGTCATAATTAAAATAATGTCATAATTAAAAAATAAAATTAATTATAATTTTAAAAAATAAAATAATTAAAAATATATATAATACACTATTTTTAAAAACAGCTCCGATATGGAGCTCGAAATTCAGAGGCACTAATGCTCTGAATTTCTATATCAGGTAAAAAAAATAAAAAAAAAATAAAGTTACCAAAACAAAAAATTAGTGTCATTAGTGCTCAACAAATTAGTGTTACAAATCATTTTTCTTTTAAAAATATGTATCTTAAATATATATATATATATATTAATTCATTCGGTCCGCAAAAGACTTGTGATGCACCGTTTATTTTAATATAATGATTGTTTTTTCTCTTTTGAATTAACGAAATTGTGATTGACAGTACATTTTGTCGTAATGGCCGCATTTCATTTTGTTCCTTCATGATATTTGCGGTCATCATGGCAATGAAAAAAAATATCATAGGTTCTAAATTTTTTTATTAAATAAGTGATTAAATATCTCATATGATGGATTACATATTCATATGAGATACTTAATCATTTATTTAGGCCTCGTTTAGGGATTGATTATTTTAGTTAAAAAGTCAAAAAGTCAACTAAAATTAGTCACATCACCTCTCTATTTTTCTGTACATCTTTTCGTAAAAAATCAAAAAGTTACTAAAATAGTCTGTTCCCAAACGAGGCCTTAGTAAAAAAAATTGATATCCTTAATATTAACTGCACGTGAATATACATAAGATTTTTCTAAATATTTTTTTGTAAAAAATTTAAAAAATATTAAAATAATTTATTCTCAAACGAGACCTAAAATAAACAAAAAGCTAGGCATGAATATACATAAGATTTTGGCTCATTTTAGAAAATGGATTAAAAGTCACTTCTCAACTTTTAATCTACTTTTCTCTCATAATAAAGTCAAAAAAAATCAAAAAATAATTTTTAACTATATTTTCAAAACACCCTTTTGTACTGTAATAAACATGCATGAGACTTTGTGCTATAATGAAGTAAACAAAAAGCCATGCTTGATGTACACAAGACTATGTGCTATAATAAAGTATACAAACAGGACGATAAAGGCATGTCATTTGTCACTAAAAGCCAGGCATGAATATACATAAGACTTTGTGCTATGAAAAATAATTGGGAATTCTAATAAAAGAATTTTAATAAGTTTTTATAGGTATGGATTTTATTGTGATGTGATATTTTAGTCCTAATTTTATTTTTTTATATTTTTATTATTTCTTATCACATCATTAAAATTCAGTTAAAATTATAAAATTAAGAGAAATGTATCATTGTTCCTATGCTATAATGAGTAAACAAATTGTACGATAAAGACATGTAATTTGTCAGTTTCAAGTGGACAAAAGTTTCCAAATTTGACATCATATCTGAAAACGACCATGATTGACGATATTGATCATCCCTACTATTTAAAAAATTGAAAAATTAGTTAGTAATAGATTACAATAATCTTTCTCTGTCAATCCTCAGTATATAAATGAGAGTTTCACTTCAAGCAGACATCACTGAGCTAAGTGAGCTGACAAGGTTCTCTCTCCGTCACAAAGCACACTGGTGAGTAGTAGATTACAATCATTTTTCTGTGTCAATCCTCTTTCTTCTACATTCTGTAACTTTCTTCAACTTTCATTTCTTTTCACAAACCAAAAAAAAAAATTGGGATTGTTTGGTTCAATTTGTCATAGTTATTCATAGTTTTTTATTTTTTAAAAAATTTGTGTTATATTATTAATGTAAATTTTGTTTATAATTTATTATGTATAAATAATTTAAATTGATTATCTGAAAACTAAAAGATGAATACTTTTAAATTCTATTTTTTTATTATTAACATCTAACTTATAATAAATTGTATCAAACATGTCCAATGTCTATTGCTTATTTTTGTGTTAATTCATCTTCATATTCATCTTCTTCTTATTCTTATTATTATTAAATTTCTTTAGACAGTGGAGAATGGACTTTCCATGTTTTATTGTATATCTAAATTGTTTTGGTAGTTTGCTGAATGAGAGTTATGGGTTGATTTTGAAAAGTAATTGCAATTATTGTTGCATATTTATTTATTGAATAAACAATATGGTTATCTTTGAAAGTCAAAATTGTACAATAAAATTTTTAAAACAAAAATTGTTCTGAATTGTGTACTTTGTATAATAAAATAAATTTCACATATGTAATTTTTTTAGGTCAGGGACAATAAATGGATCGGCTATGCTTTGAAAAGAACCTCTCTCCTACAGATGCTAAGAGCTATTTGGAGATATCGAAGAGGGCACTTCACTTACCTAATTTGAAGCTACAAAATGAGGACACCACCATGTATGTAAGGGATCAAAATGGATGTCTTTGGGAGTTTGAAGCACCAGAGAAGCCAAGTTCTGGTAGACGTACCTTGAGAGGTGAATGGCCTAAATTTGCAAGAACTTATGGTTTGAAGCCTACTGACACTGTGAGATTGTATCAAACATATCCCGATACAACTCTTTATCATATCGAATTTGAAAAGACGACTTTGTCACTCTTTTGAGTGTATAATCATATTAGCACTTATGTACCAGATCTTTACTGTGCTACTCTTTGGTTGATTGTTCAAATCCGCAATAGTATTGCAGTAAATTATATATGTGTGTGTATTTTTATTATACGTGGAGTTTTTTTTTTTTTTTGCTGAGTTATGTACTCATGTCAGTGTTAGAAGGTTACATATTCAAGTCTTCCTATATTTCAGTTGTATCAAGAAATATATATATATATATTGAACATGTTCTGATGCTCATGTATTTTAGTTTGTCTTATGTTCTTTTTGTTTCTTTTATTTTGTGGGACCAATACCTCTTTAGATATGTAAAAGTCAAGGAAAAATATTATGCATCATTGCATTTACTTCACTCTCTTACTTCGTTTTGTATGTTTATTCATATAATAAATGTTACATGTATATATATGTGGAACTCATCATATTCTTTTTTTTTTTTTATCGGCAAAAAAGGAACTTTATTGATAGAATAAACAAGTACAAGGTACAACACAAATTACATCAATAAAGAAAAAAAAAGTACAAAAGCATCACAATGAACTAAATGATCCCAACTAGGTTGGCACCACAAAGCTTATCCTATTATTTGCTAGTACCCTTAAGTTGGTGATAGACCAACGAAAAGAGAACAAACCATAGTAACATCAGAACAGCCACCCAATTCAGACCATCAGCCAAACATTTGAAATAAAATGACCAACTAACCAAACCTAGCTCCTAAGCATAACAGATCAGCAAAATAATACCTCAGCAGATCAGCAGCTTTGATCACAGGCCAACCCCCTAGAAATTCAGCCTTCTCCAAACAGCATATCAGATCAGCATATCCCTTTGCTGCCCACTAGAATAGATACAGCATTACACTAGCAGCCCTTTACATAGTCTGATGCTCAGCACAGCAGCTCACCAGCAGAATCTAACCAATAGCAACCATTAAGATTCCAACAGAAGCAAACCAGAATAGAACACCCCATAGCAGCAACAGCCACAGATAGAAGCAAACCAGAACAAAACAGTCCAGAACATCCCAAAGAAGTGCCCATAGAACCTGAATGACAGCCCAAGCATATTTGTATAACTGTATGGCAGTCCAAGCATATCTGTGTGACAGCCCAAACAACAAAGTAGAACCTGAACCAATAACCCCACAAGAGCCAGCAGCCTACCAGTTGATAGCAGAGCAAACCTAATGTGCAAGAGCCTAAACAGATAGAACCTAATGTACAACAGCCAGGATAGTTCTTGAATTTGAAGAAAAATAGAGCTGAGTGCCTTGTATTATTCTACTGCTGAGCAGTCCAAGCACAACTGTAACGCAGCCCCATCAACAAACAAGCTAGCAGCCTAGAGATCACTCTAACTATACTGAGCTCACAGAGATCACTAGATAATCTGAGCCAACCATACCATCAGGAAATGGCTACAACCTTAAGAACACACCACTACACCACAAGCACTAACACTGCAGTCCTACATCTTAGTCCACCACTGAGCCTCACAAACCAACAGGGCAGAATCTGCACCTGGACCTACAGGACCAGCAACAAGCCAAAGTTGACAGACAGATACACACTCCAGCAGAGCAAACCAGGGCCAAGACTCAACAGAACAAAAGCTGCACAGTAAACTAGGTCCAAGACTCAACTCCTATGTCTAATACAATATTGGACCTGTTGCAAGTAAAAGACTATCGCATTAACAGAGAACTCCACTTTAGCTGGGGAAGATTTGACCCACAAAGCTATTCTTACTTTGACCAACTCACAGAGATCTTCAAAATTTGGCCGCAACCCATTAAACACACAGTCGTTTCTATGCTTCCATATGGACCAAAGAACAGCCAAAGGTACAACCTTCTATAGCTGTTTCTCAATCTTATTCATCTTACAGAATGACCACCACTGCAACAATCCTTCCACCGAGTTTGGTATAACCCACTGTACACCCCTGTAGACGTCCCCGAACGTCCCAGGAGGGAATCCCGTTTTGTTCATTGGGCTCACTACAGTTCAGGACTCAACGTTATGGTCTTATATCTAATCTCATAGAGTGCAATGCAAGATCAATGAATCATCAAAGAGTCCAAATCCGGCAAATCATTTTTGAAAATTTGATTTTTAGAAAGAAGTGGCAAACATTGACTGCTTTGCCAGATACAGAGTCGCCACCTAAATATTTATTTTGGGAGAATTTAGGAAACCCTGACTCGTTGCCTAAGGCCACGTGTCCGTCATCACCAAAGTTGCCTCGGCTCAGGAACTTGGGTACGATTGGGGACGGTCACTTCGTGAGCACTCCCGCTCGCTCGATCAAAGATCGGCCTCTACTAACCATGATATCGAGTTTTGAAAACAATATGAGCTCTTATTCCGGTTATTAGCCTAGAATTACTATGTGATGTACATAGCATATAAGTATAGACTGGGTTGCCTAATTTGGAACAAATCATCGCATATCCATTTGTTTTGAAAATGGATTGAAGTTTGCTACTCGCAAGTAGGCTAAAACATGGGTTTCGACGAATTATTCCAACTCAAGCAACCCAACCTTCACCCACAGGCATTCAGGTAGTTATATCACATAAGCACATAGCCTCATGGTAAGCATGCTATCATGACAGTCACTCACACGCATGCAAGGATGCTAAAGCATAAATACTCACCGAGTACTCCAAGTCAAAGAAAGAAGCCAATTAGAAATCATGCATGAATCCTAACTATGCTGAAATGCCTAATGCAACACATGCAAAAGTGCAACTGAGATAGGCTCGACTATTCTAAGATGGCATATGAAATGCAACAACTGATACACGTATTCAACTCAGAATTGAAATACAATGCAGTTAGTATGATGCACCGAGCCAGGTGCATGCAAGACAGGTGAATGGATGCAAACATGCGAGCATAAGTATGCTAATTGAAACATGCCCTAAAACTAACCATCATAAGCTGGTAAATAAAAGGGAGAAAGACGTGGGGTTGGAAGACATGCATCACACACACGCAAACTTATTACAACATTGTCCTCTCGCAGAGGGTCCGAATAAATATTACACAACCAAAATGAATAACTAATTATTACACAACACTAGCTAATTAACAAATTAACTAAGACAGCGAGTAAACTAGCATGCAATGCTACATAAAGTAGACTGCCTCAGCTCGGTTTTGAATGATAAGGAATGCATACATGCGCAAGTCGCCTTGTCGGGAAATCCATCGCGATGTCCCGATTTGCCTCTGTTTACAATTGACCCCAGAACACTGTACACAACTCCATGGAAACTTGTAGGGATATTGCTGACTAGTTTTTGCTGTTGGCTTCCGGTTTGCTACAACAGAGAGCAAGAAAGGGGCATGACAAAGTGTTTTCAACCTATGTAGGCACAATCACTCTCCCCGTCATTGCATGAGCTCTAGGGAGTGTAGCCCTCGATCCTCGTGCCACCAATCATGCATCTCAATGCATGATGGCCGAGGAGTCGAATTGCACGACTCAATGTGAAATGAATGCACAAATGGACATCTAAAGCCAACAAATCTATCATGAATAGTCAACAATGTCGGCGACCGGGATAATTGAAGCACGTTTTGTCACTTTGAGTACGAAACGTCCCTCGTTTTCCGTGTTTGGACTAAACCCTACTCCAAACACTATGCAACAACTAGAATGGCATGGCATGCGAACACAATGCAACAACTAGCATGCAATCCTAAACGAAATGCAACTAAGACACGCAAACATGCAAGGAGTGATATGCAAAGGTGCAACTAGCATGCGCAATGCTATGAACTATCAAGGGCATACTCAATGCACATGACATAATATGGCATACACGATATAAGATGGACTTAAACCAATATGAGTGGACCTCAGCCACACTCAAATCAGTAGCCAAACATGATGAAATGAAGCAACAACACTCATGCAAACATGCCCAAATGCAAGGGACCAAAATTAAGGCACCAAGTGCAGCTCTACCAAGGCATGGCAAGCATGTAATATAGCATACAACAACACATTTTCCAGCTCTGAAAGGACATAGAAAAGGGTCCCGAATCATGCAAACACCTCACATAATGCATGCTAGGTGGCCCGAATTCCGAAACTAGTGAAGTAGATTACACTAGAGGTATGCAAAGCGATGCTCAAATGACCAAACCACCCCCAAAAAGTCCCTATGCAGACCAAAACAGTAGCAAATATGGACTAAAATGGTGGCTCAAAAGGCATTGAAATGAAGCTCATGCAATGGTCCGAAAATGAGGCAAACAGGCACAACTCTCAAATGCACTTAAGGAGTGGAAAACATGGAAACATGGCACAAGTATGAGGTCTAAAATAACACACACAATGATGCCAAGACATGCAAACACCTCTATTCAAGCATGCAAGAGGCTACAAAACTCAAGGCTAGGCATGGATATTGAACTACAACCATGCATAGCATGCATCATTTGACCATGAGGCACAAAAACAAAGCTAAGGTAGTCCAAAATATGCACAAAATCAGGTTAAGGCATGGCCAAAAAGTGCTAGAATCAAGGGCCAAAACAACATGCAATACAAGCTAGTGAAGAGGATTTACACTACAAGTATATTAAGCATTCAGGAGGCCACTAAACCAGAAAAATTCAGAGGTATGACATGCCAAAATAAAGCCCAAAAACTCATTGAAACATGGTCTATGCATGCAAGAATGAGATGCTCTTTTGATAGGCCATGAAGAGGGTTGTTCTACACATGCAAGAGGGACACCTAATATGACAAAATCACCTCTGGATAGAGGTTATGAAGGCCCTAAAACTCACTGAAAAGGGCCTGAAATGAGGCTAGGAAGCATGCAAGTATAGGCTCCTTTGTTAGGCCAAATATGCTAGAAAACAAAATAAGGGGTGAGAGGGTCACCCCTCTCTAATTTTGGCTCTCAAAAATACATAATAACTACTAAAACTCCACTGGATTTCAGTGGTCAAAAGGGCCAACAAAGCTTAACACAAAGGCCCTAATGCATGGCTCAAAACAAGGTGAAATGAAGCATGCAAGGGGGTAGATGACCCCCAACAAAAAAATGATCTTCAACAAACATGTTAAGGACCTCAAAATAAGACTTTTTTCAGTTTATGACAAATCCCAAATATGCTTGAAAATATAGTTAAAGGATGAAGCAAAACAATGCTTAAAAGAGGAAAAGAAGTGTTACCCTTGAAGCCAAGAACTCCAGCAGCTTCTGGACCAAAAATGCAAACCTTCAACCTTTGAAAATGGCCTCCAAGATGCTTAGAGTGATGGTGGAGGGGTTAGGATAGGAGGTGGTATGCAATTGGCCAAGAACAAGGGACTTTGGAGCTTGAAATAGAGAGATAGAGAGGGGTGTATGTAAATGCCTTAACAATTTTCTTCAACATTTGCTAATGAGGGAGAGGGTCTCTCTTATAGAGGAACAAAGGTCCAAGCTTCCTCAAGAAGCTAGTGCAAAGGTCCAAGCTTCTTGAGGAAGCTAGAGCAAAAAGGGTCAAGCTTCTTCAAGAAGCTAAAAAGGGTTCAAGCTTCTCTTGGAAGCTTAGAGCAAAGGGCCAAGCTTCTTTAAGAAGCCAAAACAAGGTTGCCAATGCAGTCTGTGCCTTCCAGCAGGCATAGCTGGCACACACTCACAGAGACAGAATTGAGGGAAGCTGACCGACCAGTTCAGGTGGTTGGCCGACCACTTGCCCTGGTCGGCCGACCAGGTCAAAAAGGTCAGGTGGTCGGCAGCCTTAAATGGTGGTCTCCCAATGAAATGCAAGCAGGTAGTATGGTGGGAGACCCACAAATGTGGCTCAAAAACCAAGGAGACTAGTTTCCTGACAAGAAAACCGGCCGGCGGGAGAGAAGGTGGTCTCCAAGAGAAAAGGTGGTCTCCCACCCTTATACCACCTTCCAAACAATGAAAATAGGGTCCATGCCAAAAATGAACCAAGACGGATGCAAAACGAGGGTTTGGGGGCCAAAACGCACAGCCGGGTGCCCCGAAAACTGGCTGTTAAGCATCGAAAGTGGCGCGCGACCACGAAGGTGGTCTCCCTGGCCACAGTGTCCCTCTAGAGGGAGGAAACAAGGTGTGTGCCAAAAACCGAAGCCAACGGAGAAAGTTAAGCGGTCCCGAACCGAGGCGCACGGCCGACGGCTCCGAAAATCAAAAATTGGTCTCCAAACCGGAACAGTGGCCTACGACCACGAAAAGTAGCCTCCGGCCACTGAGAGATGGTCTATGAGACCTCTCCCTCCCTTCAGGAAGAGAAAACAAAACCTGATTCGCAAACCGAGGCAAAGCACAAAAGAGTCCCGAAGTCCGGAGGCAAAGCTCTCAGCCGAGACTCCGTAACCTCAGAACGAGCACAACATGCGCAATCACCGAGCGCTCAATCGATGATGTCTGAGTCTTAAGGTCGGTCAAAAATGGGGTGTCTACAACCCCACCATTTCATAATATGAGAACATAGCAGCCAAACAAAAGGACAAAAAAGCAAGATATGGTAGACTGTTTCCACCTCATCATGACAGAAAGCACAACCCACATTAGCATTCACATCTAAGATCCCTATTCTCTGCAGGAAACTTGATGTTTTCACCTTACCTTGCCATGCCAACCACCCAAAGCATTTTACTTTAGGTGGAGCACAGTTATGCCAAACTGCCTCTGCCGTATTCCTAACAGGCCCCAAGAGAAGTTCACATCTTTTGTACGCTGATGCAACAGAGAACAACCCAGTTGGATCAGCCTTCCACTTCCATATATCTGGACTTGAGACCCGAATGGCTGGTACAGATCTAATTAAGGTATATAACCTACATACCTCCTCTTCCTCCCAGGCCAATAAAGGCCTCCTAAATTCCAGATTCTAGTCCTGCAGCCCTCCTCTTCTGGTATAAAATTCAGAAACTGTTCCATACTTATCGGTGGATAGAGAGAATAATCTAGGAAATTTCGTCTTAAGACACAATTTCTCGGACCATTTATCTAACCAGAATTGAGCTCTCCTACCATTTTCGAACTGAATGACAGCGTTATCTAGATAGAAATTGAGAAATTCAGGCTAAGATCTAACTGCATTAATTATATCAGACCAAATTTTTGAAACTCTAATATTTCCTTCCATATATGGCAGCCATCTTCCACCCCCGATATTATACTTTGAACATATAACATCCTTCCACAAAGTGTGTTTTTCTGCCCCAAACCTCCACCACCATTTCATCAAGAGGCACTTATTCATATCTGCCGATCTTCTAAGTCCCAAACCTCCCAAATTTTTACTCTTGGTAATGGCTTCCCAAGAGTAATATTCAACTTATCATGTTACTTTAGAAGCCACATAAAAAGTATACAACTTTAATAAAATAACTAGTTTGCTACCTGTGCTTTACACGGGTTAGTTTTAAAATTTAATTTCATATAAATTTGATTTTTTAGTAGTCAAGCAAAAATTGGTTGTTCATGTCGTATATGCAAAAACTCAAAGCAATACGAACTCAAAGGCCGTATTTGTTACAAATTTATGAATGAATTAATTTTCAAAATGCATTCAAATAAGAAGTGTACATCAATCTGTTACATGTACATATATGAATCTATCCCAATAGAAACTCAAAACAACAAATTTACTTATTGTTGGACACAAACCAATATGAAAAAATACATTGATAAAAAATAAAATTGTTACAAATTACTCTAATTGAAAAGCATAAGGTAAGGCCCTTTTTATTGTTTTTCTCTTTTATTTTTCTTTTCATTTTTATCATTTTTGACATGTGAGGGAATGATTGAAAACACAATCTTTTGTAACACTTAATTTTTTTTTTTTTTTAAAAAAAAAAATTTTGTAAGAGTTTTTTTGAAACAGATCCACAAATCTATTTTAGGCAATATTTTGTTTTTATTTATTTTTTAAAAAATGGAAGACAATATTCGAAAATCATACCAAATCAGTCAATTTTTTGAACTCATATTTGAATTGAAAATATAGTCTCTCAATTATTTTTCTATTTTTTCCTTGAAGTTAGCATCATGCTTATTTTAAAAATTTCCAAGCTACAATTATCTCATAACACACACAAAAAAAATTCAAAAAATTCACTATAGATATCCTTAAAATTCTATATATATATATAGCTTATGGTACTTTGTAAAATATAAGAAGATTATCATCAATATATATACATATACATGCGTATATATATATATATATTTATGAAGTCGATGTAAAATGGATGAGGAAGTAGACTCAATCGTATTTACTTGAATAGTAAATGATTCATAAACAATGACTAATGAAACCCAAAAAAAAAAAAACAAAACAAAAAAACAAAAAAACAAAAAAGGAAAACTTAAAAAATTATTTAAACTTGGATATGTGTATACAAAGCATGGAAGACAGAGAAATTAGCTAACATTCATCAAAATAGTTGCAATAGTGGAGAGAGCTATAGTTGAGAAGATGATTCATTATTCATTTTCCCCACTCCCATTAAATGAAAATATGATTCATAAACAATGAGTAATGCAACAAAATAAAAGAAAATAAAAGAAAGAAAAACTAAAAAAATTATATAAAATTGTAGATATGTATACAAAGCATGAGAGAGAGAAAGAGAAATTAGCTAATATTCATCTTAATAGTTGCAATTATGGAGAGAACTATAGTTGAGAAATGTCAGATGTGTGTAATATCTATAAAATAAGACAAGAAGGGTTTTGAAAATTTCCTACACACATTTGTCTTACTAAGACATTTGGACGGCTCAGATCTGTTCAAATTACAAAACAACGGTTGTGATTTCCCGCTTCTCTCTCTTACTTTTTCCTTTTCTCACCCACCCTCCTATGATCTCATGAATAATCCCATAAATGATCTTATAATCACACCATCCTCATTTTCTTTTTATTTTTTTAATTTTCACCACTTTTTTAATTTTCCTCCCTATTTATTTAATTTTTTTCTCCTTTTTGTTCACTTATTTTTATTTACACCGTGCCTTTAGGCACGGGTATACACTAGTATTATATAAGAGAGAAGGAAAGATCATTCATCTCCTATGTGAGAGATACTATTTATTTTTCTCATTCTCATTAAACGAAAATATGAAGAAAAACAATGAAGGAAAATAAAAAGACAATAAAGAGAAAGTTAACATGTAATGCCCCAAAATAAATATGATGAACCCATCTCATAAGCAGAAGTAAAATTGGAACAACATACATTCATTCATCAGAGTGAATATACAAAAGGTGACACGTGAAATAAATATTCATAAATAGCTCATCCTGAATCTACAATATGTGTTACAAGTATTAAAAAGAAATGAAGGCTAAATAGATATTCATATGCCCTAAAGGCATCTTTCCAAGTCACTACTTGGTTACAACAAAAATGAGTCTCACTTAACACAATTTAAAGCCCTTGGCTATACAAAATAAATACAACAAAAAAGAAGCTTTTAGTTCTGATTCCTCCCAAGTTATTGCCTTGGCAGAGGCATATCACCAACACTCGAAAATAATTTTCCCAAATAGGGTCAACCAAAACCCAGTAGAAACAATCCATCACAATATATGAATCTTAACAAAGATATAATTATGAAGTGCATATGCAATGCATGTGATTTAAAATCATTTACAACTCTTTTTCCAAAACCATACTGTACCAAACCTCATATCTCAATTCATTAATCATGTCCATTTCATTCAATTAACCAAACTGAGTGTACTACTCAGTGGATCTCTAAACAATATAGTTATTATACGAACACATCCATTTTTCCATTTTACAAAAGTTTCATCCGTGGGAATCGGCACCCATGTATGTACGCTGTTTTCGGGAATTTCACCTTGAACACACAGACCAACTTAATTTACTAGAGTCCATTCCTTTTGTTCTCTCAAACATGGAGTAAATCCCATTTCTCCTCTCAAACATCATACATATACAATGTATTAAAATACATCCATGTTCAATGACAACCGATAGGAGATTAGTTTCAATTCACCTAATCTCCATGCAATTTCTACAACAATTATAGCTATCCTCTACCGATAGCTCAAAATAAATATTTCTAAACAAACATGTAATTTCCACGACAGATAAATGATCTAAATTTCCACGACAGATAAATGATCTAAATTTCCATAGATAAGAGGTAATACATATCTAATTCCACCCAGGGACGGATCCAGGATTATGACTTTGAGGGGGCCAAAGTACGTTTAACCTCTAACCAATAAAATTTGAAGTCCAATACCAATTTCTACTAACATGAAGAAATCAATAATGTTATGATAAAATATTGAATTATATATTCCTTGTCAACATAGTTGAGTACCAAAAGATGATCATACAATTGAGAATATTTTTTTGCCCATATTCGCTTACAAAAAGTAGTAACTATTTCTAAATGCATTTATTTACTAAAATTAGGCATCTTCAATTGAGCTCGATGCTCTTTCATAATATCAAAAGCATGGATGATAGAGTCTACATCAAACTCTCGAGCAATGTCTTTTTCAATGTACGTAATCAAGTAACTAGCCAGAAAACCATCTTCCATCCTATTGCGCAATTTAGACTTAACGAGTTTCATAGCTGAAAATGCATGTTCCGATAAAGCAATTGAAACAGGTAAAGTCAACACAAGACGGATCAATCTATCAATAAGATGATAACTTGTCGACTTTTTTATTTTTGCCAACATTTGACACAACTCAAAAATGGTTGACAGCTTTTGAAACTCGGGAAGTATAGAAATATCAAGCTTATAGTTTTTCAACTGATACTTCAAATGCAATTTTTCTTGCTCGGAGAAATCCATGAGATAAAATTTATTTGCAAGTTTGCAAATATCCTCAATGTTGAATGATCTATAACCATCCCTAGGATCCAAAAGCTGAGGTAAGAACAAGCAATTCCATTACATCTTCCTTAAACCTATTGTTTAATTCTTGTAACTAGGAATCAACTGTAACAATAAAAATATCAACTCGAAAATGATGTTCCATGGTGAGCTGATCTCTTTCAGAACGAGACCAACCTCAACCTCCTTTATAAGGACAACTCATATCAGGAATCTGTATACCATGATCATTAGAAAATAATTTAATTTTCTCTAACAATGGAACCCATCCATCTTCTCTAAATTTTTGAATAAGTATCTTTGTTTTCGACACCAAATGCATTGCATTTAATATATCTTGAGATTCACTTTGCAAAGCTTGGCAAAGATCATTAGTAATCTCCATGATATCCCTCATAAGATGTAAGATGAAGACAAACTCAAAAGATGTAGTGGAATCATAAACTCCATTTGCCTCAACTCATTGATTCGATTTGCTTCCATCATTAATTATATTTCTTAGGACTGCACAAGTAGCACTGAACATGTTTATCAAACTACAAATGGAACCTAAAGGAGAACCCCATCGAGTATCTCCAGCCCGTTTCAATGTTCCAATCTGATTTTTTCCTTTACCAGTCTCGAATTCATCATCAATGGCAAGCTTTTCAGCAATATCTGCAGCCTGAGCAGCTCTTAGGCTAGGTTTGGCATGTTCTAAATAAGCCAAAAAGTCAAAAAGTCACTATCTTATTTAAGTCACATCATCCTATTTAAATCACATCACCTCTCTAACACATCACATCAAACCCAACCCAAACCCAACCCAAATCCACCAATAAGTCAAAAAGTGCACTTTTTTAGGACACCCCAAACCAACCCTTAATTGATCATGTCTTTTGCAAGATGAGCCAACTATATTAATTACTTGAGTCAAGTAATAGAAAAATTGATTGATAGATATAACCTGTTTAGATGCTCCTACTAAAGCCAATTGGAGCCGATGAGCAAAGTAATGAACAAAATATGCGAATGGACACTCAGCATAAAATAGAGCCTGCAACCCAGTCCATTCTCCAGACATGTTACTGGCACCATCATATCCCTGACCATGAATATTTTGCACACTAAGGTTATGACGAGAAAGGACAATACAAATTTCTTCTTTCAAAGTTACTGACGTAGTATCTAACACATGAACTATGTCAAAGAAACGCTCTTTTATAAAACCATATTTATCAACAAATCTCAAAACAATTGCCATTTGCTCTCTTTTCGATTCATCTTCAGATTCATCAAGTAGAATGCAAAAATTCCCGTCATTAATCTCCTCATGAATGAATTTTTGTATCTTATCAGAGAAAATACTAAGAATCTGCTTTTGAATCCCATGGGAATGATAGGAAGCATTTTGAGGAGCATTTTCCAAAACCACTGCTGCCACATCCTCATTATAAGAAGCCAAGAGCTTTATCAACTCAATAACATTTCCTCGGTTGTTAGATTCGTGGCGTTCATCACGACCTCTAGAAGCGCGGGCTTGGAATGTTAACCATTTAATCACATCTATCAAGGTCTTCAATCGCAAACGATTTCTAGCAATTTGTATGGAAGTTTGTTTTTCAACAATTGCCTCAATATGTTGCGCTTGATTTGTTAAATCACAACAACATTTGATAGTAACTCTTTGCGATGAGTTAGGATCCTTGCCCATATGCGATAACAAAGGACAATTCTTCCATTCATTGATTTTCTTCCAAGAAGAAAATCCCTCGACTGTAAAAGCACTAAATGCAGGGCGTCCAGTTGGCTTAGTAAAAAGAAAACATAGAAGGCAAAACGCACGATTTTTTGTTGGAGAGTATTCCAACCAATCAGGAAATAACTTGTACCAAGAATCTAAAAACCGATGCCCATTCTTATCAATTTCAAAAGGTTGATTGTTTAGAGCCTTGGGTTAATATGGCCCGGATTTGATATAAACACGTTGTAGACCGCCCCGAACTCGCTTCGCACGCGAGGGCACGAATTGGGTTCTTAGCTACTACACTTCGGACTCCTATCACGGTTCTGAATCTAATCTCAGAAAGTGCAATGTAAGATTGATAAATCACCAAAGAGTCCAAATCCAGCAAATCATTTTGGAAAATCGATTTTAATCAAAAAGCGCCAAACATGGATTGCTTTGCCAGATTTCAGAGTCGCCACCTAAATATTTTATTTTGGGAAATTTAGGAAACCCTGACTCGTGCCTAAGGCCATGTGTCCATCATCACCAAAGTTGCCTCGGCTCGGGAACTTGGGTACGAGGGGGGGAAGGTCATGAAATGAGCACCCCCACTCGCCCAATCAAAGGATCGGCCTCTACTAAACATGATATGTTATTTTGAAAACACATGTGTTCTTATTCTGGTTTATTAGCTAACTTTACTATGTGATGCGCACAGCATACAAGTATAGACTCAATCACGCGGATTGGAACAAAACAACTCATGTTTGTTTTTTAAAGTGGCTTGAAAGTGCTACTCGCAAGTAGGCTAAAGCGGGGATTTGCCACCCTCAAGTAGGCTTAGAAAAACATGATTTTGCCACTTTAAGTGAGCTTAAAACTCACAATCATTGAGTTGTTCCAATTCAGGCAATCAAGCCTTCATCCACAGGCATTCATACAGTTTATCAAATAAGCACATAGCCTCATGGCAAGCATGCTATCATGGCAACACTCACACTAATGCAAGGATGCTAAAGCATAAACACTTATATTGTACTCCGAGCCCAAATAGAAAACCAGTTAGAAATATGCATGAATCCTAATTATGTTAAATGCCTAATGTAACACATGCAAAATGCAACTAAATAGGCTCGGCTATCTAATCATGGCATATGAATGCAACACTTGATACATGTATTCAAATAGTAATTGAAATACAATGCAGCTTGAATGATGCGCCGAGCCTGGTGCATGCAATATGAATGAATGATGCACGCATACAAAGCATAAGTATGCTAATTGAAACATGCCCTAAAGCTAACTATCAAAAGTTGGTAAATAAAAAGGAGAAAGACATGGGGTTGGATGACATTCATACACACACGCACACTTATTATAACATTTTCCCTCTTGACGGAGGGTCCGAATGAAAGAGAGCTAACTAGCTACGCTAATTAAGCTAACTATTACAAATCACAACTAATTAACTGATTAGTTAACTAATTACAAACACAAATGAATAGCTAAACGCATTAACTATTTAAGTATAGAATCGACGAGTTAACCATCTAAGCAGAGCAGTTAAAAGGAGCCTCGGAGTGAGGAATGCATGCATGCTCGATTGCTTCTTCTCGAAATCCCGTCGCCTTGCCACCGGTCACCTCTGTTTGCATTTGCTTTGATTCTGAACACCAAACAAATCTTCAGGTTGTTTCTACTCCAGAACCAGAAGAACTTTGAACCATCCTCAAGCTGGTGGACTGTCGGCCAATAGAGGAGGCTATAGGCCACTTAAAGTGGTCGTTTGGCCACTTCCTCTGGCCGGTCGGCCAGTTGCTTCTGCACACTTCCATTTTGCTGCAAACAGAGTTCAATAAGGGCAAAGCAAGGCATTTGCAGGGTATGTGTGTACAACCACCCACCTTATCATTTCTCAGGATCAAAGGAGTGTGGTGTTCGACTCTCGGGCCACCAACCGAGCATCGCAATGCATGATGGCTGAGAAGCCAAGTTTGTACAAGTTCATAAATGCACAAGTAACACACAAGACACAAGAGGCCTCCACCCTATCATGCACAATCAAGGGGGACGACGACTAAGAAATGAGGCACATTTCATCACTTCAAGTATGAAACGTCCCTCGTTTCTCGTGTTTAGATTAACATCAGATCCAAACACATGCAATGCATCACACATGTAAACAACATGCTTATCTATCAATGCTAGAGTGTCATGCACAAGGCTCTATCATATAAGCGATGCATGCATGGCATGTTTAGAAGCTAAGGCATCAAAGGTAGTGAAGTGTGTTATACACGAGGCATGCACTACAATGCTCAAATGGTGAAACCAACTATGGACAAACCTACACCATGCCAAAATAGAGTTATGCCATGCTAAAATAAGACCAAAAATGAGCTGAGAACAAGCCAACACATGCTAGAAAAACATGCTCACTATTTAGGCCAACAAGGCATGGAACCAAGAAGCAAGGAGGGGAGGCCACCCCCTCCTATTTTGGACCTCAAAACATGGTTTCTATCACTGAAATTCCTCTGAGTTTCAGTGGTAGAAAGACCAAACAAAGGGTGCCTCCAAGGCTTTAAAAGAAGGCACCAACCTCAAGCAAATAAGGCACACAAGAGGGTTAAACACCCCCAACACCAAAGATGCCTTAAACAACCATTTTTAACACTTTAAAACAAAGGTTTTTGTAGTTGCAAGTTAGGCCTAAAATAGCATGCAAAGAGGGCCAAATAAGCAATGAAAATAAAGCTTTAAAGGGGCTAAGGGATTACCTTTGAAGCATAGCCACAACAGCAACTTCTTAAGTCAAAAACCAACCTTTGAGCTCCAAACAAGACCTCCAAATATCTCAGCGACAAAGTAGGAGTGTTTGGAGAAGAGGTTGTGTGCAAATATGCAAAGAAAATGCAATTCTAGGCATAATAGAGCACAACAATATAGAGAGAGAAAAATCTAGGGAGAGAGTAGATATTTTGCTTCTCAAAATTTCTGAACCCTTGAAAGGGAGAGAGAGCTCCTCTTATATAGAAGAAGCAAGCATAAGCTTGCTTGATAAGCTAAAAACTTGTTTCAATCCCTCCATACACGTGTATGGAGGATGCCTTCTGTGCCCAACAGCTGGCACAGCTGGCAATAAAAATATCTACAAAAATAGAAAAATGGTCGTAGGCCACTTCAACTAGCCTACCGGCCACTTAAAGTGGCCTATAGGAGGAAAAATTGGCCTACAGCCACCAAAAGGGGCCGACAGGCCCTCCCCTCCCTCTAGGCAAGGGGTAACAAGATATGGTCCAAAAAAAAAACCAAAAAGAAGAGAGCTAAGAAGCCACAAGACAAGGCACTCAGCCGGAAACCCCGAAAACTAGCCTACGGGCCGCTACAAGTGGCCTACAAGAGGAAAAAGTAGCCTACAGCTACAAAAAAAAAAAAGAAGGCCTACAAGCCTCTCTCTCCCCCCAGGCAAAGGCACCAAGGCATGGTCCAAAAACAAGACCAAAAAGAAAAGAGTTAAGAGGTCCCAAGACAAGGCGCTCAATCGAAACCCTCGAAAACTCATAACAAGCACAAACATGCGCAATCATTACATGCACAAACGATGAAGTCTGAGTCTTAAGGGCGGTCAAAAATGCGGTGTCTACACGTCTAATATCATCATGTTCAGATACCGAGTAATCCCATATTTGTTGACGCAACCCCGGATCTCTGTGACAACCCTCACCTTTGATTAGTGCTGATCTGTGATTAAGCATGATAAGTAACTGATAAGAATGATATCCTGAATCGATTGTATGAGTGTATGTAGACACCCCATTTTTGACCGACCTTAAGACTCAGACGTCACCGGTTGAGTGCTCGGTGATGTTGCATCATGTGCTTGCTCAAGAGTTTCAGAGTCGCGGCCGTGCGCCCTGCCTCCGGACTCCCGAACCCTTTTCTCTACCTTGTCTCGGTTTGCGAACCAGGCTTGGTTTTCTCTGTTTTCTTTCCCGAGGGAAGGGAGTGGTCCTGTAGACTATCTCCCGGTGGCCGTGAGCTGCATTTCGTGGCCGTAGGCTATTCTGCCCATTTCGGAGCCCGGTTCCCGGTTTTCGGAGCCGTCAGGCCGCGTGCCTCGGCTCGGGACCGCCCAACCATCTCCGAGTTCTCCGGTTTTTGGCATGTGCCTCTGTTTTAGTGTTCCGAGGGACACTGGGGCCCCTGATGCCCACTTCGCAGCCGAACACCACTTCCGGTGCCCGGCGACCCATTTTCGGGACCCCAAACCGAGCGGTTTTGGTCCCGAGCATTCATTTTGCATCAGCCTTCTCTGGTTTTTGGCGGAGACCTCTGTTTTAATATTTCGAGGAACCCTGGGGCCCCCGATGCCCACTTCGTGGCCGTATGCCACTTTCGGTGCTCATAGCCGGTTTTCGGGACCCCAAACCGAGCGGTTTTGGTCCCGAGCATTCATTTCGCATCCATCTTCTCCGGTTTTTGGCAGGTACCTCTGTTTTGTCATTCCAGAGGACACTGGGGTCGCGGATACCCACTTCGCTGCCGAACACCACTTCCGGCACCCGCAGCCCATTTTCGGGATCCCGATTTGCTCGGTTTTGGCCCCGAACGTTCATTTCTCATTAGTTTTTGTTCAAACTTGGCAGGTACCTCTGTTTCAACATCAGGAAGATCACTGGGGGGTGGGAGGCCAGCAATTATCCCAGATAACCAGTTTCGCTCCTCCGGAGCCCATTTTGCTCACTTCCGGGCCAATGTTGAACACCTTGGGGGTATTTTCTTCCAACCAAAGTTACATATCTGTGATGAGGGGACCTGGGAGGACCCTACCAACTACTGGTCGGCCAGAAACTGTGAGTTTCATTTTTGGGCCTCTCCTTCAAGCTCTATGTTGTGACTCCTGCTTCAGTGTTGCCAATTTCCGGCCTTGGAACCTTGTTGCACACATCTAGGAGGACACTTTGGTATGGTGGTCGGCCAGAAATTGTGCCTTTCATTTTTGGGCCTCTCCTTCAAGCTCTATGTTGTGACTCCTGGTTCAGTGTTGCCAAATTCCGACCCTGGGGCCTTATTCTACACACATGGGAGGACACTCTTGTATGGTGGTCGGCCAGAAATTTTGAAGTTGATTTTTTGAGGTGGCTGGCCGGCCATAGGAGGTGGCTGGCCGGCCATGGTGGGTGGCTGGCCGGCCACCTTGAGCAAAACTACCTGGCCGGCCAGACTTCTGCTTTCCAGCCTGTTCCAGCTGTCCAGCTGCTTTTCAAAGTGTCTCCCTCATCCGGGGGACATTTCAGGAGGGAAAGATTGGATGCTTTCCCTCCCCTTTTACACCCCATCTTCTTGCCTATTTGAAGGCCCCTCCCCCTCCT